>SJXQ01000549.1:5163-135535 GCA_006408695.1 Aepyceros melampus | reverse complement strand
TAGAGGGGAGAGGCGGGGCCCTGAGGGGGCGGTCCCGAGGGGGTGGGCGCAGGGGGTGGCCGCGCCCCCCGACCCTGCAGTGCTTCTGCCCCTACAAGGTTTGGGATGCAGTGGGGGAGGGTCTTGGCCCCCGGCTCCGCCCGGTCCCTCCCCGCCTTTTAGGCGCCCACGCGGCAGGGACATCCCAGTCCCGCTTGGTGCTCCTCGCCCGCCACCCGTGCGCCCAGTCCGCGAGGCCAGCCCAGTTCTCCCGGTCCGCACTGCCCGCCGGCCGGCCCGTCCCCCACCGCAACCATGGACGCCATCAAGAAGAAGATGCAGATGTTAAAACTGGACAAGGAGAATGCCATCGACCGCGCAGAGCAGGCTGAGGCCGACAAGAAGCAAGCTGAGGACCGCTGCAAGCAGGTGGGGGGTCCCAGGCCCGGCGCAGCCCCGGCCCCACCCCACAATGAGGGCAGGGTCGGCCCTGCCCTATGCCCCCCAGCCACTGGCCTGCTCTCCAATGCTCTCTACCATCCAGTGTGGGGGCTGCTGGGCCTTCACAGTACCCCGGAGGGTCCCTCACCAGAGCCACACTTCATTCCACCCACCTTAGCTGGGGAGCCCCAGTCCCCAGATTTCCACTCCTGCCCTTGCAGAGCCATGATGGGCCTGCTCCTTGGGGCTGGGAACTTTCTCTCTACTCCCACCAGATCCCTACACACCCCTAGCTGCACTGTCCCCCACTGTCCTCGGATGTCCTTCGTCCTCCCTGACAACCTCTAAATATCTCAGTGCCCCCTCACACACACCCCTGACTCTGGCCTGGGCCTGGGCCTGGGCCTGGCTGACTGAGGTTTTTCTCTCCCAGCTGGAAGAGGAGCAGCAGGCCCTCCAGAAAAAGCTAAAAGGGACGGAGGACGAGGTGGAAAAGTATTCTGAATCAGTGAAGGATGCCCAGGAGAAACTGGAGCAGGCTGAGAAGAAAGCCACTGACGTGAGTGTGGACCTGGGGGTGTGGGAGAATTAGGGCACTGGAAGGGGTCCCAGATGGGAATGGAGGGGACCTTCTTCACCAGGACTAAAAGGGTTTCCTTGCAGGAACCCAGGCTAGAGCAAGTTGGCACAAATAATTCAAGACAGTGGGTAAATCAAAACCACTTACCACTTCCCCCAGAGGACATAGCATTGCAATTTCGTTGGGTTCCAGCTCTTAGAATGTACAGTGAGCAAACAATGAGTCATCGTGGGGGTGGGTAGTACAAGAATTTACCCTCCACCTCAACTAGTCCTCCAGTTGAAAATGGAGAGAAGACTGCAGCTACATTTTTGGGGTGTGGGCTGTGACTGTAGGTGCTGTGGGCATGGGGAGAGAAAACGAATCCAAAGATGGGCTCTGACTTGAGTTACACCCCTGGGGGGCCATTAGAAATTCCCTGGCCGTGACCTCTGGCTCCAGTGGCCCTGCTGTGCACTAGGGCCCCAGCTCAGGTTCTGTCGGTCCCTTATTTACCCTCATTAAGCTGTCAGCCTCAAGACCATGCCAGGCCACAGGGCAGAGGGACAACGCCACAAATGCCAGGGCAGCCACCTTGGCAAGTCCTGCTCCCTCTGAGATTTCTCTGCCCACCCCACACCTCTAACCAGACGTCTCCACCTCCTGCCAGTCCCAACCCCCACCTTGAGGTAGGAGAATGGCCATAAGACTTTGGACTTGGTACTTTCTCTGACTCCTGTTCCCTATTTGCCTTCCACCTAGGATTAAGTTTAAAATGAGGCTTCAGCTTGGATGGATGGGGGGATTAGCATAAGCATGGTCTGAACATCCGAGATCAGAGATGACATTACTGTTTGTGTTGAGCATTATCCATGTTCCCCATCCCCCTCTGCCCCCAAGGTTGGTTTCTCTGACCTCCAGTCTTTGGTTTTGGTTCTTCACCCACCCTGGCACATGGAAGGGAACTGACCTGCAGCTGCTGGTGAAGGCGACCCTGGGCATCTGACACTCTATAAATAACTGCAGCCCAGTGCAGTTGGAGGCAGGCCTGGAAACCCAAGGAGCTGGGTGGGGGCTGAAGAGGAGGAGGGGAGGACAGGGACAGAGCTGGGGAAGCGGGGCAGCAGCACCGGGAGTGGAGAGGAAGCACTGCGCAGACTTGTTGTATGACCTTGAACACAGCACTTAACTCACGCACTGCCTCAGTCTCTCCTTCCTCTCTTGCTTCCCGTTTGTGCAATGGGGACAGCACTGTCTGTCCTGTGGTTAAGAGAGCAGCATCCATAACTGGGAAAAACCTGAGAAGCACAAAACGGCAAAAGTCAGTCCTGTGATGCAGGCCCCAGGACTTCCCAGGTTCTCCAGGGTCACTTGTTACCCTATGACCATGAAGACAGGTTCCCTTTTATAGAGTTTCACCTCTCTCTAGACCTCCAGGATTCCTCAGTCATTCTTCCCAACCCCCAGTGCAGTCCTCAGAATCCTTCCACACGGAGTCATCCAGCCTTGTGCCCAGGATGGGTTCCTGTCACTCTAGGTGGCCTTTAGCACCTGGAGTGTAAGGGCAACACTACTTTCTACACATGGTGCTGTTTCCCCTGTCCTACCCCCAGCGCTGTCACCTGTCTCTCCCCTCTCACTCTCTTCTTCCCCTGCACTGGTCCTTCTCCTTTCCAATCCTGAACTTCAGGGTCTCTATGTTCTGTCTTTGAGGGAGAGACAAGAGATGAGCTAACGTTTATGGGATGGGGACTCTGCAGGCACATGCTCAAGTGCTTTCTCTGTGTTATTTTTACTATTTCCCAAGATTGCTTATCATCAGAATCCCTTGAGGGAATGAGTGTTACTCATTCAGTCATGTCTGACTCTGCAACCCCCTGCCAGGCTCCTCAGAATCCTGTGAAAGCTTAAAAAAGAAAAAAAGATAGAAGGATTTCCAAGCCCCTGTCCTGGAGATCTCAGTTCAGTGGCTCCAGCATGGAGCTAAAGAACCTGAATTGTTTGTTTGTTTTACCTTCCTGATGGTCTGTTATTAATCCAGCATTAGAAGCACTGCATTATCTCAGAACATTCTACAAAGGAGGAACCAAGGCTTAGAGAAACTAAATAAGTTACCCAAGGTCACACAAGTAGCTCAAAGACAGCAGTCTCACTCAGAGTGGATGCTCTAAACAGCAAATTGCACTGCTTCTCTCCTTTGCCTTTTTGGGATCTTTCTTACTCCGTCCTCTTTTTCTAAAGGTGTCATCCCTTTCTATGGACCATCTCCAAAACCTCCATGATTTTGCCTCTGTATTGCAGGATCAGTGGCGGATCTGCCATTCACACTGCGCTTGCACTGCCCCCACTTGCATCCAGCACTGGCAGAGAGCCTCTTGCTACAGCCATGGGTCCCTTAGCCTGGCTTGCCGCCTAAGCTTCCTGCTGTGAGTCTGCCTGGCAGCCAGTGACATTATAGAGCTTGATTCTGTGATTGGCGGATTTTCGCAGCACTGTGGCCTGGTTGGCCTGATTCTTTCCCACCCCTTGCCTGAGCCACATTCCGCTGAGGAGTCAGGGCTACCTCAGACCTGATCCCAGCAGTTGGAGTGCTCTCAGACAGGACAGGGGGATTTGTGTGCAGATATCCACTGGAGACTATGCACAGTGCTAGAAGAGGCCCCGCAGCAGGGGAATGGAGCTTGTCAAGAGTGCATGTTTTGGGCTGGAACACAAAATCTGCGAAGAAGATGGTTTTGTGAAAAAAAAAAAAAAAAATAGGTTGAATGTCTGGAGGCCAGAAAGCTTAGCTTTGTTCTGACAAGCATCTTAACCATCCTCTGATGCCTCTCTGATCCTCATCCAAGGCAGACACAGCCTTTCTGACCTCTGACCTTTGACTCACAGGCTGAGGCAGATGTGGCCTCCCTGAACCGCCGCATTCAGCTGGTAGAGGAGGAGCTGGACCGGGCACAGGAGCGTCTGGCTACAGCCCTGCAGAAGCTGGAGGAGGCTGAGAAGGCAGCTGATGAGAGCGAGAGGTGGGCAAGGGGGTCCTCAGAGGATGGGGCGGGGAGGGAGCCAGGAGCCTGTCCCTGCTGGGCCTAACCCCACCCCCACCACTCGCCCTGCCTCTCAGAGGAATGAAGGTCATCGAAAACCGAGCTATGAAGGATGAGGAAAAGATGGAGCTGCAGGAGATGCAGCTGAAGGAGGCCAAGCACATCGCCGAGGATTCAGACCGCAAATATGAGGAGGTGACAGCCCTGCTCCACTTTGTTCTCACACCTGAACCCCAGGCACCCCCCAGTCATTCACCATGGATCTCCTCCTCGCTCCCCCATCCCCACAGGTGGCCAGGAAGCTGGTGATCCTGGAAGGAGAGCTAGAGCGCTCAGAAGAGAGAGCTGAGGTGGCTGAGAGGTAAGGACACCCCAGGGTAGCAAGTGAACCTGAGCCTGAGCCCGAGCCCATGGCTGTGGGGCACTCTGTGCAGTGGGGAGGTGCTTCCCCAGGCAGGGGACCCCAGGGACAGGTCCTGCCTCTGACCCCTACCTGCTGCCCCCAGCCGAGCCAGGCAGCTGGAGGAGGAGCTTCGAACCATGGATCAGGCCCTCAAGTCCCTGATGGCCTCAGAGGAGGAGGTAGTCACCTCTCCGGACCTTTCTGGCCAATGGCACCTTCTCTCGGCTCACTTTCCCCTCCGCCTCAGGCTGCTCTCTCTCAACCGCGGGGGGTGGGAAGGGCCTGGGGCTTCCAGTATCTGCCTGCTGTCACTCTCACAACTTTGCTCTTCTCTTCTCTCCTCCACCCCTTCCCCACTGTGCCACCTCCACTGTCTCCCCCACTGTGCCTTCACATCCCACCCTGCCACACACCCCCCTGCAGTAAATGTGGGGACCTAGAGGAGGAGCTGAAAATTGTTACCAACAACTTGAAATCCCTGGAAGCCCAAGCGGACAAGGTAGAGGGGGGCAGAGGGGCAGTGAGGATGGGTTCCTTCAGGGAGGGAGGCGATGGGCCCAGGCAGGGCGGGGTGCAGTGTTTGATGGAGACAAAATCAGGAATAGCCTGTGGGGCTCCATGAAGAAATGAAGGCTTTGTGGCGGTGGTGTACTGATGACCTGTGTCTGTCCCTAAAAGTATTCCACCAAAGAAGATAAATATGAAGAGGAAATCAAACTGCTGGAGGAGAAGCTAAAGGAGGTGAGAGTCCTTCCAGTCCGAATGACCCTCAAGCCCCACAATCCCTACCAGAGACCTCCTGGTAGAATTGAAACAGGCAGTTGGGAACGGGGGCAGAACAGAAGGTTGACTTAAGTGATAGTGTCTGGGAGGGCCTAAATTTTTGTCATTTTTCCCCATCTTGCCTTTACACCCAGGCTGAGACCCGAGCAGAATTTGCTGAAAGGTCGGTGGCAAAGTTGGAGAAAACCATCGATGACCTGGAAGGTAAAAAGGATATTCCTCTGTACCCCCGAGACTTTCAAAATAGATCTGTACTACCCATGACTTATCTTCCTATCCCATGAGACTTGCCAGCAGGAAATTAGGACTGGATCCCCTAGGACTCCACAGGTTTTGGCAGTCTGTGCCTCCCATCCAAGTAGATGATGTAGCCCCATCAACTCTAGTGCTGTGCAGACTTGAGTGGGCATGAGAATCCTCTCAGAGAGTTTTTAAAAAATACAAATTCCTGGGTCCTGCTCTGAAGTGACTGCTGACTTTGGACTGAATCTGTGTCTAACAAGACCCTGACAATGCAGATGCTGCTGGTCCTCAGACTCTGAGTAGCACGGATCAAGATAACACTGTCTCTAAGTACAGCACCCTCTTTATTAAACAGAGAGCGGTTTGGTTTAATATCTAGGTTTTCATGAAAACATTAATGGAAAATACTATTCTAAGCTAGATTTGATGAAAACAAATATCCAGGTATTTGCTAGTCTGCAGCTACTTCTCACTCTTATCAACAATGTTGTGCCTAAAAATGTCTTTCCCTTTTATTCCACTTTCATAACTCCCACATCTCTTGCTTCCAGCCCTCTCAGGCAAGCCTCAATTTTCTCTCCGACTTTAGACCTTTCTAGCTTGAGTGTCTTCCCCTTGCAACAAGCACTCCTGCTTATGCAAAGCACTGTGCCCCCAGGTCCCCGGGGGGAAGGCAGGAGCTCCTTGGGGAAGCACCAACTTGGGGTACAGAGGATAAAAGACATAGGGGTGCAGAGAGGAGGGGAGGGGCCCTGATGGCTGTCCAGCCTGTTCTCTGGCCTGTCTCCCTCATTCCATCTTCATCCACCTCTCTGATTCTTGTTCTCTCTTTCTATTACCCTCTCTCCTTCCACTCCTCTTTCCCTCCATTCCTTCTCCCCACACTCCCACCTGGCCCCCCTCTCCTGGACCCTCCACCAGATGAAGTCTATGCACAGAAGATGAAGTACAAGGCCATCAGTGAGGAGCTGGACAACGCGCTCAATGACATCACCTCCCTCTGAGCCCTTCACCAGTGTGGCCCTCGGCCCCCTCTCTCTTCTCCTTTCCATTTTCTCTATGGGAAGCAGGGCCAGCAGGAGGAGCAGAAATTGCCAACACTGCACAGCCAGGCTGGGTGCAGCCTAGGAGAGCCCCCACCACATCCGCTGCCCATCCTGGCACTTGCTTCATCCTTCTATATCCATCCACTCCTCCCTCTACCCACCGGCCTCCACCACTCTCTGCTGCTTAATAAACTCCATTTGGTCTCCATGCTGTTTTCCTGCCCTCTAAAGAGCACGCCATCACCCCCACAGAGCACTGGTTCACTGCTGAGACCTTGGCTCCTATGGGCACCCCTAATCTTGTGACTCCCTCCCCCACTGAGCTCACCCGCAGAACACTGAGGCCCACCCCAGAACCCCCTCTGCATGACTGTCCCTGCCGCATGTGGGCACGTATGACTGTGTCATTCACCACAGGCCCTCTGGTGCCTCTGAGATACACGCCCTTCTGCAAACCCAGGCATGTCACTGCCCTTGGAGTGCTCAGCTGAGATTCCAGGATATAAAGGAATGACTGGAAGGGGAGTGGGCTGGTAAGGTGTAGGGGAGGGGTGCAAGGTTGTTAAAGGTCCGGGATGACGTTTAGAATGACACTGGATGCCAGCAACGTGGGTGCTTTTGCTGCAGGTCTGTTTTCTGCCTCGAGTTTGTCTATCTGTCTGACACTCCCTTTCCTGGCTCAGTCTTTGTCTTTCCTCCTGTTTCCAACTCTCTTGAATCTTCTAAAGGAGGAGGGTAAATAGTTGATGACTCAGGCCTTCCCATACACCTCCATGGCCCTGAAGCCTTGAGTGAGGCATCCCTGTCTTGGTCAGTCCATCTGTCTGTCCCACCCAAGGGGTCCTCAGATCCCTGAATGTTTGTGTCTTTGTATGCCTCCAACCCACTCCGTGTCTGTTTGTCACACCCCCTGTCCATGCCTCCCCACCCCACCCCTGCTCACGGGTTGCTTCCCCTCACAGAGACCTTGGCCAGTGCCAAGGAGGAGAACGTGGAGATCCACCAGACCCTCGACCAGACGCTGCTGGAGCTCAACAACCTCTGAGGGCTGGCCCTGCCCCCAGCTAGGCTAGCTGCCAACCCAACCAATAAAACGGATGTTACCAGCATTATGGGGCCTGTTAAGCCTTTATTAGGTATTGGCAGTGGTGGTGGTAATTTTCCAAAGTGGAGAAGGCGGAGAGGATGCCTCAGGGGAAGAGTAGAGTTGGAAGGAGTTCTGAGTGAGCCAGAGGGATGGGGTCACTAGGCTCACTGAGAGGGGTTGTAAATGGGCTGTGTGGAGAAGAGGAGCCTGGCAGGGCTGGAGGAGCATCCTGGCCCTTATTCCCCACAGGGCAGAGGAGCTGCCGTCAGCGGCACTGCCGCATTCCAGCAGGTGGCTAGGCACAACTGGAAGGCAAAACCACAAAACTACATTGGTTTCACTTGAGCAGGGTGAAAGCCAAAAAGCTTCACTGATTTTAAGCCTAGAGACTGAGCCTGCCCTATAGACAGAGGGACAGACACACACACAGTCATTCCAACACTATAGACACACACACAGACACACGGTCATTCCAACACTATAGGTCATTTCTGCCCACTTTCTGATGACATCTATGTTAGGCAGACTCCTGCTGCCTCATCAAAGATGTCCACATCCTAATCCTGTGAAATGTTACCTTACATGGGAAAAGAGACTTTGCAGTCAAGTTAAGGATTCTGAAATGGGGAGATTATTCTAGGTTATCTGCGTGGGCCCAACATAATCACAAGGGTCCTTTCAACGCAGTTGTAGGTGATGTGACAATGGAAGCAAGAGATTAGAGTGATGCATGGAAGGGGCCACAAGCCAAGGAATGCTTGGCTTCTAGAAGCTGAAAAAAGCAGGAAAATATTCTCCCCTCAAGAGTGTCCAGAGGGAACCATCCCTGACAACACCTTGGCTTTAGCCCATAAGATTCATTTTGGACATCTGACCTCTAGAACTCTAAGAGAATAAATTTCCATTACCATTAAGTTTGTGATAGTTTGTTATAGCAGTGATAGGAAATGAATGCACCATCCTTTTGATTTAGGAGACAAGGATTTGCTTTCCACAGGTTTTATTAGAAATATTTATTTTAAAAAATATCTTTGGAGGTTTAAAAGGAAGTGGTGTAATGAACAGGACAGTCTTCAGCTGCCCCTCGGATTCCTCTGACCAGCTTCTCTGCGTATTCTCCAAGTGGCAGGCCTCTAGGCAACAGTCTCTGTGACCTCTGCTGGGTGGTAGCTAACACTCCCTTTGGTCTCACTGGGTGTCTACACAACAGGGAAGCCTAATCAGAAATCTCACCAGGGATGAGCTCATTTGCTTGCAATTTGCAAGGAGCTGCTCTGAATTCCACTTAGGGAGGTGGGGGCTGGGCCTGAGGGAGAGGGTCAGTATAATACCTTTGCTGCCTTCTCATTTGCACAAGGAAGGCAATGCTGGTAACAGCAAAGAGGAGGCCAAAAACCAGGGCCAGGATGTCGCCTGGAGGGAGGAGGAAAGAGACTACCTCAGGGAGTGAAGAGGAGCCTGTAGGATTTCCTCAGAGCTGCTTCCACCTGCACCCCACCCCAACGCTCTGTCGAAAGTTCTGCTGCTCCCTGTGTCTCCAGCAGGGGCCAGCTAAGGGAAGGGGGTGGGTACACAAGGAGGGGTAAGATAAGCACCCTTTTCCTCCTTAAAGGCAAAAGAGGTGGCTTGGGAAGGAGGATTGGAGGAGTTTTTTTTTGAGCTTCATTCTGACCAACTCTTGCTCTGGGGATGACAGGGTAAGCCCCACCTTGATCCAACACTATCCTATTGGGCTTGGAGTCTGTTCTACAGAAACGCAGAGGTAGCAGTGGTGGTCCTGACTAGCCCCTGGCTGAACAGTGCCAAGGGAGAGGGCACAGACTCACCAGCAGCGAGACAGGAATTCAGGTGGACTGAAGAGAAAAAGCAGATGTTAGAGCTGAGGGCTGTGACCACCACTGACAGACAAGTGAGGACACAAGAGAGGATGAGGGCCCTGTGGCTGGAGACGGGGTCCCAGCATCAGCAGACAAAGCGGCACCTGGTTCAACAGTCCTAGGGCTGCCATCCACGCCAGCAGTGAAGGAGGCCTCAATTATTCGCCCATTCAAAGGCTGTGTAGCTCGGAAGTTCAACTGCAGCCGAGAGTCATCAGGTCCCCACAAGGAGTCAGAAAGGGTGTGGAGCTGGGGAGGACAGCAGACAGTGGGGGGTGGGCCCATAACATAGAAGCAAAAGGCTCAGAGGCTTAAAGCCAGCACCTCAGGGCTCCACTTCCACGTCCGCCACTTCCCCCACACAGCCCCTTCATCTTTCTCTGCCTCCTCATCCCCAGTGTCACCACCACACCCCAACCCCACCTGCTTAGCACTCAGCTTTACTGTCTGGTTGAACACAGTCCAGATGACCCCCTGGGCACAGGGGGGTGTGGTGAGAGACCCCTCATATCGGAAGTAGCGGCTGAGGTCAGAGGGCAGCAGTGCAGATACATCCAGTCCTGGGACCCAAGTCTCAGAGTCTGTGGAGAGGATGTGTGCTGGGGTCCAACCTATCTTGACCTCCCCTCATACACACACCAAAGCTCTGGGGTAGAGGGATACATTTTTAAATCTCAGAAACCAAGCTGAGCCAACTCCCTCAGACTTTATTCACTGAGTGTATCCCTTCCCATAACTCAGCACAGGACATGACTCAGTAGAAAGTAAAAGGTTTTGGGGCTCACAGAGTAAGAGAACTGCTACCCTGGCCCTTCTTCTGGGTCTTCACTCTTACTTTGCATACTGTGATAACATGCTGGAATGCAGATGTAAGCCCAGAGTGAATCAAAAGAGAAAATGAGTAATTTTCTGAATAATTTGTAATTTGAATAATTTGTAAGTAAATACCTATAACTATAAAAGACAGACACAAAAACTCAAAAAGCATAGTTCTCTTTAGTTTAGCAAAACATAGGATCCAGCTGGGTGAGGTTTAAAATGGCCTAGAGTGACTAAGAAGGAAAAGAAGATTTCCAACATTATTTACAAATTTAAAATATTTGATGCTGGACTTCCTGCTGGCTCAGTGGTAAAAGAATGCCTGTCAATGCAGAGGACATAGGTTCAATCCCTTGCCAGGGAAAGATCCCACATGCTGCGGAGCAACTAAGCCCGTGCACCACAACTATTGAGCCTGTGCTCTAGAGCCTGGAACTGCAACTACTGAACCTGCACACTGCAAATACGAAGCCCATATGCCCGAGAGCCTGTGCTCCACAACGAGAGAAGCCACTGCAATGAGAAGACTGCATACTGCAACACAGAAGAGCTGCAACTAGAAAAAGCCTGCACAGTAGTGAAGACCCAGCACAGCCAAAAATAAATAAAATTATTTTTTAAAATAAAGTCAAATATTTGATGCTTTGAAGGAGTAATAGTTCTCAGAAAAATTTTAGCTCTCCAGACTCAACCCCTGGAGTTCCAAACACTGTTTTTTTGTTTTATTTGGTTTTCATCTTATCTTGGTTTCTGTTTGGTTTTTAAACAAAAAATCTGTGGGCAGCAGTTTGCTTTGCCTGTTTGCTGTGTTCAGCTTCATAGTTATTATCAAGGTCACAGTAAGCCAGTTCACACTGCAACCCCCTTCTCTGTGGGAGGGAGCCCTTCTCCATCCTCAGACCTGAGGCTCCCCAAGGATGTTTCTTTATGACAAGGGTATCAAGGGTAGGAGCCAGACCAACAAACTGACCTTTCTCGGTGATTTCCCCCAAATGTGACAGCAACTGTTCATAGGCACTATTTTCTTCTGGGCCTTCCTAGGAGATGACAGCGCAAGACAGATGAATACATGTATCTAGAGTCATGGCTGGAGGCCTGTAGGTGATGTGGATTCCCATAATCCTCCCCCATTCCCCAGCTCTGAGAATGCTGGGGAAACACAAAATCTTATGTATTATTACTCAAGGTCCATTTACTTCTACTTTGCAAACTGACTTAACTAGGTGGACTCATTTTCAGTGGCAAATTGGAGGAAGAGGAGGATGCTGGGCCATTTTACTAGGATACAAGGCTCTAAATGATGGGCTCTACTTACTTTTCCAGGCTCACTTATCACTAACTCTATACATATTCCATGGTCCTGCCACAGACAACCCCAATAACCTTTGTATCCATGGTACCTCTGCATTCACCTTAATAATTCATGAGTTTGACTTTTGGAGCCCGGACATGCTATTTTCAAGGTGCTTCTCTGCAGTGCTGTGAGGCTGGTGTTAATGAGTCAAGGAGGCAGTGAGTCTAGCAGGTGTTTCACCATCCACAGGTGTCTCACATCCTTCCTTCTATTAGCCTGTTCTAATCATTGTGTTTGTCCAAAGAAGTCAAATGCTTCTCTAGACTCAGTGCATTTTGCAAAGGGGAAATTATGGGTTATAAAAGTATTAGAGAAATGACTCTTCCTTTTGACCACTCCCCACACCTGCCATTCCCCAAATGCGCCATATTCTTGAGTCTTTGCGTGTACTGTTCGCTCTGCACGGAATATCTCTTTTTCTTTCCCACTAGCCAAGGCTTCAAGTTTTACCTCCTCTGTGAGGCCTTCCCTGACTACCTCTTTGACTATGTGTCCTGTGTATATGTCTACTCTGTCAGCCTCCTTCATTGGCTGTGGGGAGACAGGATCAACGGTTTCGGGATCTTTTTTTGTGGCCCAGAGCCTGGCTCACAGTGGGCGTTAATGAGAGAACTAATGAGTGAGGATGACAGTCAGGTGCGGGGATGGGAGTTTCTGGGGCAAGATACTCTGAGCCCGAGGGCGTAAGAAAGCAGAGGTGGGGGGTGTCCAGGGTACCTGCAGAAAGGCGGCCAAGACGGCCAAGCCCCCTGGGCGCCCCAAGGCCTCATCAAATTCCTCAAATGCAGTGCTGAGGTGAACGACGTGAATCTGGAGAAGACACGGTAGGAGTGGGCGAGATCCCTTACCCAGCACTCCACTTCGACCCTTCGCGGACAGCTGCGCGCTCACCTCGGCAGGAAAACGGTGACCATCAACCGTGTGTTCCGAGCCCGGGCGACCCGCGGCCCCCCAGTGCAAATGCAACTGCAGGGCCCGGTACTCCTGCCCGGGACCCAAGGCCATCTTCAGCCCGGAAGGCAGACTCAGCTGCACTGTGTGGTGAGAGGCAGGTGAGCCGGGGCCCGCCCCACCCTCAGCCTAACTTCCAATCACCGTCCCCTCATCTCCAGGTAGACTCCGCCCCTTCATGAGGCTCCGCCCCGAGACCGCTATTTGATGCTTTGAAGGAGTAATAGTTCTCAGAAAAATTTTAGCTCTCCAGACTCAACCCCTGGAGTTCCAAACACTGTTTTTTTGTTTTATTTGGTTTTCATCTTATCTTGGTTTCTGTTTGGTTTTTAAACAAAAAATCTGTGGGCAGCAGTTTGCTTTGCCTGTTTGCTGTGTTCAGCTTCATAGTTATTATCAAGGTCACAGTAAGCCAGTTCACACTGCAACCCCCTTCTCTGTGGGAGGGAGCCCTTCTCCATCCTCAGACCTGAGGCTCCCCAAGGATGTTTCTTTATGACAAGGGTATCAAGGGTAGGAGCCAGACCAACAAACTGACCTTTCTCGGTGATTTCCCCCAAATGTGACAGCAACTGTTCATAGGCACTATTTTCTTCTGGGCCTTCCTAGGAGATGACAGCGCAAGACAGATGAATACATGTATCTAGAGTCATGGCTGGAGGCCTGTAGGTGATGTGGATTCCCATAATCCTCCCCCATTCCCCAGCTCTGAGAATGCTGGGGAAACACAAAATCTTATGTATTATTACTCAAGGTCCATTTACTTCTACTTTGCAAACTGACTTAACTAGGTGGACTCATTTTCAGTGGCAAATTGGAGGAAGAGGAGGATGCTGGGCCATTTTACTAGGATACAAGGCTCTAAATGATGGGCTCTACTTACTTTTCCAGGCTCACTTATCACTAACTCTATACATATTCCATGGTCCTGCCACAGACAACCCCAATAACCTTTGTATCCATGGTACCTCTGCATTCACCTTAATAATTCATGAGTTTGACTTTTGGAGCCCGGACATGCTATTTTCAAGGTGCTTCTCTGCAGTGCTGTGAGGCTGGTGTTAATGAGTCAAGGAGGCAGTGAGTCTAGCAGGTGTTTCACCATCCACAGGTGTCTCACATCCTTCCTTCCTATTAGCCTGTTCTAATCATTGTGTTTGTCCAAAGAAGTCAAATGCTTCTCTAGACTCAGTGCATTTTGCAAAGGGGAAATTATGGGTTATAAAAGTATTAGAGAAATGACTCTTCCTTTTGACCACTCCCCACACCTGCCATTCCCCAAATGCGCCATATTCTTGAGTCTTTGCGTGTACTGTTCGCTCTGCACGGAATATCTCTTTTTCTTTCCCACTAGCAAAGGCTTCAAGTTTTACCTCCTCTGTGAGGCCTTCCCTGACTACCTCTTTGACTATGTGTCCTGTGTATATGTCTACTCTGTCAGCCTCCTTCATTGGCTGTGGGGAGACAGGATCAACGGTTTCGGGATCTTTTTTTGTGGCCCAGAGCCTGGCTCACAGTGGGCGTTAATGAGAGAACTAATGAGTGAGGATGACAGTCAGGTGCGGGGATGGGAGTTTCTGGGGCAAGATACTCTGAGCCCGAGGGCGTAAGAAAGCAGAGGTGGGGGTGTCCAGGGTACCTGCAGAAAGGCGGCCAAGACGGCCAAGCCCCCTGGGCGCCCCAAGGCCTCATCAAATTCCTCAAATGCAGTGCTGAGGTGAACGACGTGAATCTGGAGAAGACACGGTAGGAGTGGGCGAGATCCCTTACCCAGCACTCCACTTCGACCCTTCGCGGACAGCTGCGCGCTCACCTCGGCAGGAAAACGGTGACCATCAACCGTGTGTTCCGAGCCCGGGCGACCCGCGGCCCCCCAGTGCAAATGCAACTGCAGGGCCCGGTACTCCTGCCCGGGACCCAAGGCCATCTTCAGCCCGGAAGGCAGACTCAGCTGCACTGTGTGGTGAGAGGCAGGTGAGCCGGGGCCCGCCCCACCCTCAGCCTAACTTCCAATCACGTCCCCTCATCTCCAGGTAGACTCCGCCCCTTCATGAGGCTCCGCCCCGAGACCGCCTCACCGGTGTGGCCATTGTTGCACAGGCGCAGTTTTGGTTGTGGCGGGAGCTCAAAGCCAAGGAGTTCCAGGGGCTGCAGGGCTGGGCAAAACGCAGTGAGCTCCGGGCGGATGTCTACCGGGGATTGAAAGCGGCCAGCGCAGGCTGGGGACACCTGGGGCCATGGCGGAGCGCCTGGAGTGGACAAGTGTGTACAGGAATTTTGAAGACAAGATCAGGAACTTTTAAAAGTGATGCGGTCTAGTCAGGAGGCATTCGGGAGGGAAACAGAGGTAAAGGATGCGGGGGTCGGGGTTGACGGGGGACTCGCAGACGTGGATGCGGGGTGAGAGGGATGCGTGTGCGGGCATCAGCAGAGCCAGGTGCCCAGACTGGGTCTCTGTAGGGGGTGGGTGTCTCACCTCCATAGCGCCAATGACTGTGGCCATCCCCTGCATAAATGAGAAGAATGAAGAGTATGATCTTTGAGCCCAATCCCTCCCCAGCGGCCAAAAAGAGGTGGGTCGTCCTCACTAGCAGCGTTCACAAACTCGGATTCTTACAAAAGCATAGCGGGTAACAGAAACACCCAAACAGGCACAATAGGTTGCAGCCAAATAAAACGCCACAGCTTGATGGGCCACCCAAAGATTCTACTAGCCCCGCTTGCAACCACTGTCTGTAAGTGTCTGTAAAGTGGGTGGTGACCTCATTTCCCAGGCCCAGGTTAGTAGACCATCTTTCTCCTTTAGAAATCCCTCCTCCCCACTCTCCCTGTTTCCTTTCTGATCTCCACCTCCTTTTCCAAAGTTCCTGGCTTGAGGGTCAAGATACCAGGTTCCTCTACCTGCTGTTTACCTCTTCCTAGGTCTCACTTTCCTCATCTGTAGACTGTAGATGCGGTGATCTCTACAAACCCTTCCTGCTCTTCCTCTGGTACTAGCCCCCTTCCTTCCTCTCCTGTCTCTTCATACTTTGCTCTCCACATTCCGACCTCTTTCTCCTCTCCAAACCCCCCCTTTCTTTTCTGTCTCTTCCTGCTTACCTCTCTCCGTTTTGTCTCTTCATCTAGCTCTGAAAGAGGGTAAGAGGCTAGTGGCAAGGGAGCTCCTGGGATTGGGAAAAATCACTGTCAGAGCACAGGCTCCTCTTCTTCCCTGAATAATCCCCCCCACCCCGGGCTGGGGTTTAATGTGGGGGAAGCACCAACCTCCTGGAGCCTAGGTTTGCAGAGCTGATGACCACTTACCTTTTTCATCTCTGTGGGCGTTATTCTGGGGGCCTTCAGTGTCCCGGGGTGCCCCATCAGTTGGTAGATCCTCTAACTTCAGAGAATTCTCTTCTCCTGGGTCCGTCTTAAATCCAGGTAGGTCCTCTTCTCCAGGTGAGTCCTCCTCTTCAGGTATATCCTCTTCACTGGGCAGGTCCTCCTCACCGAGTGGATCATCTTCCCCAGATGAATCTCCTCCCGTGGTGGGAGCACCCTGCATCCAGAGCAGGCTCTGGGGATGGGCAGGCACCAGAAGGAGCAGTAACAGCAGCAATTGCACAGCTGGGCCTGGGGCAGGGGCCGGAATCCACAGAGGGAGCCGGGAGCTGGGGCACAGGGGAGCATGCGGCTGACTGTGGGGTGTCCTGGGACACGGTGTGTACGGGCTGTACGTGCATAGGAAACAGGAGGTGGGTAGGGGAGGAGCAAGCCTGGAGGGGAGCAGGCTGACTCACAGAAGGCCCTTTTGGAGATGGAGCCAAAGTCCTGTGGGTCTAACTGGCCCTGTGCCCCCTCCCCCATAGCAAGGTGGGAATGGGGTGGAGTGAGGGGCAGATATGTGCCTAGCCAGAAGTTTATCGGGGTCATGAGCTCAGCCTGGAACCCAAGGCACCACCTGGCACTATACAGGTTCTCCCTGGCACCGCCCGACTGCTAGTCAGCCAGCTTCAGCTAACCCTGGCCTGCTTCCCAGCCCCAGGCAGCTAGGGCCCCCACATCCTCTGGCTGAGAAGGGAAGCTGCCCATATATACATCCCTGGCTGGGCCAGGGAGCAAGTAAAGGGGTAGGGAAAGCTCCTGGGGGAGTCTGGGGGTGGGAGAGTGGATGGATGTATAGGTAGGATGTGAATTTGAATATGAATGGACAGCTGCATATATTTATGAGTCTCTGATGGGTTAAAACTGAATGTAATATTCATTGTATTACACCTCTGCTCAAAAATCTACATTGGCTTCCCACACTCTGCAAAGTATCTTCCATCTGCCTATCTTCTCCCTCCAGATGACCTCAAGTCCCTTCAAAATCTTACCCAAGAGACTTTTCCATCTTATCTCCTACTACTCTCCCTCATATTCTAGCCAAATTAAACTATTCATTTTTATCCAAACCTTTGTTCATCTATTTCTTTCTTTCACTCTTCTGTTTATTTAGCATCTACCATATGTCAGGCTAGAGGTATGGAAACAAGACACAGTCCCTGTCCTGAGGAGCTCACTGTCTGGTGAGTGAGGGCAAAACTATCATAATATTTGGAGGAGAGAGATGAATTCTTCCTCAGAAAGTAACACAGAAGTTGGCAAAATCTGATCAGGGTTTAAAGAAGTAGCAGTTCAATTGGTTTAAAAAAAAACGGGGTGGGGGGATGGGATCCTGGGCAAAAGAGAGATATCAAATACTTTGAGCAGGAGAGTGACAGAATCCATATCTCACACTAGGTTATGTTGAGGGGTGGTGTGGAGCACGGATTGGAGGGGGAAAGTACCTGCAAAGAGGTGAAGAGTGAGAGAACCCCAAGAATGGGCTGGGGGTTCCCAGTCTGCCTGTTCACTTAACATTTGATGAGCACCCTCCAGTCCTCCAGGCACGGTTCTTGGCCTTAGGGAGGCAGCACTCACTGGAGAACAGCCTCTGCTGTTCCGTAGCTCACATTCTAGGAAGGCCCCAGTCAGGCCATCTCAGGAGATTCTTCTCTGGGGCTCATATTCAGCAGGTATGTACACCATAAGGGTTGTATAGGCTAATTAAATATGTTGAAAATTTATAATCTGGTTTGTAACTAGCCCCTAACTCCAGGGTGCTCCTGCTACCCCACTCCCCTCTGGGGACCCTCCTAGCCTTATGACCTCTTATCTAAAGAAGTAATGCTTGGCACAGCACAGGCTCTGGACACCACTTGAGTGTCCCATCCAGTTTCCACTCTGGATCAGTATTTATATACCCATTACCATGTTATATAGTTTTACTATCTCCTCTGTGTAAATCCCTTCTATTATTCAAGACTCAGCTCATACAACCACTATGGAGAACAGTATGGAGCTTCCTTAAAAAACTAAGTAGAACTATCACATGATCCAGCAGTCCCACACCTGAGCATATGTCTGGAGAAAACCATAATTCAAAAAGATATATGCACCACCCCAATGTTCACTGAAGCACTATTTACAATAGCCAAGACATGGAAGCAACCCAAATATCCATTGACAGATGAGTAGATAAAGAAGATGTGGGGTGTGTGTGTGTGTGTAATACTACACAGCCATAAAAAAGAATGAAACAATAACATGTGCAGCAACATGGGTGGATCTTCACAGGCTCTGGACACCACTTGAGTGTCCCATCCAGTTTCCACTCTGGATCAGTATTTATATACCCATTACCATGTTATATAGTTTTACTATCTCCTCTGTGTAAATCCCTTTTATTATTCAAGACTCAGCTCATACAACCACTATGGAGAACAGTATGGAGCTTCCTTAAAAAACTAAGTAGAACTATCACATGATCCAGCAGTCCCACACCTGAGCATATGTCTGGAGAAAACCATAATTCAAAAAGATATATGCACCACCCCAATGTTCACTGAAGCACTATTTACAATAGCCAAGACATGGAAGCAACCCAAATATCCATTGACAGATGAGTAGATAAAGAAGATGTGGGGTGTGTGTGTGTGTGTAATACTACACAGCCATAAAAAAGAATGAAACAATAACATTTGCAGCAACATGGGTGGATCTAGAGATTGTCATAGTTAAGTAAGTCAGAGAAATAAATACCATGATATCATCTATATGTGGAATCCAAAAAAAAAAAAAAGATAAAAATGAACTTATTTACAAAACAGAAACAGATTCACAGAATTAGAAAAGACACTTATGATTATCAAAGGGGAAAGGTAGAGGTGAGGGATAAAATAGGAGGTTGGGATTAACATATGAACACTACTATATGGAAAAGGATGGATATATGCGTATGTATAACTGATTCACTTTGCTGTACATCTGAAACTAACAAAACATTGTATATCAGCTATACTCCAAATATTAAAAAAAAAACTCAGCTCAAAGGCTATCTCCAGGAAGTCTTGATTGACCAACTCTACACCACAGGAAGAGATTTCTGGTGACTCTCAACCACCACAGTTCTTTGCCTGCCCTAATAATCTTACTTACCATCCAATTCATATTAAGGTGATTTATGACATTATATCTGCTCTAATAGCCTCGAGGTTCACAAGGACAGGGTCCAGTATTTGACTGAGTCTATCTTATATTCAACTGTCTTTTATTATTGATCATTTTTCTCTTTCTCCTGGCACAGATCACTGTGCCAGGGCTTAAGAAAAACCAGACTAAGATAGCTTCCCTGCCTTCAGGGAGCCCATTGACAACGACCTGTGTATGTCAAACCACAATTATTCCAGGAGTAGGGCATCACATTTATACAGCCCCTAAACTGTGTGCCTTGTCAGAGTGACTGTCATACTGTATGCCAAAACTTGTATGGTTCAACAACAGCTGTGCTCCAAGCAGTCATCTTAGGAGTTGGTCAGTCTATCAATCTAGGTTGCCATTGCTGGAGCTAAATTAAGAGCCATCCATGGCAATCCAAGCAGGCACTCCTGATGGTCAGCTCATTGCCTTGGGCAGCTGTGTTGTCAGAACCTTGGTTGGACCTAGACACATGGAAGTTACAAGATAATATCTAAATTGGATAGGCCTGGATAAGACAGAAGGGGATAATGACTAATCTAATTGAGATGGAGGAGGTCATGGGAAGGACAGAGAACAGCAACACCATGCTACCTGAAGTCTGGAGTTTGCATGTCCAGAACTTTCTCCAACACCAATCATAGTTTTATTCCATATTCCCCTTCCAAATGTTTTGAATGTTTCCATCTTTTGCTGTTTCAGATCTCTGTCAGCGTCTCCTTGAACACTTCTCTGTGGTGTCTCCACATGTTTCCCCTCCGTCTCTGCTGCTTTTCCTCAGTATTTCAGAGTCCAGATCTACATTGAGGTGCAGCTCTGTGCTCCGGCTCCCTAATTTCCCAAGTACCATTCTCCATGGGTGCTGTCTCTTGAGTTCACTGTCTCTATGTAACTATGTCTCTGGTCTGGGTGGGGAATGTGGACTTTGATCCTGGAGCAGGCCTTTGTAACTGGGAGTCTGCCAAACTCTAGAACAGGTTTGAGCTCCCAGAGTCTTGTTTCCTGGGTCTCCCTAGGTTGGGACAGAGTGTACTCAGGGCTGATTGACTAGGTCACCCCCCTTCTCCTGTCTTGGCCTGGCACACACTTCTCTGTGGTTGCTTAGGGCCAAGACTTTTGTCATTAGAGTCTGTGTCTTAAGACATCGAAAGCCATGTCTCTTGCTTATCCCATGGCTGCAGAGAAGGGAGCTATGTACCAGGGAAGCAGGAGAAAAATCCCCCTATTCCCCAGACATGGACCGGAAGCAAAGACAAATCCAGCCTTTCTGGGGTGCTGGGGACTGCCCTGTAGTTCGAGCCCACCTCACCATCTATATTATTTTCCTAGGACTGCTATAACAAATTTCCACAAACTGGGTGGCTTAAAGCAACCAAGATTTATTCTCTCACAGTTCTGGTGGTGAGGAGTCTGAAATTAAGGTACTGGTAGGGCCCTGTTCCTTCTGAAGGTTCAAAGGCCTCTTTCAGCTTCTGGTGGCTCCAGGCATTCCTTGGCTTGTGGCTACATAACTTCAATCTGTGCTTCCGACTTCACATGGCCTTCTCTTGTCCGTGTGTCTTCTACTGGCTGTTGCTTTTTTTTTTTTTTTGACAGGTAAGGAGATTTATTTAGAGGGAACACACTCCACAGAGTGTGGGCCATCTCAGAACGTGAAAGCAGCCCTGGCTGTCTCTTATAGGAACACTTATCATTGGATTTAGGGCCCACCAGGATAATCCAGGATGATCTTAAGATTCTTAATTTAACTGCATCTACAAAAACCCTTTTTCCAAATAGGGTGACATTCACAGGTTTGAAGGGTTAGGACATGGACTTATCTTTATGGGGGCCACCATTTAACTCACTGTACCATCAGGCGTTTTGGAACTGAACACACAGGGTGATGTGTTGGAGACCTTCATGCCTTCTGCTTATATCTCTCTTCATGCTGTAGGCAATTTCATCTACTCCCATGGCTTCTGTAAACTGATGTCAGCCAAGTATCCCCAGGCTGGACTCTGCTCATTTCAGATATGTAACCACCTACCTAATGGGTGTCCCCCCACTTGGATCTCCCATAAGTATCTCAAATTCAACAGGCCAAATTCTTCTGTCCCCAAAACTACTTTTTCCACTCTCTACCAAGTGGTGTAAGTCAGAAACCTGGTACCATCTTTTGTCTTTAATTTTTTCCTTCACCTCTGACATTGTCATCAAGCCCTATGGATACTACCTTCTAAACTTTTCGTCCTTGTGTTTCATCTTAATCTACACTTCGATCACCTCTTACCTGGATAACGCATCTGCCTCCTAATGGGTCTTGCTGAGTCCAGATAGCCAGGGTGATCTCTCTAAAATGCACATATCATCTCACTGTCTATTTAAGACCTTTGAATGTCTCCCGTTGCCCTTAGGATAAAGTCCATAGTGTTTGACATGGCCTTCAGAGGCCTGCCGTTGCCTTGTTTTCCTTGATGGGTTTGAACCTAGGTGGGGCCAAGCAGAATGAAGCTCTGTGTTTCCAGTATTTGATGACTGAGGGAACTCACTTTCACTTTGCCCAAACATGGATAAGGAAGCACACAACCTCTGAAACTGTGGGCAGCCACCTTGTAACCCGAATGGAAGCCAGCCTTAAGGTGAAGATAAAGCCATGAAAGACAGAGGAACTGTGGAAAGCAGTCCTTGGGGCTAAACTAACCCTAGAGCCTGTATCTGGACTGTAACCTGTATCTGGACTTTTCAGTTACGTGAGCCAATAAATTATTGTTAAGCCACTTTGAATTTATTATTTGTGACATAGTCTTACTGATATAAATTCCCTCTATAGCCTGTGTCTATGTCTCCAGTCTCCTTTCTCATCATACGTACCTTTGCAATCTGTGCTCCAGTCTTACTAAACTTCCAGCAGTTTCTTGAATGCATCATGTGTGTGTGTGTTTTATCTCTAATCCTTTATCCATGCTATTTTTCTGTCTACCTCACTCACACTGCCAGCTCTGCCTAATCAAGTTTTGTTCTGTTTACTCTCCTGGCATCCTTCAGTTCACATGTTACTTCCTCTGAGAAGCCTCCCTGACCCCTAGATTAGGGTCAGTCCCTTCCTCCTGCATGCATAGAAGCCTGTATTTCCTTTGTAATGTGTATCTCACTTTATGGTGACTCCTTACCATGACTGTCATGCTGGACTAAAAGCATTCATAAAAGCATGGGTCACATTTCTCTTATTTCCCATCTTCACGCTTAGCATAGGACCTAATGCATGAGAGGCATTTAATATTTTTTAAATATTGATTTATTTGGCTGCTTTGGGTCTCAGTTTGGCACGTGGGATCTTTGTTGCCTCTTGTAGGATCTTTCATTGGGGTCCATGAACTCTCTAGCTGTGGTGTGCAGGCTTTGCAGTTGCGGTGCTCAGGTTTAGTTGCCCTGCAGCATGTGGGATCTTAGTTCCCCAACCAGGAACCAAACCCACGTCCCCTGCATTGCATGGTGGATTCTTAACCACTGGACCACCAGGGGAGTCCCAAGGCATTTGATTTTTGTGGAATGACTGGTGGTTATTGTTTAAAGCATCCTGAGAGCTTCTCCAGCAGCCAGTTAGTTGAAAGCAGAGGTTAAGGGTAATTAAATGATAGAGGAAAAAAAAATTTTTTTTTTTTTTTGGCTGTGCCATACAGCTTACAGAATCTTAGTTCCAGGACCAAGGATTGAACCCAGGCTCCAGCAGTAAAAGCGCTGAGTCCTAACCACTGGACTGCCAAAGAATCACCTTCACTCCTTTATTTTTCTAAATAAAGAAAAACAAATATTTTTTTAAGAATAGACTTCCCCAGTGGTCTAGTGGTTAAGACTCCACCTTCTAATGAGGGGGGTGTGGGTTCAATCCTTGGTTTGGGAACTAAGATCCCACGTGCCACAGGATTTTATTTTTAAAAATAAATAAATTTTAAAGGATAGGTTGTTGACTGCCCTCTGATCCTCTTCTTTGTCCCCTGCCCCTTCCTTTAGCTTTAGGGGAGATTGTGGGTTGAATCAGTTCCAGGCAGACTATGGTGTGCCTGACTTGCTCTGTGGGACACTTGGTCTGCAGGGAATCAGTTGTCTCCAAGTGTCCTCAGTGTGTCTTGCTTAGCTTTGCCCTCCTCTGCCTCAACAGTTGAATGATTTCCCCACCTGAGCTCACAGTTGACTCTATTCCCATCTCCTCTCCCATCCACCTAAAGTACACTCACACACTGTCAGGACACCCAGACACCCTCATCACCGACTGCGCCCCCAGGGGTTATGCTCTGTTCTCATCACCTGGGCTCATGGTGATGCCAGTTATCATGAGATGACCTTCCCCTTCCACCCTGCAGCTCTTAGTGTGGACTGTCCGACATTCACCTGAGGCAGTCTAACCAGTGCTCCACCTACATGGTATCACCAGTTCCCCTGTGACTTGTCCAAGGTACAATCTGACCCAAACTCTCTTACCTCCACCAAGCCCTTCAAGTTGTTTTTCCCTGATCTAAGTCCAGCATTTCTCTTTCCTCAGAATTCTTAGAATGTCAGAGAGCTAGAGGTGACCTCAGAACCCTGACAATACCCTGGTCTTTGGCTTTGGGCCTGGATTCTTATGAGTCCTCAGTGGCAGTAATGGGGCCTAAGGTTTCTAACTAACATTGTGGTTTTTAATAGCACTTTTTCCCCCCCTAATTTACATAGTAACACATGCATGCTCAAGCAGAAAACTTAGGAAAAGCAGAAAAGTATAAGGGAATTTAAAAAATCACCCTTTTAATCCCATTCACCCCTTTAACCTTAGTGATCCAGTACCTCTTACAGCTTAGGTGCTTAATAAATATTTGTTGAATGAATTACCTTTGGTCCCATCATCCAGAGATAAAAACCACAACTATCGATTGTTTATCCTTCCAGTCATATATTTTGTTGTTGTTCAGTCACTTAGTCATGTCTGACTCTGCAACCCCATGGATTGCAGCATGCCAGGCTTCCCTGATTATGCCTAAATAGGTCGTATTATACAGTTTTATGGCCTGCTTTTTTCCTCTTGGCAATATACTATGTGTTTCCCAAAATTAATGGCTTTTTTACATCATCTTCAATGCTTTCATATTATTCCTTCAAATGGCTGTACCATAATTTTCCTAGCTAATTCTCTACCATTGGGCATTTAAGTGACTTCTAGTTTTCTGTTACAAACATTTTGCCACCCATCCTAGTATATATATTTTTGTCTGCATATCTGTTCTTTTAGGATGCATTACTGCCGGGGGCCATCGTGAGGAACTCCGCCCATGGCAAAGGTCATGAGGAAGGAGGCTTGGCATACGCAAAGGTGTGATCAAGCCTCAGGAAACCCCCTGTTCTGGAGCATCTACCCCCAAAACCAGAGTCTGTTTTATGCTCTCACCTACACCTCTGACTTTCCAGGGGGGCTCTCCCCCATAACCATTTCTCTCGGAGAAGGAGTTAACTTGCAGCTCCAGTTAATAAAAATTCCTGGGTGTGACAAGAGTGTTTCAGCTTACGAGCTCCTCTGAAGGTTATCTAGCCTGCCTGTATAGGTTCGTCCAGCCACATGTGCTTGTTTACAGCCTCCCAACAGCGAGAGGCACGAGATATTTTAGACTTACTAAAAGCAGATTCTTTTGGGAAGTTAGAATTTATTAGTATAGTGCGTTGATTAGGAATTATATTGGTGAAGGGTTTTTCATTTGTTGTGCCAATAATTGCTACAGTCCCTTGGACTGCAAGGAGATCCAACCAGTCCATTCTGAAGGAGATCAACCCTGGGATTTCTTTGGAAGGAATGATGCTAAAACTGAAGCTCCAGTACTTTGGGCACCTTATGCGAAGAGTTGACTCATTGGAAAAGACCCTGATGCTGGGAGGGATTGGGGGCAGGAGNGAAGAATTGATGCTTTTGAACTGTGGTGTTGGAGAAGACTCTTGAGAGTCCCTTGGACTGCAAGGAGATCCAACCAGTCCATTCTGAAGGAGATCAACCCTGGGATTTCTTTGGAAGGAATGATGCTAAAACTGAAGCTCCAGTACTTTGGGCACCTTATGCGAAGAGTTGACTCATTGGAAAAGACCCTGATGCTGGGAGGGATTGGGGGCAGGAGGAGAAAGGGACGACCGAGGATGAGATGGCTGGATGGCATCACAGACTCAATGGACGTGAGTCTGAGTGAACTCCGGGAGTTGGTGATGGACAGGGAGGCCTGGCGTACTGCGATTCATGGGGTCGCAAAGAGTCGGACACGACTGCGCGACTGAACTGGAACTGAACTCTTTGGAAGGAAAATTATGACCAACCTAGATAGCATATTCAAAAGCAGAGACATTACTTTGCTGACTAAGATCTGTCTAGTCAAGGCTATGGTTTTTCCAGTGGTCATGTATGGATGTAGAGTTGGACTATAAAGAAAACTGAGTGCTGAAGAATTGATGTTTTGAGCTTTGGTGTTGGAGAAGACTCTTGAGAGTCCTTTGGACTTTAAGAAGATCTAACCAGTCCATCCTAATAATTCCTGGGTGTTCATTGGAAAGACTGATGTTGAAGCTGAAACTCCAACACTTTGGCCACTTGATGTGAAGAGCTGACACATTTCAAAAGACCCTGATGCTGGGAATGATTGAGGGCAGGAGAAGAAGGGGACGATGGAGGATGAGATGGTTGGATGGCATCACCAACTCGATGGACATGGGTTTCGGTGGACTCCGAGATTTGGTGATGCACCGGGAGGCCTGGCGTTTATGGGGTCACTAAGAGTCAGACATGACTGAGTGACTGAACTGAATTGGCACATATCATTGTAAGTTTTTATAATTGTTCCCAACCAAATCTTAGCTAGAAGTAGCACATACTCACATCCATAAATATGCTTGGCATCTTTGGAAAGAATTCATCCTAGAGCATTTAGTGAGGTAGAAGCCAGTGAGATATGGTTGTTCAACACTATATCCCACTCAAATATACCACTATTTTAATGTATTTGATGATTACAAAACCATGTGCCTAATCTATGTGACCAAAATTTGCAATCTGAATAATTTGATAGTGGGCATCTGAAAGCAACTGGACAGTCTGAACTGAGAATATAACCAATTGCTGAATTTCAAAGCTAGGACATAGATGAGTCCAGAGTAGAGGCATTAGAATCAAGAATTAAAACTGAGGTTTGGACCATATTGGCCATAAGGCAGTGTGTTTAGAAGTCAGGAAACAAGGAAATGAGGATCAAAAAGCAAAGGAAGAGCATATAGTTTAAGGCAAGCAACAAATGGAAGTAGCAGTTAAAACAAGGAAATCTGAAAAATCTGCAAGAGTGAGACAAAGTGATAAGAAAAAAATCAATCTTGCTTTTGATGCAGAATGCAAAACATGGCATTTTATGATGATAGCAGTTCAGACTGAGGCTTCCCTGTTGGCTCAGTGGTAAAGCATCTGGCTGCAATACAGGAGATGGGGGTCAATCCCTGAGTTGGAACGATCCTCTGGAGAAGGGCATAGCAACCCATTCCACTATTCTTGCTAGGAAAATCCCATGGACAGAGGAGCCTAGTGAGCATAGGGTCACAAAGTGTCATATATGACTGAAGAGAGTTAGCTGCAGGCAAGCATGCAAAGCAATTGTAGAAGTCTAATATCAATTAAATTTCTTGCTTCTCTGTACTATCAGTTTGTTTGTTTGCTTTCTATTGTGGAAGAACGTAAAACATATAGCCAGCAGAGAGCATGGTATAATGAATGTCCAAGTACCTATCTGTCACCTAGCTTCAGCAATTATTAAATCATCGGCCATTCTTCTTTCATTTACAACCCTAGTCTCATCTCTCCTTACTCTGATTATATTGAAGTAAAACTCAAACTTGAACTAATTTTATCCATAGATATATCTGTACACATCCTAAAAGGTAACAAGTGATTTTATTTTTAAATTATTTTAAATTTATTTTTAATTGAAGAATAATTGTTTTACAATATTGTGTTGGTTTTGGCCATACATCAACATCAATCAGAGGATAAACGTATGTCCCCTCCCTCTTGAATCTGCCTTCCACCTCCTACCCCGTTCCATCCATCTAGGTTGTCACAGAGCACCAGATTTGAGCTCCCTGCATCATACAGCAAATTCCTACTGGTGGACAGGGAGGCCTGGCGTGCTGCGATTCATGGGGTTGAGAGAGTTGGACATGACTGAGCAACTGAACTGAACTGAACTGAACTGTTTTACATATGGTAGTGTATATGTTTCCATGTTACTTTTTCCATTCTTCCCACCCTCTTCTTTCCCTCTCCAAGTCACAAGTCTGTTCTCTATCTACATCTTAATTGCTGCTCTGCAAATAGGTTCATCAGTACCATCTTTCTAGATTATGTATATATAGTTTTAATATATGATACTTGTTTTTCACTTTCTGACTTACTTCTGTCTCTGTAACAGCCTCTAGGTTCATTCACCTCTTTAGAACTGACTCAAATACATCCCATTTGTGGCTGAGAAATATTTCATTGTGTATATGTACCACAGCTTCTGTATCTACTCATCTGTCGATGGACATTTATGTTACTTATATGTCCTAGCTATTTTAAATAGTGCTGCAATGAACATTGGGATACAGGTGTCTTTCCATGATGGTTTTCTTGGGTATATGCCCAGTAGTGGTATTGTTGGGTCATACAATAGTTTTATCCCTAGTTTTTAAAGGAATATACTGTTTTCCATAGTGGCTGTATAAATTTACATTCCCACCAGCAGTGCAATAAGGTTCCCTTTCTCCACAACCTCTCCAGCATTTACTGTTTGCAGATTTTTTGATGATGACTATTTTGACCTTGGTGAGGTGACATCTCACTGTAGTTTTGATTTTCATTTATTTGATGATGAGCAATGTTGAGCATTTTTCTGTGTTTATTAGCCATCTGTATGTCTTTGGAGAAATGTCTATTTAGATCTCCTCCTCACTTTTTGATTGGGTTGTTCATTTCTCTGGTATTGAGTTGCATGAGCTGTTTGTATATTTTGGAAATTGATCCTTTGTCAGTTGTTTCATCTGCTATTATTGTTTTGAATTCTGGAGGTTTTCTTTTCACTTTGTTTATAGTTTCCTTTACTATGCAAATGGTTTCAAGTTTAATTTGGTTCCACTTGTTTATTTTTATTTCCATTACTTTAGGAGGAGGGGGTCATAGAGGATCTTGCTGTGATTTATGTCTTCAAATGTTCTGCCTATTTTTCTCTGAGAGCTTTATAGTTTCTGGTCTTACATTTAAATTTTTAATCCATTTTAAGATTATCTTTTTGTAAGGTATTAGGAAGATGTTTACTCCTTGGAAGAAAAGTTATGACCAATCTAGATAGCATATTCAAAAGCAGAGACATTATTTGCCGACTAAGGTCTGTCTAGTCAAGCTATGGTTTTTCCTGTGGTCATGTATGGATGTGAGAGTTGGACTGTGAAGAAGGAAGAGCACCAAAGAATTGATGCTTTTGAACTGTGGTGTTGGAGAAGCTCTTGAGAGTCCCTTGGACTGCAAGGAGATCCAACCAGTCCATTCTGAGGGAGATCAACCCTGGGATTTCTTTGGAAGGAATGATGCTAAAGCTGAAACTCCAGTACTTTGGCCACCTTATGCAAAGAGTTGACTCTTTGGAAAAGACCCTGATGTTGGGAGGGATTGGGGGCAGGAGGAGAATGGGATGACAGAGGATGAGATGGCTGGATGGCATCACTGACTCGATGGACGTGAGTCTGAGTGAACTCCGGGAGTTGGTGATGGACAGGGAGGCCTGGCGTGCTGTAATTCATGGGGCTGCAAAGAGTTGGACATGACTGAGTGACTGAACTGAACCGAGGAAGTATAAGTATTCTAATTTCATTCTTTTACACATAGCTGTCCATTTTCCCCAGAAGCAAATACTGAAGAGATTATTTTTCTCTGTTGTATATATTCTTGTATCCTTTGTCAAAGATGAGGCCCATGGATGTATGGGTTTATCTCTGGGCTATCTTGTTCCATTAATCTATCCTTCTGTTTTTGTGCCAGTACCGTACTGTCTTGATGAATGTAGCTTTGTAGGATAGTCTGAAATCAGGAAGGTTGATTCCTCCAGCTCCATTCTTCTTTCTCTAGATTGCTTTTGTTATTCAGGGTCCTTTGTGTTTCTCTACAGATTGTGAAATACTTTGTTCTAGTTCTATGAAAAATGTCATTGGTAATTTGATAAGAGTTGAGTTGAATATGTAGATTATATTTGGTAGTATAGTCATTTTCACAATATGATACTTCTAACCCAGGAACATGGAATATCTCTCCAACTGTTTAAGTCATCTTAGATTTCCTATGTATAGTGTAATGTCCTCTGCAAACAGTGAGAGTTTTACCTCTTTTCCAATCTGGATTCCTTTTTATATCTTTTTCTTCTCTGATTGCTATAGCTATGACTTCCAAAACTATGTTGAACAATAGCAGCAAGAGTGGGCACCCTTGTCTTGATTATATAAGAAATATTTCCAATTTTTCATCATTGAGATAATGTTTGCTATGGGTTTATTATATATGGCCTTTATTAAGTTGAGGTATATTCCTTCTATACCAATTTTTTGAATAGTTTTTATAATAAATATAAATGAGTGTTGAATTTTTCAAAGGCATTTTCTGCATCTATTGAGACAGTCATATGGTTTTTGTCTTTCAGTTTTTTTTCTTGTATTTCTTTACTCTTATTTTGTTGTTTATTTTATTTTTTAATTTATTTATCTTTAAGTTTTAAATGTGATGTATCACAGAGACAGTTTTGTGCATTTTGAAGAATCCTTGCATACCTGAGGGCAACCCAACTTGATCATGATGAATGATCTTTTAAATGCATTGTTGAATTCTGTTTGCTAGAATTTTGTTGAGGATTTTTGCATCTATTCTCATCAGTGATATTGGCCTGTGAGTTTCTTTCCTTTTTTTTTTTTTTTTTGTGTGTGTGATGTCTTTATATGATTTTGTGTCGGGGCAATAATGGCCTCATAGAATAAATATGATGTGTTCCTTCTCTGAAATGTTTTTTGAGAGTTTTAGAAGTGTAGGCATTAGCTTTTCTCTAAATGTTCGATAAACTCACCTATAAAGCCATCTGGCTGTAGGGTTTTTTTATGGAGGGATTTTTTATCACAGTTTTGATTTCAGTACTTATCATTGGGTTGGTCATAATTTCTATTTCCTACTGATTCAGTCTTACCAAGCTGAACTTTTCTAAGAATCTCTCCATTTCTTTCAGGTTTTCTATTTTACTGGCATATAGTTGCTCATAATAGTCTCTTATGATCCTTTGCAGTTCTGCATTCTCTGTTGTAATCTTTCCTTTTTCACTTCTAGCTTTGTTGATTTGATTATTCTTCCTTTATTTCTTTCTTGACAAGTCTGACTGTTTGTCAATTTTATCTTCTCAAAGAAGCAGCTTTTAGTTTTGTTAATCTTTACTATTACTTCATTTCTTTTTTATTTCTTTTACTCAGATCTTTATGATTTCTTTCCTTTTGCTAACTTTGAAGTTTTCCGTTCTCCTTTTTCCAGTTGTCTTAGGTGTAAAGCTAGGTCGTCTGTTTGATGTCTTTCTTGTCTTTTGAGGTAGGATTGTATTGCTATAAACTCGCCTTCTAGAATTGCTTTTGCTTTATCACTTAGGTTTTGCATCATCATGTTTTCATTGTGATTTGTTTCTAGGATTTTTTGATTTCTCTTTTTATTTCTTCAGTAACGTGTTTGTTATTTAGAAATGTATTGTTTAATCTCTATGTGTGTGTGTGTGTGTTTTGGCAATATTTTCCCTTTAATTGATATCTAGTCTCATAGTGTTCAGATCAGAAAATATGTTTGATACAATTTCAATTTTCTTAAATTTACTGAGACTTGATTTGTGACCCAAGATGTCTACCCCGGAGAATGTTCCATATGCACTTGCTGCTGCTGCTGCTAATTTGCTGTAGTAGTGTCCAACTCTGTGCGACCCCATAGACAGCAGCCGGCCAGGCTCCCTGGTCCCTGGGATTCTCCAGGCAAGAGGACTGGAGTGGGTTGCCATTTCCTTCTCCAGTGCATGAAAGTGAAAAGTGAAAGTGAAGCCGCTCAGTCGTGTCTGACTCTTAGTGACCCCATGGACTGCAGTCTACCAGGCTCCTCCATCCATGGGATTTTCCAGGCGAAAGTACTGGAGTGGGTTGCCTTCTCCATATGCATTTGAGAAGAGATTTTATCCCTCTGCATTTGGATGGAATAGCGTGAAGATATCAGTTAAGTTTATCTGGTGTAATATATGATTTAAGGTTTGTGTATCCTTATTAATTTTCTGATTTGATAAGCTGTCTGTTGGTGTATGTGGGGTGTTAAAGTCCCCTACTGGGACTTCCCTTATAGCTCAGTTGGTAAAGAATCTACCTGCAATGCAGGAGAACCCAGTTGAATTCCTGGGTTGGGAAAATTCTCTGGAGAAGGGATAGGCTACCCACTTCAGTATTCTTGGGCTTCCCTTGTGGTTCAGCTGGTAAAGTCCCCTACTATTATTCTGTTATTGTCAATTTCCCCTCTATGTCTGTTAGTGCTTGCCTAATGTATTGAGGTGTTCCTATGTTGGATGCATAAATATATAAAATTGCTATGTATTCTTCTTGAATTTACCCCTTGATCATTTTGTAGTATCTCACCTTATCTCTTGTAATAGTATTTACTTTAAGATCTTTTTTGTGTGATATGAGACTTGCACCTTATGCTTTCTTTTGATTTTCATTTATATAGAATAGCTTTTTCCATCCTCTTACTTTCAGTCTATACGTGTCTCCAAATCTGAAATCAGTCTCTTACTGACAGCATATATATTCATCTTGTTTGTATAGCCATTCAGCCAGTCTGTCTTTTATGTGAAAGTCACTCAGTCATGTCCAATTTTTTGTGACCCCATGGACTGTAGTCTACCAGGCTCCTCTGTCCATGGGATTTTTCCATTCAAGAATACCGGAGTGAGTTGCCATTTCCTTCTCCGGGGGATCTTTCCAATCCAGGGATTGAATCCAGGCTTCCCTGGTGGCTCAGAGGTTAAAACGTCTGCCTGGAATGAGGGAGACCTGGGTTCGATCCCTGGGTCAGGAAGATCCCCTGGAGAAGGAAATAGCAACCCACTCCAGTACTCTTCCCTGGAGAATCCCATGGAGGGAGGAGTCTGGTAAGCTATAGTCCAAGGGGTCACAAAGAGTCGGACAGGACTGAGTGACTTCACTTTCACTTTCACCCACATTGCAGGCAGACTCTTTCCAGTCTGAGCCACCAAGGAAGCTCCTGGTGTCTTTCAGTTGCAGTCTTTAATCCATTTACATTTAAAGTAATTATTGATATATATGTTCCTACTGGCATTTTTTTAATTGCTTTGGATTTGTTTTTGTAGCTCTTTTCCTTCTATTTCCTGTATATAGAATTCTCTTTAACGTTTATTGTAAAACTGGTTTCTTTGTGCTAATTTCTCTTAATTTTTTCTTGTCAGTAAAGCTTTTGATTCCTCTATCAGTTTTGAATGAGGTCCTTGCTATGTAATCTTGGTGGTAGATTTTTCCCTTTCGTACTTTCAATATATCCTGCCATTCTCTTCTGGCCTGCAGAATTTCTCCTCAAAGGTCAGCTCTTAATCATATGGGGCTTCCCTTGTATGCTACTTGTTGCTTTTCCCTTGCTACTTTAATGTTCTTTCTTCATAGTTTGTTAGTTTGATTAGTATGTGTCTCAGCTTGTTTCTCCTTGGCTTTATCTTATGTGGAACACTTTGTGCTTCTTGGACTTGATTGACTATTTCCTTTCCCATGTTAAGGAAGTTTTCAGCTATTATCTCTTCAAAAACTTTCTCAAACCCTTTCTTTTCCTCTTCTTCTGGGACCCCAATACTTCAAATGTGCATTTTGTATTCTCCCAGAGGTCTCTGAGATTATCTTCAAACCTTTTCTTTTTTTCCCCTTTATTCTGCTCTTCAACAGTTATTTTCAGTCTTTTATGTCCCAGCTCACTTATCCATTCTTCTGCCTCAGTTATTCTCCTATTGATTCCTTCTAGAGTATTTTTAATTTCAGTAATTGTGTTGTTTGTCTCTGTTTGTTTATTCTTTACTTTTTCTGCTGCTGTTGCTAAGTCACTTCAGTCATGTCTGACTCTGTGTGACCCCTTAAATGGCAGCCCACCAGGCTCCCCCGTCCCTGGGATTCTCCAGGCAAGAACACTGGAGTGGGTTGCCATTTCCTTCTCCAGTGCATGAAAGTGAAATGTGAAAGAGAAGTCGCTCAGTCGTGTCCGACTCTTCGTGACCCCATGGACTGTAGCTCACCAGGCTCATCCATCCATGGGATTTTCCAGGCAAAATTACTGGGATGGATTGCCATTTCCTTCTCCTAGGCTTTTGCTAAATGTGTTAATTGATTCTTACATTTCTCCATTCTACTTTTGAGGTTTTAAATCATCTTTACTATCATTACTCTAAATTTTTTTTCTGGTAGTTTGCCTTATTTCCTCTTTGTTTACTTGGCCTTTTGAGTTTTTACCTTGTTCTGTCATTTGCTCAATATTTCTATGTATTTTCATTTTTTTCTAACTTACGCATGTAAGGTCTCCTTTTCCCAGGCTTCAGGATCATATTCCTTCTTCCTTTTGATTTATGCCCTCAGTGGGTTATGTTCATCCAGTGTTTGGGTTCTGGTTGGCAGGGACTATTGCCAACGTTCTGGTGAGAGGAGGTGATCTTTTCCCTCTGATGGACAGGGCTCTGTGAGATGGTATGTTTTGGGGTGTCTGTGGGAAACCAATCTGCTGATAATTGGGTTTGTACTTTTGTCTTGCTTGTTGTTTGGCTGAGGCAGCTCACCCAAACTGGTTGCGGGCAGCAGTTGGGTGATGCCAGGTCTTTGGATACAGTTGAAAATCTTTGTGAGAGTTCTAACTAATTAATACTCCCTGGGGCTACGAGTTCTCTGGCAGTCTAGGGTCCCGAACTCAGTGCTCCCACTCCAAAGGCTCAGACTCAATCTCTGGCTGGCATTTGTTTTGTCATTAAAGGGGATTAAAATAAACACACAAAAACAAAAACAAAACAAGAAACAAGAGAAAAACTCAGACATGGTAAATACAAAATCAGACCAACAACAAATCAAAGGAACACACACACAGAGACACAAAACCAAAGCAGTCCAAAGAAAAGAAAGAGAGTGACTTGGCATGCAAGGGAAATCAAAATTGATATGAAACAATTAAAAACAAAACTAAAACACACACCAGATAATAAAACCAAAGTCAAGTGCCAACTCAGGATGCATTAAAGAAAACAAAACAAATTAACAAGCATGGTGAAATAAAGAAAGATAAGGATTGAAAGAAAAGCAGAAAAAAAATAGAAAAACAAAGTTAAATACAAGTATATAAAATTTATATATATTAAAGAATAACTACAGTAGGAAAAGTACAATAATAAAAAAACAATGAATTTTTAAAAAGAAAGAAGAAAAAGAGAAAAAACACCAACCCTATACAACCACAAAAAGCCAATGTAGAGGTAGAAAGGAAATAAAAAGTGTGCTTTTAAAAAAATTCTCAAAAGCTTAAATAGAATTGATAGTAATAATAATATCAGAAACCACAGCAACAGAGGGGGGAAAAATTTAAAGAGAAGAAGAAGAAAATCCAGAGCCAAGTACAGAAAACATCAAAATAAAAGATTAATAATAAAGATTTTTTCAGCTGTCGGTGTCCTTTACCTTGCTGTGAGTCAAGGATATCCTCCAATTCTGGACTGGTCTCTGCAACTGCTAGGGACAGCTCAGACTTTAATCTGGCCCTATCCCTATGTATTGTTGCCATAAGTGTTCATAGCTGTCAGACCTAGTGCATTTTCTTTTATCCTTGTATATTCCATAGACACAGAGTCTGCCTAGTTGATCAAGTCAATTTAATCTGCAGCTTGTACAGCTGATGGAAAGGGTTTGGATCCTCTTCCTTAGCCACACTGCCCCTGTGGTTCAACTGTGGTTTCATCTCCACCTCTGCATGTGGGTCAGCCACAGGAATTTTCTCTTGAGACTGCCCTGGAGGACTTGGGTCTGCCCTAGTGAGGACTATGTGTGGAGGTGGCATAGCTGCTTGGATCACAGGGACCCTGGCAGTGCCAGGTAGACAGGGGAATTGGTGGCCATTGACACAGAAGATATGGTGCTTTAGTTTATTTTCTAGCCTCTAGCAGCCTGCTCCAGTGAAGACTGAGCTTGAAGGTGGTGAAGCTGCTAGGATTATGGGGACCCTGGTGGTACCAAGTGTAGAGGGAAGCCAATAGCCTCAGGCACAGGAGCTATGGCACTATTAGAGTGTTTTCCTAGCTTCTGGCAGCTGGTGTTCAAAGGGCCTCCCTAGCTGGTCTTTTCCTGTTACTCAGTGCAGAAGGTGCTCAAAGGCCTCCTTGACTGGGGTCCTTCTCAACTGCTTGGTGCCTCGGGTACTTAAAGGACCTCCCTCTCTTAGCTCTTCCTCTATTGGTCATCTGCAGCTGCCAGCATGTGGCGAAAGAGAGTCTACAGTGATGGCTCCACCCTCTGTATATGACTTAGCAGTATCACTTTGCCTCTATGGATGCCCAGCTTTCCTCTAGAGGCATTCCCCACCATATTCTCCTTCCTTTCGTCCCCTTGGGCTGTCTCTCCACAGTCAACAGAAGGCCTCTCCCTGAGATTTCTCTCCAATCCTTATTCTCCAGCTCTCAGCCACTGTGCATCCTATGGTGCTTGTGTCCCTGTCCTGGGTATATAGTACTATGGCAAGGATTGCCTGTGTGGTTCTTACTCCTTTCAGAATGCCACAGATCAGTTGCCGCACTCTCCAACAGCCTCAAATGCTTTTTTTCTATTGCGAACAATTGCCCTGGTGCGGCGATCTGACCCCTGCTTCAGTTTCCTCACCCACTGTGTGCGGGCCCATTCCTTCCCACTCTCCTCTTTTTCCATTCCTTCCTTTATCTTACCTAGTTTTGCCTGGATCTATATATTCCTTTCTGGTGGTCAGGGACTCGTGCCTGCGCTCTCAGCTGGTGTTCTGCGAGATCTCTTGCATCAGAAGGTATATTCCTAGTGCCTCTGTGGAGCGAGATGCACTCCCATCTCCACCTGCTCCTCTGCTATCATAAGGACAAGGAATGATTCTCTTATAAGCAAAGCCGTAATACAATATCACCTTAAAAATTTAAAAATGAATTTTTTTTTTGCATTATTTCAGGTTCAAATTTCCCTGATTTTCTTATAGTGTTTCTTTTCACAATTTGCTTCTATGACAGGATCCAATAAATCCATGGATTGCAATTAGCTGACATGAGACTTAGTCTTCTTTGGGAATTTACTAGTCATGTGCCATGGCCAAAAGCAAAAAAGGAGAGAGACAGACAGAGAGATGGACTTAGGCTTTTTTTAAAGTGCTTGACTTGATATTCTGTTAGCTTTGAAAAAATCTCAGCCATTGCCTCTTTAAATAGGCCTCTGTCAGATTCTATTTCCTCTCTTTCTTGGGCTTTCTATATCATAATTTCTTAGCAACAGCTTTTGACCTTTTTGCACTAGATAATTCTTATTATTTTATTTGTAGGAGCCACTTGTGTTCATTATTTAGCAATATCTTTGGCATGAACCCACTAGGTGCCAGTAGCAATTCTAGAAACTGTGATAGTTTAAAAAAGTTTCTAGATAGTGCCAAATACCACCTGAGAGAGGACAAAATAGTGTCTAATTAGGAACCATTGGACTATGTGTATGTTAATCTCATAAACAGTTATATTCTGGATGCATCTTGTACTTATCCTTTCTACTCTCCTTGTTTCAGTATGTATGCTTCTGTTTGACCCATGTTCCTATTATTTTTTCCTTTCATCAACTTTATTACTGTCCAGTTTATTAAATTACCTCTTAATTTCAATTACATTTAGTTATAGAATTTCCAATTCATTTTTTAAAGAAAATTAGTTATTTCCTGAAATTCTATATATTTTTATTTATTATCTTGACCAAAATAATTATAGTCATCTTACTGTGTCTGTTAATTTTAATATCTGGAGCACTTGTGGGTCTCTTTCTCTTCTATGTGTCATTTCTTTGCCTTATTTCTTTTTATGTTGGGTCATTTTTAATTGCACTGTTGTTTTTCAGTCGCTAAGTCATGTCCAACTCTTTGCAACCCCATGTACTGCAGCACACCAGGCTTCTCTGTCCTTCATTTTTCCCAGAGTTTGCTCAAATTCATGTCCATTGAATCGGTGATGCCATCCAACCATCTCATCCTCTGTCACCCCTTTCTCCTCCTACCCTCAACCTTTCCAGCATCAGGGTCTTTTCCAGTGAGTTAGTTTAGCTCTTTGCCTCAGGTGGCCAAAGTATTGGATCTTCAGCATCAGTTCTTCCAAGATTATTATTATTCAGGATTGATCTCCTTAGGATTGACTGACTGGTTTGATCTTCTTGCTGTCCAAGGGATTCTCAGGAATATTCTCCAGCACCACAGTTGAGAGCATCAATTCTTCAGCACTCTCAGTGGCCCAACTCTCACATCCATAAATGACTACTGGGAAAACCATAGCTTTTACTAGACAGACCTTTGTCAGCAAAGTGATGTCTCTGTTTATTCAATATGCTGTCTTAGGTTTGTCATAGCCTTTCTTCCAAGGAGGAAGTGTTCCTTTGATTTTTTACCACACTTTATTTATGAAAAACTGAAGAAACTCTTATCTCCCTACAGAGGAGATAGTGACAGATAACTATTTCTGTGAGCTATTGAGCTGATTAAAGACAGGAGCATAGTTCTTCAGGTATCCTAAGTGAGAATCTGAAATGTTTATCATGGTCCTTCTCCTGATTAGTGGGTCTTGAATACCATTTCTTTTTCTTCCCAACATTGTGGGACTATTAACATTTCTCCTTCATTTCTCAGTCTTTTACAAACCGCATTATGCTTGGTTTATGTCTTAGATTTGTTTTCTAGAAGCAAAGCCAGAGTTGGCCATTTCTGGGTCAATAATTTATTGAGTGACTTATCTCAGGAGAATACTAAGGAAAACAAAATAGAGCAAGAGAAGAAAGGTAAGTAAAAAAAAAAAAAAAAAGATCTTGGCTAAAGATTAGCTTTACCTTGCTCCCAAGGGAAGTTCTGTAGCACAAATCATACCATGTAGATGATTTCCTCTTATGGTCGGGAGACAAGCTTTCTGTATCTACCATTTCAGTTAATTACTGGTTCTTGACTGTCTAGGGGAGTCAAGACTTAGCCTCTTGAAAGAGACAGCTCCTGTTTCCCTTTAGCCAAGGAAAATTCTTTGGAAAAAGCAGCAGCTATGAGCTCTTCTTACCAGCTGACACTCACAATGGTGGGACTGTGTGCACCATCTCAGTGAAAGTGATAGTCATCTCATTCTCTGATGCCCTCTTTTCCTTCTGCCCTCAATCTTTCCCAGCATCAGGGAATTTTCCAGTGGGTCATCTGTTCACAGCAGGTGACCAAAATACTGGAATTTCAGCTTCATCAGCAGTCCTCCAGTGATTATTCAGGATTGATCTTCCTTAAGATTGACTGGTTTGATCTCCTTGCTGTCCAAGGAACTCTCAGGAGTCTTCTTCAGCACCGCAGTTCAAAGTCATAAATTCTTTGGCACTCTGCTTTCTTTACAGTCCATCTCTCATAACCTTACGTGACCACTGGGAAGACCATAACCTTGATTATTTGGATCTTTGTGAGCAGAGTAATGTCTCTGCTTTTCAACACACTGTCTAGTTTTGTCATTGCTTTCCTGCCAAGAAGCAGTTGTCTTCTGATTTCATGGCTGCAGTCACCATCTACAGTGATTTTGGAGCACAAGAAGAGGAAATCTGTTACTACTTCCATCTTTTCCCCTTCTATTTACCGTGCAGTAATGTGACTGGAGGGAGAAGGCAATGGCACCCCACTCCAGTACTCTTGCCTGGAAAATCCCATGGATGGAGGAGCCTGGTAGGCTGCAGTCCATGGGGTCGCTATGAGTCAGATATGACTGAGCATCTTCACTTTCACTTTTCACTTTCATGCATTGGAGAAGGAAATGGCAACCCACTCTGGTGTTCTTGCCTGGAGAATCCCAGGGATGGGGGAGCCTGGTGGGCTGCCATCTATGGGACTGCACAGAGTTGGACATGACCGAAGTGACTTAGCAGCAGCAGCAGCAGCAGCAGCAGCAATGTGACTGGATGCCATGATCTTAATTTTCTTTCTTTTTTTTTTTTTATATTAGTCTTAAGCTGATTCTTCCACTCTCCTCCTTCACCCTCAACAAGAGGCTCTTTAGTTCCTCCTTGCTTTCTGCCATTACAGTGGTATCATCTTCATATCTGAGGTTGTTGATGTTTCTTCTGACTATCTTGATTCCAGCTTGTAACTCATCCATCCCAGAATTTATCATGATGTGCTCAGCATATAGGTTAAACAAACAGGGTGCCAGCAGATAGTTCTGTCATACTCCTTCCTCTATCGTGAACCAGTCAGTTGCTCCATACAGGGTTCTAAATGTTGCTTCTTGACTTGATACAGGTTTCTCAGGAGACAGGTAAAATGGTCTGGTACTCCCAACTCTCTTACCGCTTTCCAGTTTGTCATGATCCACACAGTAAAAGGCTTTAGCTTAGTTGATGAAACAGAGATAGATGTTTTTCTGAAATTCCCTTGCCTTCTCTATAATCCAGTGAATGTTGGCAATTTGATCTCTAGCTCCTTTTCCTTTTCTAAACCTAGCCTGAATATCTGGAAGTTCTTGGTTTGCCTAATGCTGAAGCCTATCAAGCAAGATTTTAAGTATGACATTACTAGCATGGGAGAAGAGTGCAATTGTCCAATGGTTAGCACATTTTTTAGTACTACCTTTCTTGGGGATTAGGCTGAGGATTGACCTTTTTCCAGCCCTGTGGCCACTGCTGGGTCTTCCACATTTGCTGGCATAATTAGTGTAAAACCTTGAAGCCATCATCCTTTAGGGATCTGAATAATTCTGCTGAAATTTCATCACACTCACTAGCTTTATTAACAGCTGTGCTTCTTAAGGTCCACTTGACTTCACACTCCAGAATGTCTGGCTCTAGGTGACTAACCCTTCAGGGTAGAAGGTATCTAATATAATCAACTTGCCACTGAGACACTGGTTGGTGTACTTGAGAATTTGTGTCAGACTGGGGGTCAGAATTGGCTTCTATTGTTGAGAGATTAGACATTTACCAGTGACTGTACCAGTCTTAGTGAGATCATACTGTGGGCCATGCTCACCTGCTATGTCTGTCAGTTTGGTTAGCCCAGTCTTGATCCCATTGCACAAGCCCTTTGTCTGAAAGGAGATGTTAACTAACTGGTGAATCTGTCTCTCTGCTTAGTTGTTTGGACCTGTTCTGCAGTTGGTAATTTATTTTTGGCATTACTGTTCAAAATAAAAATTTCCACATTTTGTGCTCATTCTCCTAAATCCAACATTTGCCTCTTTTAGAATTGGCTTCTATTGTTGAGAGATTAGACATTTACCAGTGACTGTACCAGTCTTAGTGAGATCATACTGTGGGCCATGCTCACCTGCTATGTCTGTCAGTTTGGTTAGCCCAGTCTTGATCCCATTGCACAAGCCCTTTGTCTGAAAGGAGATGTTAACTAACTGGTGAATCTGTCTCTCTGCTTAGTTGTTTGGACCTGTTCTGCAGTTGGTAATTTATTTTTGGCATTAGTGTTCAAAATAAAAATTTCCACATTTTGTGCTCATTCTCCTAAATCCAACATTTGCCTCTTTCTCAGACCTTCTTGCATTCAGTTTTCTAATATTGCAACTTCAAGGCATCCTACCAGATAGGCACATCATTTCTTGCTTTACATGCTGCTGCTGCTAAGTCGCTTCAGTCTGTCTGACTCTGTGCGACCCCATAGACGGCAGCTACATAAGGACATGCATGTACTTATTTTGGGCCACTTCACTTTCTACAAAAAGGAATGGTGAGCTGCTCCACCTGAATCTCTGCCCTTGAGAGGATTTCTCTTTGTCATTTTCTTTCAAAGACATTCCTGAGTGTGGCTATAGTGTTTGGGGCTTGTAACCATACCAAGCTTATTCATCCATGAAGCAAGACTGTATTTCTTCCCTCTCTATTAGCTATTCATAGAGAATGTTACCTGAGATTGTGAGCATGAGCCCTCTAGGCTTGCCCAAGGCAAGCCTAGGAATTAGGCTCAAGCTTAATTTCTGGTATATCATTGCTACTTTATGATGAGTTATTGCTGGGCCTGTTTGAACTTATGATTAGTATATCCAACAGTATGGAGTATATGATGGGAAGTTCTGGTCTCAGGAGCACTTGATAATCCATAGTTAGATATTCACTTTCTACCAGTACCAAGTAGCATGTAAGACCTGCTTTTATTTTTTTAATTTTTATTTATTTTTTTTGCTTTACAATACTGTATTCATTTTGCTATACGTCGACATGAATCAGCCACGAGTGTACATGAACTCCCAATCCCTACCCTCCACCTCCCCTCTCCCACCCCACACCAGCTCTCTGGATTATCCCCGTGCATCAGTCCCAAGCATCCTGCATCCCGCATCAAACCTAGACCTGCTTTTGAACGATGTCTAGTTTGCTGCTCAGGTTGGTATAGTGTTGCTCCAGAAACCATGAGGTTTTTGCTTTGAATTTCCTGCTCGGACTAAAGCTAGAGTCTCAAATGTCTTTTTGTCTCTAATCTAGATACCTCTTCTCTTGCTTTCCTGCTGCTGCTGCTGCTAAGTTGCTTCAGTCGTGTCTGACTCTGTGCAACCCCATAGACGGCAGCTCACGAGGCTCCCCTGTCCCTGGGATTCTCCAGGCAAGGACACTGGAGTGGGTTGCCATTTCCTTTTTTGGGCTTCCATAAAACTCTACAGTCTTCTGTGTCACCTAATGAATGAGACTGAACAGTATCCCCAAGAGTAGTATATGCTGTCTCTAAAACTCAAGTGTATTTACCAAGTACTGTGCTTCTGTCTTAACGATAGGAGTTGCAAGGTACAACTTGGCTTTTACTTTGATGGGGATGTTCCAAGATTCTCTGGATCACTGGACCCCTGAAAACTTCACTAATATATCAAATCTCTAAATCTTTTGAGGTTTCTCTAGCTCTCTAGAGAGCATGAATATTATCAAGGTGTTCTGAGGAATTGTCAGTTACTGATAATCACATTTGATAAGCATCACATCTATAAAATGGGCAATATGAGATTCCACAGAATGTCCAGATGGTTCAAGTTTCTTTAAGCTCTATTTTGACAGAAAGCAAGAGGCTTAAGATGGTTCTGTGTTGGTTTGTAACCTTGGGATGTCTCTGGGTATAATAAAAACTGAGTCCCATGCGTACTGAGGGAAGGAAAGAGGCAGATCATTCCAGAAGGTCTCAATAACACCTTACTCTTTCAAGCCTATGTCCTTGAAACAGCTGGTAGTATGGAAAGAATAGGAAGCAAAGAATAGGAAGCCAAAAGGATAAGGAGCCTCCAGCTGCCTCAGTCAACCAGCAGCCATGTCCTTTCAATGACCTTCTCCAACACTCTCAGACAAGATCATGAATGCACATTGTTGTTTGTCCCAAATGAAGACAAACTTGACTTAGATGGTTCTGTGTTGGTTTGTAACTTTGGAATGTCTCTGGGTATAATAAAAACTGAGTCCCATGCATACTGAGGGAAGGAAAGAGGCAGATCATTCCAGAAGGTCTCAGTAACACCTTACTCTTTCAAGCCTATGTCCTTGAAACAGCTGGTAGTATGGAAAGAATAGGAAGCCAAAAGGATAAGGAGCCTCCAGCTGCCTCAGTCAACCAGCAGCCATGTCCTTTCAATGACCTTCTCCAACACTCTCAGACAAGATCATGAATGCACATTGTTGTTTGTCCCAAATGAAGACAAACTGCTTCTAATCTTCCTTCTTTATAAATAAAAAAGCTGCATTTGCCAGGTATATAACTACCAGATTACCAGGGATGTGTTAATCTGCTCTCCTAAAGATACCATATCTGATATAGCAGCTATACATGGGCCTCCTATTTCCCTAGGTTTTCACTGGTCCACTGTCAGTTGCTAAGATGCTTTGGGTTTTTTTGTAAGAGCTGTACTGGTGAATTAAATAGGGCAAGATAGCGCATGTCATCACCAACTTCAGTCTTTGAAAGTGACACTAATCACATCTCTCCCCAGAATACAATATTGTTTTTTAATTTATTACCTTAACTGAAAGGAAGTTTCAGGTCTTTCCATTTGACCTTTCCTACTACACTAGCTCTTACTTAGAACACTAGCTCCTGGAGCTAATATGAGGTTTCTCAGCTGTTATTCATGTCTTTTCTAATTATACATTTTGAAACTGAAAAGTAATTACTAGGTGGGCCCACAGATGTATTGGGCACACTGAGAGGCAGAGCTGGGTCACTACGTTTATTACTTGAGCCCCATACTATAACTCTAACAGGAGAGCACAAGGACTCTGGATCCTTGGTTCTTAGCATTGTCATACACACTGTACATCTCTATTCTTTCAATAGTATATGATTATCCGAAAATAGAATCATAATCACCTTTCAGAAGGACTGTAGAGAACATTAATGTGTACACTTTCTATTGCATTACTGAATCCTATTCATTAGGAACTGACCTCTCTCTCAGTTGATGGATTCTGATTCTGAGAATTGACTCAGGTGTGGAAACTGGCCAAAGATTGTGATGTTCCATCCAGTAAATGACCTTTGCTTTCTGCTCTTCCATTTTTTATATACTTTTATTATGACTTGTTAAGCAACAGTCTTAATGACTGTCCATCCTGTTCCTAAGTCAGTCCTACACTGACTAGGTTTCAACTTTGTGGCTATTATGGCAGTTTTGACTACCTTGCTTATGGTGGTGAAGTGTTACCGCTTAGCCTATACTATTCCAGACTCCAATCATCTCCATTAACAACTGTTCAGATATTTTCCCACTCCAGAACTCTTGCCTGGAAAATCCCATGGACGGAGGGAGCCTGGTAGGCTGCAGTCCACGGGGTCGCTAAGAGTCAGACACCACTGAGCGACTTCCCTTTCACTTTTCACTTTCATGCATTGGAGAAGGAAATGGCAACCCACTCCAGTGTTCTTGCCTGGAGAATCCCAGGGATGGGGGAGCCTGGTGGGCTGAGGTCTATGGGGTCACACAGAGTTGGACACGACTGAAGTGACTTAGCAGCAGCAGATATTTTTAAATCATTGAATTATCGTGATTTCCTCTTTGACTCACTGTAGCACAGTTCTAAAACAGTATCTTCTATTATTAATATCTGTTGAATTTTTTAAACTAGGTTTTTAGAGTTATTTTGTTAATAGTTGCTAGGAATTAAAATATATATCTTAATTTATTTAGGTAAATACTGAGTTAATATCTACCAAATATGGTGATTTGGCTTTAAAATTTCTTCAGCTTTCCCTATTTGTAATATTATGATCACATGTATCATATCTTTATATAACTTCTAAAATATAGTGTTTTCATTATTTCTTTACATAATCTTATTTTTTAAATTATGAGAATTAGAAAGTATATTCATACAGTCTTTAATTTACCCATATATTTACCATTTGGGGGGTCTCTATTTCTTCCTGTGGATTCAAATTATTATCAGGCCTTATTTCTTTCAGTGTGAAGGACTTCCTTTGGTATTTCTTATAAGCCACGCTGCTGCTGCTGCTGCTGCTAAGTCGCTTCAGTCATGTCCGACTCTGTGCGACCCCATAGATGGCAGCCCACCAGGCTCCCCTGTCCCTGGGATTCTCCAGGCAAGAACACTAGAGTGGGTTGCCATTTCCTTCTCCAATGCATGAAAGTGAAAAGTGAAAGTGAAGTCACTCAATCATGTCCGACTCTTAGCGATCCCATGGACTGCAGCCCACCAGGCTCCTCCATCCATGGGATTTTCCAGACAAGAGTACTGGAGTGGGCTGCCATTGCCTTCTCCACTTATAAGGCATATCTGCTAGCAATAATTTCTCTCAAACTTTGTTTGTCTGGGGATGTTTCACTTTTGCATTTTTCAAAACAACAGATTGGCTGGATATAGACTTATTTCATAGCACTTCAAATATGTTCTTCTATGGCCTTCTGGTCTCCTTTATTTATGAGTCAGAAATCAACTTTAAACTGTACCATTGATAAGCTATGCACGATGAGTCTTTTTTTCTCTCATGCAACTTTCAAGATCTCTTTGTCTTTGTCTTCTTGCACTTTGACTATGATGAGTCTAGATATTGATATTTGTGTTTATTATATCTGGGTTTCATTGTACTTCTTGGATCTGTAGATTAATATTTTTTCATCAGATTAGAGAGGTTCAATAATTATTTATTGCTGTTTAAATTAACTTTATTTTCCAGAACTATTTTAAATTTACAGAGAACTATTAGTACAGAAAATTCCTTTATTTTAATACCCTGTTTCCCTTATAATGTCTTATATTATTAAGGTACATTTGTTAAAATTAATAAATCTAGAAGAAGACATTATTGATTAAATTTCGTATGATTTTCAGGCTTCCTAACTGTCTACCCAATGTTCCCTTTCTGTTCCATGACTCCATCCAGGATATCACATGGCATTTAGTCAGCATTTCTTCTTAGGTTCCTCAAAGCTGTGATAGTTTCTCAGACTTTCCTTTTTGTGATGGTTTTGAAAGTTTTGAGCAGTACTTGTCAAGATTTGTTTTTCTTTTCTTTTTTTAGAATGTCCTTCTATTAGAATTTTCTGTTGTTTTTCTCATAATGAGACTTTAGTTATGCTTTTTGAGGAAGAAGTCTACAAAAGTAAAGTGCCATTTTCATCACGTATCAATGGCATATAATATTAACATAAGTTACCACTGTTGGTGTTGAATTTGGTCACCTACCTAAAGAACTAGCCGTCTTCCCCATTGTAGTAACTTCTTTTCTCTTTCCACGCTATATTCTTTGGGAGGGAGTTATTATGCACAGCCCATACTTAAGGAGTAAAGAGTTTTTGTCTCTATCCTTAAAGGAAGAATATCTATATAAATTATTTGGAATTCTCCTGCATAGAAGAATTGTTTGTTATCCACTAATCATTTAGATAGTCAACTACTTATATCTGACTGGCCTCATGAATATTTATTTAATATTTTGTATTATAATCTGATACTACTTTACTTATTTTCTGATACGACTTATAATCTGATACTACTTTGCTTATTTTCAGTTTTGGCCTTTGGAAACTCTTTCAGTTAGTTTCTGTGTCCCCTTTAACATAACCCATTACTGGAAGATTTTATTTTTTTTTAATCTTTTCTTATTTTATAGCATGACAATATATTCAAGGCTCATTTGTATATTTCCTGCCTGCTTCAGATCTAGAATGTGCCATTTCTTCAAGGAGGTCTGGTTCTCTTTTTGGAAAATGAGATTAGAAACTCAGAAAAGATCTGAGTGCTAGATATATTCTTTGTTACTGGAGTGTCACGTTTTCTAGAACTCTCAGTTACCAGAGCAAGGATATACATGTGTGTATTCTAGCCCATGTATGTATACTTATCTAGAAATATTTCCATATGCAACCATCTGTTACTATGTTGTTGTTGTTTAGTCATTAAATAGCATCTGATTCCTTTGCAACCCCATGGACTATAGCCTGTTAGGCTCCTCTGTCCACGGGATTTCCCAAGCAAGATACTGGAATGGGTTGCCATTTCCTTCTCCAAGGGATTTTCCTGACCCAGGAACTGAACCCACATTTCCTGCATTGGTGCATTCTTAACCACTGAGCCACCAAGGAAGCCATCTGTATCTCTGTTAAGCTAATTGTAAGTTCATCCTGTTATCTCCAACTTCAGTCTATTACCATATGGATCATGCTGTCCTCTTCTACATGCTTATTTGTAAACTGACTGCAATAAGAAGAAATGTGATCCTACCATTGACCTTTCATTTGCTTACCAATATCAGAGTTAATATCTACTCCAATAGGATATATCTTTATCAATTGGAGTATAGTGCTTATGTATACTCTCTTTTGTGTTTAGTTTAATTACAGACTTTAGTTTAGTTACAGACTCCACTCATTTTCAAAGTTGCCTAGATCTTCATGCTTTTCCAAGACCCCATTCAGTGAGATTGTATCATATATTTGTAATGCAGTTAGATTGTTTCATCACATTTATATTCCATATGGGGTTTTCCTAACATGCCCCAATGTTTTTTAAATTTGCATACATTAAGTGTACTCCTTGTGCTTAAAGTTCAATGAAAGTGAAAGTGTTAGTCACTAGTCGTGTCCAACTCTTTTGAACTGTGTCTGACTCAAACTCTAAAGTTCAGTAGATTTTGGCAAGAGCATAGGGTCATATAGCTACAAATACAGTTTCATACAGAATAATTTTACCATCCTAACAATTCCCTGTGCTTGACTTACTCATCCTTCACACTCATCTCCCTGAATCCTGCAGCCAATGATCTTTTCACTATTTCTATAATTTTATCTCTTCTAGAATGTCAAATAGTTGAAATTATATAGTATATAGTCTTTTCAAATTCTTTTCAAGTTCTTTCACTTAGCAACATGCATTTATAATTCATTCATGCCTTTTCATGTCTTGATAGTTCATTTCTTTTTATCACTGAAGAGTATTCCACTGTGGGGCTTGCCTAGTGGGTCAGATGGTAAATAGTCTGCTTGCAATGCAGGAAATCCAAGCACTTTGACTTTTTTTCAGTATTCCATTGTATTGAGGCACCAGTTTTATTATCTATTCACCTGTTGTAGGATCTTTTCTTTCTCTGTAGTGTCTTTATCTGGTTTGGTATCAGGGTTGTGCTGGCCTTGTAGAATGAGTTTGGAAGTGTTCCTTTTTCTTCATTTTTTGGGAATCATTTGAGAAGGATAGGTATTAACTCTTCTTTAACTGTTTGGTAAAATTCACCAGTGAAGCTATTTGGTCCTTAACTTTTGTTTTTTGGGAGATTTTTGGTTACTGATTCAATATTCTTACTAGTAATTGTTCTGTTCAGATTTTCTATTTCATCATGATTCATAATTTCTGTTAATTCTTTGGAAATTTTTACAATAGCTGCCTGAACGTCTTTGGCTGCTAAATCCCATAGTAGATCTAGTCGGAGTCAGTTTCATTTAGTGCTCTTTCTCTCAAGTGTAGGTCATATATTGCTAGTTTTATTTTTTGCATGGTGGTGGTTGGTTTGATTGCTAAATTTTGTCCAACTCTTGCAACATGGACTGTAGCCTGGCAGGCTCCTCTGCCCATGGGATTCTCCAGGCAAGAATACTGGAGAGGATTGCCATTTCCTTCTTCATGGGATCTTCCTGACAGAGGAAACGAACCCATGAGTCCTGCCTTTCAGGCAGATTATTTACTGACTGAGCTATGAAGGGAGATTTTTTGCATATCCTGTAATATTTTGTTGAAAATAGACACTCAGTATCCCCAAATAGTTAATATTTACCTCATATACAAACCCTTTGAGATCCTTTACATAAAAATCATAATCACTTGTGTTGATAATACTTAAAAAAAAGTTTATAATTGCTTTGTGTCCAAAGACTTCTGCATGCTTTTTTAAAAAAATATAGATAAATATGGAGAAGACAGGAAATCATCTCAACTACATTTCCTGGAGAAAGCCATTATCTCAACAATTTCAAATGTATCTATTCTATTCCTTGGGGTTCTAAAGTCTACCGAATAGTAAACGATAATACTGAGCTGCAGAATGAAATGCAAATTATGTTAAAAACAGTTCAGTGAGTTTTTTTTTTAATTTTAAAAATTGTAGTAAAACACATAAAATTTGCTATTGTAACCACTTTAAAGTGTACAATTCAGTAGATTAAGTAAATTAATATATGTTGTATAACCACTGATAATACAAAACCCAGAACTTTCTCATCACCCCAAACAAAGATCACACAATAGGTCTGCAGCTCTGTGACTTAAACTAAGGAAAACTGAGCTGTATACTTTAAGTTGTATACCAACTTAAAGAATATCAGTTATGTCTCAATAAAGCTGTTTTTAAAATAGGAAATATTAATAGCAGGAAACAAAATATTTTAAAAAATCTTTGACTTCATGTAGTAATAATCTAGTAATAATTATTACCAATAAAATTCTCTAATACCTTCAATAACAAGAAAATGGGACAGATTGTCCTTAAAAAGCAAAAGACATGACATGTTGTTTTAATAGACTTTAGATTTCTTGAATGTAATCTCAAGTTTATGGCATAAATGACCCCCAGTTCTTATAAACAGTCAACCAAGGCTGCAATAGGGCAACCAACCTGGTTTTTTCCTGAAGTTAAACAAACCCCTAAACTACAAAAAAACACTGCAAGATAAATTTAAAATGTAAGTCAACATTTCACAGATTTATGAAGCTTTAGATCTGGAAGCCATCTTAGAGATGATAAAACTCAATCTAATTTGTTTTACAAACAGGCAACTGACACTCATGGTAGATTAAGGATTTAGTCAACCAGGTACTATCTGAATCTATAAAGCAGTTATGCCTGAGGGCAGTGATTACTATATTTCATTTTTGTTTTCCAAGAAGCTGTCTTTTTGACAGCTCACTGATGATTTGAACGCTTTATTTATAAATATTCTTTATTTTGCTATTTTAGAAAATATGGAGGTTGAGTAATATTGAATATCAAACAAAGTCTTTTTGTTTAGATATTTTTGATTTCAACTCATAATGGTCAAAAACAAAGTTGCAGAAGATGAAATTCTGAATGAGGAAGATTTCTGAAATTTGACCTGGCTCATAGATGAAATCCCTATGGTACAAAAGGCCCTAACATAGCCCTTAGGAAGAAACTCAGTGTGAAAACATGAGATTTTCATCCAATACTTTTGAGTAAAACCTGTACCTAAAGCGAGAGTGATGTTTCTAAGTGGTAATCACTTCCCCTTGTTCCTTGAAGCTAGCTAGTTGCCAAATTGAAACAGATCTTTTAGCGCCCTGCTGTGTGTATTTTTGGCTTTGGTGATTTGTTGTAAAAATCCTCCCCAACTAACTAAACCCCTCTTATACTTCGATTAATCTAAGGTAGTGAACATGAATGAAGGTTTCTTTGCAAAAACCCTTGCCAAGTCACAGTATCCTATTTTTTAATATGCATTCTCATTTACTTCGTGAAGAGTAGATCATGGATGAAGAGAAAAGAAAGGTGAAGAAATTAGATTGATTCTGTCAGTATTAAGAGTGAGATGTCTAAAGTCCCAAGGAGACCGCCTGGAGAGCTTTCAAGGGCATTCTCTGTAATTGTGAGTCACACTCAGGCTAAGGGCAGACTTGCGGTGAATCAATTTGAACAGAGAGTCTGCCAAAATGTTTGCCTATAGGCTAGCACTTTACGGCAGAGGGATTCAAAATATAAAGTTGTATTCGTTCCCATTAAATGCGGAGCTGTTCAGCATAAAGTTTGATTTGAAATTATGCAAATTCAGGAACGGAAAAAACGAGGGAAAATAGAAGTGGTCGTAAAGTGCGTGAGTGCTAAGTCACGTCAGTAGTGCGCGACTCTTTGCGACCCTGTGGACTGTAGCCCACCAGTCTCCTCTGTCCATGGGGATTCTCCAGGCAAGAATACTGGAGTGGGTTGCCATGCCCTCCTCCAGGGGATCTTCCTGATGAGGGGATAGAACCATGTCTCATGGCTTTTGCATTGGCAGACAGATTCTCTACTACTGGGTTTCCTGATGGCTCAGAAGTTAAAGCGTCTGCCTGCAATGCGGGAGACTGGGTTCGATTCCTGGGTTGGAAAGATCTTTTGGAGAAGGAAATGGCAATCCACTCCAGTATTCTTGACTGGAGAATCCTACGGACAGAGGAGCTTGGTGGGTTTCAGTCCACGGGATCGCAAAGAGTCGGACACAACTGAGCGACTTCACTTTCACTTTTTACCTGAGGGGTCTACAAGATTACTGGAAACCATGGGGCACTGACTAGGCGGTATCTGAGTGGCTGGCATTATTTAAAGGGAGAAATTTATAATAATCATATGTATACATATTTAATCATGTAAGCATCATTACAGCTATGAAAGGTAAGGCATATATTATTATCCTCATTTTAGGTGAGGCTGTCCAGAGATGAAGTTGCTAGTTTTTGTGAGATCATCGATTTATTCATTCAGGAAGGTGAACTGAAGTGGAAGGAGAAGTCACATCTCCTTTCCATCTATACCATGTCATCCCATTCATCATGCCCGATAGGAGCTGTGTTTCTTCTAAGGGCTCTCATATAAGTAGGGCAGATCCTGTAGTCAAACATATTGCTTTTGCCTATTGTCTTTGCAGCAGAAACATCAGTCTGAAAATTTTCTTGAGGGCACCCATTACTCTGGAATATAAACATGTTTTGGGGGGAAAGATCTGAGCTCTTTTCAATAATTTGTGGTTAATGAAATGTCTTAGGGATTTTATGTGTCCCTCTCCCACTCACTGGTTTGCATGTTAGTGGTCCCTTTTATATTAAACGGCTTCTTTCATTTGAACTGTTTTTATGAATAGAGGGCTCTTTCGTTTTTCACAGCCTATTTCCTTTTATTGTTTTGATTGCAATTTAACAGAGAGACAAGTGACACCACAAACAGAGATGAAGGAGATGGCCCTGCCTTTCCTTTATGTGTTTTTATTAACCTTCGTTCATCCCCTGGCTCAGGCTGTGGGATGTGGACCTTTAGTGCAGGTCATAAACAAATCGCCATATCAGAAGCCCTGTGGAAAAGCTTTCTAGGGGGCAGAGTAGTCCTTGAAAGATATTTGTTTCTAAAATTGTGTCTGAAGTTAAAATGACTAGGAATAGCAATTATAATAATAAAAGTTGTAACACTAAGAATTGAGGTGTATGGACAGAAGGAAACTTAGTATCTACTAGTATTTGCTATGATAGACAGTATAAGACTTTACTATTTTAAAGATAATATATGAAAGTATTCTTATGACAAGTTTTTAAAGATAAGAGGGTATATAGAAAAAAGGTATGGTTATCTTTATTTCCCTCTTTCTTTAAACACTGCTAGTCTTATAAGAAGCTTTATAAAAACTAGATTTATATATACATATTTATATTTTCATATTGCTTTGGTATGAATAGATTCAAACCTTTTGCGAATATTATTCAGTGGCATTCCTTTTTATTTATTTGACATTTTCAAAAGACATCATTGCCACTTTGTAGAAAATCTCTCTTTTTTAGCAGCGTTTCCCTCTTGATAGATATTTTTTGGTTATTTTTACAGTTAAAGCTGCAGTGAACATCCTTGAACAAAAATTTACTTATAGGATGCACTTCTAGAAGTGGACTTTCTAAGCTGAAGGATGTGTGCAGTTTGGGAGACACTGACAGATTCCCTTCTGGCAGCTGGGCAGCTGTGGGCACCCTATTGTGAGTATGAGTATGACTCAGGGATCTTTGCATGTTACTTATTTTAATCCTCAGAATATTCTGACAAAGAACTTTAATCCTCATCTCCATCAACTGAGAATAATGAGTTTCAGAAATATTAAATAAACTTGCGTGAGATTATACAGCTACGCTGTGGAAGATGAGTTTTATTCATCACACAGGCCGAGTCATTCCCACACTAAGGCCTTTGTAGGCACAAAATGCATATCTAGCTTTGCTACTAGTTGATTTTATGTATTGTGGAAGTTGTATCATCTCGTCGATTCCGTTTTCCTTTTGTATAAGATGAAGTCAGTTGAAGTAATTGAATTAGGTGATTTTAGGGACTCCTTTAGGAGAAGGCAATGGCAACCCACTCCAGTGCTCTTGCCTGAAAATCCCATGGATGGAGGAGCCTGGTAGGCTGCAGTCCATGAGGTCACAAAGAGTCGGACATGACTGAACGACTTCATTTTCACTTTTCACTTTCATGCATTGGAAAAGGAACTGGCAACCCACTCCAGTGTTCTTGCCTGGAGAATCCCAGGGATGGGGGAGCCTGGCAGGCTACTGTCCATGGGGTTGCACAGAGTAGGACATGACTGAAATGACTTAGCAGCAGCAGCAGCAGCAGCAGCAGCAGGGACTCCTTTAACTTTAAATTTTAAGTGTATTGTGAGGTATATTTTTATTAATAGCAGTGATTCATTTTGGCTAGATTTGACCTCGTTTCTTCAACTTGGAATTTCACTTTCGTAAAGGGGACAGAATTTGAACTAGGGTGAACCTAAATGATAATATTTATCACAAGTAAACAAATACTTCTTCTGGGCCTAGCACTATTCACCCTTCTGAGTGTTAACCTGCATTATTTTATACTGTCCTCTCTGCATTCCAGTGGGTGATATTTTGCTGTTGTTCTAATTTTGCATTCTAGAAAAATGGCAGCATGAATGAGTAACCTGCCCAAGATCATATGGTGCATTAAGTGAAGTGAATGTGAAGTTGTTCAGTCGTATCTGAACTCTTTGCGACCTCATGGACTGTAGCCTACCAGGCTCTTCCATCCAAGGGATTTTCCAGTTAAGAATACTGGAGTGGATTGCCATTTCCTTCTCCAGGAGATCTTCCTGACCCAGGGATTGAACCCTGGTCTCCCACATTGTAGGCAGACGCTTTACCATCTGAGCCACCAGGGAAGCCCCCATATGGTGCATAGTGAATGTTTGAACTGAATCAGTCACACTTGACACTGAGTTTGGAAGTTTTTCTTTCTTTCTTTCTTTTTTTGCTTTTCTTTTTTTTGTGAGTTGTGAGGAAAGCATTTTTCTGGAGGAAAATGACACAATTCCTCTTTCTGGCAAGACTAAGGAAGGGTCAAAAACAATAAATTTTCTAGACAACTAAGATGTATTCCTTTAAGCTCAAAAGTTAAAACTACAGTTTGGGATAAAAATTTCTTTAAAACTCCATTCTTCTGTTTAGTTTTAATTGAACTTAACTTTTACTTGGGACAGCATCACTTTATAATTATTCTTTCCTTTAATAGATTCTTGCTCTTGAAAGTAATTTAACTGAATAATCCATTTTTTCCTTTTCTCTGAATGATTCAGAATCGTCATGCATTTAGAGTAGTTGGTCTCTTTTGTAGTATGTTTCCCTTGCTTTTATGTCAAAAATATGTACTGAAAGCCATTGTGGTGTGGAGAAGGCATGACCGAGTGGAGAGGTTATGCCTTTGGAGTAGAGGATAATATCATTGCTTCCAAACCAGGACGCTCTTGAGAGTGAAATGGGACATTATAATTAAGCAGGACAACAGGAATAAAATGCAACTTCCCTATTCAGACTGGGATGTATGGTCACTTTACTTTGGATCAGGTCTTACCCAGTTACTTGTTAGTTAAGGAATCATGGGGTGCAGTGGTAAAGAATACACCTGCCAGTGCAGAAGATGCAGAGATGTGGGCTTGATCCCTGGGTCAGGAAGACTCCCTGGAGTAGGAAATGGCAACCTACTTCAGTATTCTTGCCTGGAAAATTCCATGAATAGAGGAGCCTGGAGTGCTACATATCCATGGTGTCGCACAGAATTGGACATGACTGAACGATTATGCACACTCGCAGGCACAAGGAATCTTACCACAGAAAGTTACTCAGTTCCTTTGAACCACAGTTTTCTCAGTTGCAGATTAAGCACAAGAGGGCCAAATTGTTGGAAGGATTAGAGAACATTTATGTAAAATTCTCTGCATAGAATTCTCAGCTACCTAGGGTACCCAAGGTAGCTCAGATGGTAAAGCGTCTCCCTGCAATGCAGGGGTCCTGGGTTTGATCCTTGGGTCGGCAAGATCCCCTGGAGAAGGAAATGGCAACCCTCTCCAGTACTCTTGCCTGAAAAATCCTATGGACGGAGGAGCCTGGTAGACTACAGTCCAGGGGTTGCAAAGAGCTGGACACGACTAAGCGACTTCACCTTAGGGTAATAGGTAGCTTATGACAGTAGCTGCCTTACAGGCTTGTGAGAGGAACAAAAGTCAAGGGCTTAGTAAGGTGCTTGGCACATGATAACCACTCATTGCCTGACAATGTGATTATCCTTTAGGCTTTATTACCTTACTTTCCTTTTTTGTCTACTTCTGGCTGCTCCCTTCCTACACCTTCTTCTTCATTAGTTTTCCCAACCTGGAAAACAAGATAATTAACTTTTTAGTTTTCTGGGAAGCTCTCATTTTTGAATATGTTGTGCAAATTTTGTGTAAATTGTGTAAATTTTCATTTTAACTCCCTAGAGTATCACTTTAGCTGTGTCTATGACCTGAACAATAAATGCTGTGTGGTAACTGACCACTGTAAAAGGAATGCTTTTTGGTGATTCTATGTGTTGGAATATTATAGATTGATAGGTGCTTTTTAGATGTGTAGGTAGTTTAGTTTGATAAGTTTAATTCAATTTAAAGTTTAATTTCCCATCAATTCACAAAAAGAGAAAGGACCTTTCCAAAGCACTTAAATGGAGTATAATGGAACTTTTATAGCATTTGACAATTAGGTAAAAGCTTCCAGATTGCTAAGGACTGAATAACCTAATTTCTTTGCTTCCTAGGAAAACCAGAAGTATTTATAATTGTTAAGATATATTTATGATTAATTCTTATATAAGGGCAACAAATTATAGGAATATACAATATGCTTATAGTATCAAAGGGACATGTAGGATGAATTAAATGTTGTAATTTTTCTTTGTGGTAAACACACATTATAATAAATTGCTATTTTCTGTCTTCTCCACTAAAATAGAAGCAGGGATCAGTCTGTCTTATTACTGTATTCCTAGCACCCTCCATGGGCTTTGGCACACAGTAGAGTCTCAATATATAACTTTTAAAAATTGTTGAGTGAATGCAAAGTGATGACACAAAATATAAATAATTGCAATCTAGGTAATTATGTATTTAGTTCCTCAACAGTATATGAGAGTGTGCACTGACTAAAATTTTGTTTGCTTTCTTCTGTATCTTTTTCAGATGAACTGTTGACCTGTCCTTAGAAGCACTGATCATTTTGGGTAAATAGACATCACTTCAGCATAAATGTGTAAAGAATAATACTATTTTTCCAGACCAAGGCAACAACTGTTCAAATAAGCTAATGTTATTATTTCTTCAACTCAGTCACATATTTATTAAATGCCTGCTATATGCCAGAATTTTTTTTTTACATGCCAGACATATATGCAGATATATATCATGCAAAGATGGGCACTATAAGGGACAGAAATGGTATGGATCTAACAGAAGCAGAAGATATTTTTAAAAAGTAGCAAGAATATACAGAAAAACTATGCACAAAAATCTGCATGACCCAGATAATCACAATGGTATGATCACTCACCTAGAGCCAGACATCCTGGAATGCAAAGTCAAGTGGATCTTAGGAAGCATCACTATGAACAAAGCTAGTCGAGGTGATGGATTTCCAATTGAGCTGCTTCAAATCCTAAAAAATGATGTTGTAAAAGTGCTGCACTCAATATGCCAGCAGTGGCCATAAGATTGGAAACGGTCAATTTTCACTCTAATCCCAAAGAAAGGCAATGCCAAAGGATGTTCAAACTGCCACACAATTACCCACACTCATCTCACATGCTAGCAAAGTAATGCTCAAAATTCTCCAAGCCAGGCTTCAACCGTACATGAACCACAAAACCCAGATATTCAAGCTGGATATAGAATCAGAGATCAAATTGCCAATATCCATTAGATCATTGAAAAGAAAAAGAATTCCAGGAAAACATTTACTTCTGCTTTATTGACTATACCAAAACCTTTGACTGTGTGGATCACAACAAACTGTGGAAAATTCTTAAAGAGATGGGAATACCAGATCACCTTAACTGCCTCCTGAGAAACCTGTATGCAGGTCAAGAAGCAACAGTTAGAACTGGGTATAGAACAACAGACTAGTTCCAAACTGGGAAAGAGTACATCAAAGCTGTATATTGTCACCCTGCTTATTTAACTTATATGCAGAGTACATCATGGAAAATGCCAAGCTAGATGAAGCACAAGCTGTAATCAAGATTGCTGGGAGAAATATCAATAACTTCAGATATGCAGATGACAGAACCTTATAGCTGAAAGCAAAGAACTAAAGATCCTCCTGATGCAAGTGATAAAGGAGAGTGAAAAAGTTGGCTTAAACTCAACATTCAGAAAACTAAGATCATGGTATCTGGTCCCATCACTTCATGGTAGGTAAATAGGAAAACAATGAAACAGTGACAAACTTTATTTTGAGGGGCTCCAAAATCACTGCAAATAGTGACTGCAGCCATGAAATTAAAAGACACTTGCTCCTTGGAAGAAAAGCTATGACCAACAGTATATTAAAAAGCAGAGATATTACTTTGCCTACAAAGGTTCATCTAGTCAAAGCTAACGTTTTCCTGTAATCATGTATGGATGTGAGAGTTGGACTGTAAAGAAAGCTGAGTGCTGAATAATTGATACTTTTGAACTGTGGTGTTGGAGAAGACTCTTGAGAGTCCCTTGGATTGCAAGGAGATCAAACCAGTCAATCCTAAAGGAAATCAGTCCTGAATATTTATTGGAAGGACTGATGCTGAAGCTGAAACTCCAATACTTTGGCCACCTGGTGCAAAGAACCACCTCACTGGAAAAGACTCTGACTCTGGGAATGGTTGAAAGCAGCAGGAGACGGAGATAACAGAGGAGGATGAGATGGTTGGATGGCATCACTGACTCAATGGACATGAGTTTGAGTAAGCTCCAGGAGTTGATGATGGACAGGGAAGCCTGGTGTGCTGCAGTCCATGGAGTCACAAAGAGTTGGACATGACTCCGTGACAGAACTGAGCTGAACTGATATTCCAGACACTGTATACGTATATGAGGTATAGACAAAGGTGAAGGGAGCAGGTGAGGTTTTATTTTGTAATTTTTTATGATGAGTATTTAAGTTTCCTCTTACAAAATCTACTAGTATATATGTATACTTAGCATATTATACTGTGTGCATATACATATATATTACTAAATAACCAAATTTATTGCATGTGTGTTTGTGTGTGTGAAGGATATCTTTGTCATCCTGTGTATCCCACTTCTAATTAAATTGTTAGACTTATTTTTTCTACTACAGTAATGAGAATATCATGTCCTTGTCTCTGAAAAATGTAATGCTCTGTGGACAGCCATGGTAAATGACTAACAGAAATGCTGGGACACCCTCTTCAGTTTTGCCAGTTTTTCTTGTGTTTGGGTGGAACTGTTTGCAAATACACCAACTCTCAACTGTTCTCATTAATGTGGTGAGCAGAATGTGGGTGGGCAAACTCAGTAGCTAAATATTTACAGTGTGTGTCTTGGCTTTGAGTGTGGTCAGAAACAGCTCCAGCTTGCTTCAATCTCTCCTTTCTTCCTCTCCCAACCTTTTCTCTTTCCTCCACCCACATTTCTTTGTTTCTGCCTCTAGACTTCTGATAGCCCTTTTTTGGGTAATTTGTCAGGAGCCGTGTTAGGCATTATTGACAAAATAGAGGCACGACCCTAAACCCCCTCCCTTTGTTCCATAGGCACGGACCCAGAATGAAGGAGTTAGGCTTTGTGATTCTGACTTGTTTTTTCCTTTCCTCAGCTGAGTTGACTGAAGAGAATATTAAGGGGCTTATTATTTTTGAGAGGAGTATGAGAAGGCATAAAACCTTCTGCAGCTGTGCTCAAAGAATAATTCATAAAGTTAATCACTGACATTTGTTCAAGGACTTTTACAAAAGAGTGTTCCAGGGTGAGCACAGATGCCGCAGCTTGAGACCATGGGAGGGATTCCTATCTGAAGCCTATTTGTGAGAAAAGTGTTTATGGCAAAGGAGTTTGCTGAATTTAGGGCTTAGGAATAATTAAAATAGGTAGAAGCTAAAGATTTAAGGATTGCTGTAATGTTACAATATTCTGCTATAGCTTATAAAAATTAGGGACTTTAGAGATCTTATTAGCTAGAAGCCTTTCTAAGAAATACTGAGCTTAGGATACTAGGGGCAAACAGGACTTAGAAAGATAAGAATTAAACTGAGGAATGTGGTATGCAGGCCAGACATTAGCATGAGTTACAGTGTATTCACAAGGACACATGAGAAAAAGTAGATAAGAGAATTGCTGAGGAAGGAACTCCTTTTGAGGGGCAACAATGATTTTTGGAAAAAAATAAATTTGGGTCAATGGGAACTAAAAATATCAAATCTCTGACCTAATGCTTTTGTAAAAGTATAAAAGAGAATCATAAGTTTGAAATAAACAGACAGTCCAAAAAAACTGAGAGGCTGCCTCAGTTTCTCGCTGACACTGCCCATCCCTTCAGGTTGAATCTCTGGCTGCTGGAGCTGGACTCTGGCAGTAATTTATTACACGACCATTTGCTGAGACCCAGTAAATGTTAACACTATGTCTAGGACAATGCTAGAACTGTCGTTTCTGTAGCACTGGCTCAGCAGCTGTGGCACGTGGTCTTAGTTGCTCTGCAGCATGTGGTATCTTCCTGGATCAGAGATCAAACCTGTGTCCCCTGCACCAGCAGACAAATTTTTTACCACTGACCCACCAGAGAAGCCCTGGAAAGCTAGACATTTAAAAAATGACAATGATGGCATTACATTACCCTGTGGAACTCAGAGCATTTCCAGGAATTTACACAGCCATGATCTCAAATGATATTTAGGTGAAAAAGTTTTTTTTTTTTTTTACCATTTGTGCTTTGTAGACAAGTTCTCTCTCTCACACACACACACACACACACACAAAACCAAACCAAACCAAACCAAACCAAAACACACACACACACACACACACACACACACACACACAAAACAAAAGGGATTGTTTTGTGTTAAGGTCAGAGCACACTGTCAGGATTATAAAAGAAAGATCTTAAAAATAACAGAGTGCAACCACATATGAGGGAAATAAGGCTTCAAAGATTAAGTATACTATATTATACTATATATTAAGTATACTATAGTCCGTCTTATCCCAGGGAATGTGAAGACCCTCACCGAATGCTTGAAGTCATGAAGAGTATTGAACTCTGTATCAACTAATTTTTTCCTATACATGCATATCTATGATGAAGTTTCACTTATAAATAGGCATAGAAATAGACTAACAACAATAAGCAGTAATAGAACAATTGTAACAATATACTGTAAAAAGTTATGTGAATGTGATTTTTCTCTCAAAATTCCTATCTGTACAGACATACCTTGGAGATATTAGGGTTCAGTTCCATACCATATAAAGCAAATGTCTCAAATAAAGTGAGCCACATAAATAGTTTTTGGTCTCCCAGTGTGTGTGTAAGTTATGTTTATGCTAAATGTTTACAGTCTGTTAAATATGCAACAGTTTTTTGTCTAAAAAATGTACATACCTTAATTTAAAATGATTTTATTAATAAATAATGCCATATGAGTCTTCAGTGAGTCACAGTAGCAGCATCAAAGGCCACTGATCACAGATCCCTATAAAATATATTGTTATAACTACCCACTTAGCAGATGATGGAATTGAGGCAGTAAGAGGCTAAGTAACTCCCAGGCAGTGAACAGGAGCAAAGACTTGAGCTTGGGTAGTCTTACTGCACATCTCATTGTACCCAGGATGTGATACTTGAAATAGAAGAATGTAGGGGAGAAACATTCTAGCTAGAGTTAAAGCAGTGTTCAAAGGCTTGGAGGCTGTAGAGTGCTTAATTGCTTTAGAGAGGTTTTAGGAAGTTCACTGTAGGGGGTTGAGGCAGAGGTGACCTTGCCTCTGATAGGTACAAGCGGAGCTTAGCCATCAGGCCTGAGGCCTGACTGGCCACACTGAGTAGCACCCCACCTCAGCAGCTGGAAGCTATTGAAAGCTCAAGCACGGAAGAAATATGATCAAAATTGCCTTTAGAATGATCACGTATTAATCAGTCAAGAAAGTGACTGAGGTGAGTTCAGCTGGTTTTGAGATCCCTGACCTCTATGACCATGATTCAGCTATACATTTCTCACAGTGAAAAGGACAGCCCTCAAATGGAAACCATTGCTCATTGCTACAGGGAGTTAATAAAATCTCTTGAGGCCAAGAAAGGCAAGTCACACAATTTAAGAACGTTCATTTCCAACTGGCAGCCACTGTGATTGACTTGTGAGTGTGGGTGTCTGGCAGCTCTGCCTTCGTTGGCAATATATTGCTTCACTGCCCCTTCATAAAACTTTCCGTTTATTTTGTGGGAGGGTAAAGTGCCTGACAGACCTTATCCAGCAGGAAAATAAAGAAACAGGAGGCTTTAAATTTTCATCAAATTCAAGAAGCCTCCAAACAAACACAAACTCAGATTTGAATCTTGGAAAACTGGGGACCTTACCTGGGCATGCCTTTAGCTGCCTTTCTCTCCCTTCCTGTTTCCCTTTCTCACTTTTGTGACATCCTTTTCCTTCCAATTGTTTAATCTCTTAGTCCTACCCTCCAATGGATTAACAGTTCTCATATTGCCAAAATCTCACACTACATTTCCCCAGGGGAGGCCTGCCCTTTCTGAAACTGTCCACCCTTTAAAATTACATCCTTCCATTTCTGGTTATAGCCATGACACTCCTCTGGGGTTGAGCTCAAACATGTGTTAGGAGGACAGCAATTTAATTAAATTGCATCCCCTAAGATATGAATAATTTGTAGCCCTCGATCTCATCTCTCCAATCATCCCAGGTATGTTAGGAATGTAATGAAAAAAATGTATCTTATGCTATTGACTACAACAGTGTCAATAAACATTCTTAAAACATTCTTTCTTTGCAGACACCTTACTTCTGGTAAAGCCAACCTGTTTATTGTATACGCTGGTCTCTATTCAGTAGTTTTGAAGCATTTGTTTTCACTTTCTATTTATCAGCATCAGTTCCTCTACATGAGGCCCCCTAGATTGATTTCCTACAAGACTGAGGGCATATTTGTTTTTGCTCTGAGGATCACATTCAGTTTCAGAATGAGAAAGCAAGAAGATTGGAGAAGTGGTTAGTAGAAAACAAAGGAGAGAGAAGTGCAATGAGAATGAAATATCCAAAAGAGAAATACAATTTGTTTTAAACAATTATCAGCAAAAAATGCAAAGAATTTGTAGCAGCAAGCTATTAACATGTGACAAGATATCCAGCAACTTCATGCTATAGTAAAAGTCTAGACTATGAGGTAGGAATTTTTTTTTTTAATTCTGATTTTGTATTCGTTACTGAACATCTCTGAATCTTTGTGTCTTCAATACATCGTATGTAAAATGAGGCATTGGATCACCTAGCTTCAATTCCTTTTAGATATGATTGGTACTCATCGAGTAATGAGCCTCATCGAAGACTTAGGTGTGTGCATTGTGACACTGACCTGTTGTACATATTGTTTCATCGATCGTCAATTTCTCTGCTGTAATTTGGAAGAAAGACTATCCTGATAGTGAGATATGATAGAGAAAACACCAAACAAGAAGCTGAAATATTTGGGGTCTAGTCTTGAATTCTTCGCTCAGAACATCTGAATTTTGGCCTACTAATATAACCAAGTTGCATCTCAGTTTCTTTGTTTTATAATCAGAGATAATATTTCCTCTTTCTTTCTTTAAAATACTGGGAACTACACATTACAGAGTTACTCTTTTTAGTTTCAGAAATGGCTTTGGTTCTGAAAGTCATGCATAACCAGGACATGTGTTATTTGATGGAGGTTGAGGAAGGGGGGAACAGATGGGGGCAGGTAGGACAGGGTTTCCTAAACTTGGGTTTAACAGGACTTAGTGTCCCCAATACGCATAACTGACTTTTTTCAATGTGGATCACATGATGGGAAATCTTATGTTACATGCTCTGAACTATCAACTGTGTCAACAAGAGGAGGACTGAAGTGAAGTTAATGACATTTTTCTTAATTCCATCTATTCTAGGCATGGGTGATCTTTGATCTTTTTGAACTTTATCCATTGCTGAAAAGAGTCTCTCAGATTACATGGGTTTTAGTCTCTCCCCTGATAAGACACATTGTTAATAAGCATATATTTCCCATCATAAACCAAAGTGCTATTATAGGTAGGAGTGAAAGAAGCCTTGACCTCAGCCCTCATGGAGGGCAGAACACGGTTGGGAATTGCTTAGTGGGGATCTACTTCCTTCATGCTTCACATTACAAAGAATTCAGATGTCATCTTGATGTTAGGAAAGCCACTCAGGTCAAGCCTATCACTGCCCTCATTTTTACTGTTTGTTCTTCCTGTTTATTCATCTTGGCAGAAAATAATTTGTGATCCCATGTTGCTATCTTTTCATGTGAGTGTACCTAATGCACTGAAAGAAATTATAAGCTCTTTTGGATCATGAGCTCTGTTTTTATACCTCTTTTTTTAGAATGTTGAGTTCTTGAATCAGAATACAAACTCCTTCTGGGTTTAAATTTTGTCTTTTTTTTTGTACTTCCTCTGCAACTCAGTATTGGATGCAGAGTAGACATTTCAGGAACTCTTACTACAGAACTTAATGAATATTTCTTGGCTTAAACTGAAACTTTTTATCTGTAAGATTATGGTTCACTAATAATTCAATCAGCAGTAAACTGGCAGTCTGATGTGAGAAGAATAAAGAGATTGGAAATGTACTAATTGCCACTCAAATATAAGCCTCCTATTGAGACAAGATCACTTCTTTGGGAAACCCCAGAAGAGACACAAAGAGGAATTAACCTAAAAGTTAGCTTGGTGGTAGTATTGGCTTATGGCCAACAACTCATGGACTGAAAGTCACATTAATTTATAACAATCTCAAATTCTTGCAGTTGATGCTTGGAAGATCTTTAGAAATTATTTAGTTCAATTTTCTTGGTTTGCAGATAAGTGCATTGAGGTCAAGGAACTTAGAAGATGACCAATTTTGTAAAAGTTGTTCTAGGAAGTAATTATATATATATATATATATATATATATTTATTTATTTATTTTAAAATAACATAACTCCACAGCTTAACAAAAGTAGTTTATGTGATTAAGTTCAGTGTTTAGGTGAAGCAATTGAAATCAAATAACAGCAGCAGAAACATAGCAATATATCTGTTGGCAGAGAGAGCCAACTGCCTTTCAAAAGTTCTTTCTTCCCTTTCATAACATATAGCTGTTTCTGGAAGGTGGATCCTCAGCTGGGAAGAACAATGTTTAGCTCTTTTTACATTTCCATGGGAATTCTGACTGGATCCCTTGAATGTGGGTAAGAGTGACAGACACCATTTTCAGATCTGGATCCTCTCACATTGTGCTCAAGAATCTTTTTCCTCCAGTCTCTTCTCTCCAGTCTTATTTCATCAAGGGTTATTGTCACTAATAAATTGGAAGTCACTACAATAAAGAAACAAGGATCTACACTCATTTGAAATTTACCCATCAGATCAAATACCCTGTAAGACAATATTGCCTTGCTTGTATCTGCATATCTCTGAGAAACACTTTTTTCTTCTAGCAGATTGACAAAAACTCAAAAGTGTGATAATATTCTTGTTGGTGAGACTACAGAAAAGTAAGTTCTCATACATTGCTTTTGTGAGTGAGAAAAGGTACAATATTATTAAGAACAGGAAATATTTATCAAAATTATTTACACAGCCATTTAACATTTGACTTGATAACCCTGCATCTGGAATTTACACTTTAAGCACACCTGTATGTTTGCAATGACATGTGGACAAAGTTATCCTGTTGAGTCCAGCTCGACAGCACAGTTTCCCAAAAGTGTGGTGAAAGAATGAGAAACACTCAATGAAGTTACAGAGGGGATCAGGAGACCAACACCACCACGAGGTAGGTGAAGGTGCCCAAACTGATCTCAAGTCTGCTTTATTATACTTTTTGAGACTTGCTTGTATGTGTTTACAGGAGCATAGCAGGCCAGGTGGCCTTCAATGATAATCCTGTGCAGTTAACATTTAACATTTTTGTATCCCCATATTTCTGCCTCAAGGACAAAGACACAGTTAATCTTTATGTGCCTCCCAGGTGCCAAAGACAGGAACAATCTGTTGATGGCTTGCCATCTCCAGGCATACTACCTGCTTTCAAGATGTTTTTTGTTCTTTCTGGGTTTCCTCAAGAGTCATATACTGAGTCATGTCTTCTCCACATGACTGTTTAATTCTTTTGCCAGCCCTTTTAGTAGGTCTGTCTCAAAAATTATCCCTTTGGCATTCTTGTCAAAATTTTAATATGTGGGAAACATTGCAAGTATCTCTATGCAATGATATACTCCATAGTTGAACAAAAGAACAAAGTAGGCTTCTTTTTATAGATACAGAAATGTTGCCAGGATATTTTGGCAAGTGAAGAAACTGAAGTTCAGGACAGTTTATAGCATGCCACCATTTGTATAAAAAAGAGGAGTGATAAATTGAACTTTTAAATGTTCTCTCATATGCATCAAGAAACCATGTATATGAGAAGCATAGATAGTAACAGGAAAGAAATAAAGATTTCTTAATCATTTTCTCATTATATTTTTATTAATCTAAAAGAATGCACTTCTTATTAAAATAAAATAAAATTTAAAATAAAAGAGAAAATATTATGGAAGTCATCCGTTTTGGCTTCTACCCAGAAAAGGCACAAAAGTAGGAATTACTGAATAATTAATGTTAAGGAACTGTTATTAAAGAAAAGTCAAACTTCACTTTAGAGTGATAGATTTAGAATTATAGTCATGCCTCTGTCAGTTACAACTGGGTCAGTATATTGCGTTCACTGACTTTTGCTTTCAACTCTAATTATTTACTTGATTGAATGAAGCTCACCTGCTTTCCTTAGATCATCAGTGCTTTTCAAGAAATGATGAGTTTTGTTCCCATGAGCTTGTTTGTGTGAACTTCCTTTCCTCCGTAGCTTTCATTCATTAGGAGCCTGCTATGTATCAGATGCTGTGTTAGGAGCTGGCAATATAGACTGTAAGACAAACTTCCTCTTTTAGGAAATCATAATTAGAGGGGAGGAAAAGAGAGAGAGAGGAATAAATATGTTGGTGTGGGCTGAGCTGTATTCCTCTAGATTCATATGTTGAAGTCTTAACCTCCAGTACCTCAGAAGGTAACCGTATTTGAAAAGATAATTAAAGTTAAATAAATCATTGATGTGGGCTCTAACTCAATATGACTGGTATCTTTATCAGAAGAGGAGGTTAGGACACAGACATGCAGGAAGGAAAGACCACGTGAAGACTAAAGTGAAAGTCGCTCAGTCATGTCTGACTCTGTGACCCCATGGACAGAACAGCCTACCAGGCTGTTCTGTCCATGGAATTCTCCAGGCAAGAATACTGGAGTGGGTAGCTGTTCTCTTCTCCAAGGGATATTTCCAACCCAGGGATTGAACTCAGGTCTTCTATACTGAAGGCAGATTCTTCACCATCTGAGCCACCAGGGAAGCCTAAGAATACTGGAGTGGGTAATCTAGTCCTTCAACCCAGGGACTGAATCCAGGTCTCCTGCATTGCAGGCACATTCTTTACCATTTGAGCCACCAGGGAATCCCAAGAATACTGGAGTGGGTAGACTATCCCTTCTCCAGAGGATCTTCCTGACCCAGGAATTGAACCAGAGTCTCCTGCATTGCAGGTGGATTCTTTATCAGCTGAGCTTCCAGGGAAGCTAATGTGAAGACTAAAGGAGAAGACAATTATCTGCAAACCAAGGATACATGCATCAGAGTGAAATCAACCCTGTGGGACTTCTTGAATTTGGTCTTCTGGGCTCCAGAATTGTGAGGAAATTTCTGTTATTTAGACCACTCAGTCTGTGGTACTTTTATATAGTAGCCCTGCTGCTGCTGCTGCTAAGTCACTTCAGTCGTGTCCGACTCTGTGCGACCCCATAGACACCAGACTCCCCCGGCCCTGGGATTCCCCAGGCAAGAACACTGGAGTGAGTTGCCATTTCCTTCTCCAATGCATGAAAGTGAACAGTGAAAGTGAAGTCGCTCAGTCATGTCCAACTCTTCGTGACCCCATGGATTGCAGCCCAGCAGGCTCCTTCATCCATGGGATTTTCCAGGCAAGAGCACTGGAGTGGGGTGCCATTGTCTTCTCCAATAGTAGCCCTAGCCAACTAGTATATGTCTCTAATACAGTTCAGTTAGAGCTGTGACAGAAAGTTAGCCCTTAGTGACAGAGAAAGAAGCATAGAGGAGAGGCCCCCAATTTAAGTACTCAGATAAGACAGAGAGGTGGCATCTGGGCAGAATCTCTGTGACAACTCTATTATTATCCCAACTTTATAGATGAGGAAACTGAGACATAAGACAGCCATGTAAGTTGCACAAGATTACAAAGCTAAGAAGTGGCAGAGCCTGAATTCAAACCAGGGAAATTCTCCCAGTCAGTGCTTCTATGACTATATAATGCTGCTTCTGATGAAAATTACTAGCCACCATCACCGTAATACTAAAACCTGACAAAGATACAGCAAGAAAAAGAAAACTACAGGCCAATATCACTGATGAACATAAATGCAAAAATCCTTAACAAAATTCTAGCAAAAAGAATCCAACAACATATTAAAAAAATCATACATCATGACCAAGTGAGCATTATTCCAGAGATGCAAGGATTCTTCGATATCCTCAAATCAATCAACATAATACACATTAACAAATTGAAAAATAAAAGCCATATGATTATCTCAATAGATGCAGAGAAAGCCTTTGACAAAATTCAACATCCATTTATGATAAAAACCCTCCAGAAAGCAGGAATAGAAGGAACATACCTCAACATAATAAAAGCTATATATGACAAACCCACAGCAAATATTATTCTCAATGGTGAAAAATTGAAAGCATTTTTCCTAAAGTCAGGAACAAGACAAGGATGCCCACTCTCACCAGTACTATTCAACATAGTTTTGGAAGTTTTGGCCACAGCAATCAGAGCAGAAAAAGAAATAAAAGGAATCCAAATTGCAAAAAATGAAGTAAAACCCTCACTGTTTGCAGAATGACAAGATCCTCTACAGAGAAAACCCTAAAGACTCCATCTGAAAATTACTAGAGCTAATCAATGAATACAGTAAAGTTGCAGGATATAAAATCAACACACAGAAATCCCTTGCAATCCTATACACTAACAATGAGAAACAATTCCATTCACCATTGCAACGAAAAGAATAAAATATTAGGGATATATCTACCTAATGAAACAAAATACCTATATATAGAAAACTATAAAACACTGGTGAAAGAAATCAAAGAGGACAATAATAGATGGGAAAATATACTGTGTTCATGGATCGGAAGCATCAATATACTGAAAATAAGTGTACTAACCAAAGCAATCTATAGATTCAATGCAATCCCTATCAAGCTACCAATGATATTTTTCAGAGAACTAGGACAAATAATTTCACAATTTGTATGGAAATACAAAAATCTCGAATAGCCAAAGCAATCCTGAGATAGAAGAATGGAACTGAAGGAATCTACCTGCCTGACTTCAGGCTCTACTACAAAGCCACAGTCATCAAGACAGTATGGTGCCGGCACAAAGACAGAAAGATAGACCAATGGAACAAAATAGAAAGCCCAGAGATAAGTCTACGCACCTATGGACACCTTATCTGACAAAGGAGGCAAGAATATACAATGGAGAAAAGACAATCTCTTTAACAAGTGGTGCTGGGAAAATTTGTCAATCACTTGTAAAAGAATGAAACTAGGACAGTTTCTAAAACCATACACAAAAATAAACTCAAAATGGATTAAAGATCTAAATGTAAGACAAGAAACTATTAAACTTCTAGAGGAAAATATAGGCAAAACACTCTCCGACATAAATCACAGCAGGATCCTCTATGACCCACCTCCCAGAATATTGGAAATAAAAGCAAAAATAAACAAATGGGATCTAATTAAAATTAAAAGCTTCTGCACAACAAAGGAAACTATAAGCAAGGTGAAAAGACAGCCTTCAGAATGGGAGAAAATAATAGCAAATGAAGCAACTGACAAACAACTAATCTCAGAAATATACAAGCAATTCATGCAGCTCAATTCCAGAAAAATAAATGACCCAATCAAAAAGTGGGCCAAAGAACTAAATAGACATTTCTCCAAAGAAGACATACGGATGGCTAACAAACACATGAAAAGATGCTCAACATCACTCATTATCAGAGAAATGTTGGAAATAAAAGCAAAAATAAACAAAAGGGACCTAATTAAAATTAAAAGCTTCTGCACAACAAAGGAAACTATAAGCAAGGTGAAAAGACAGCCTTCAGAATGGGAGAAAATAATAGCAAATGAAGCAACTGACAAACAACTAATCTCAGAAATATACAAGCAATTCATGCAGCTCAATTCCAGAAAAATAAATGACCCAATCAAAAAGTGGGCCAAAGAACTAAATAGACATTTCTCCAAAGAAGACATACGGATGGCTAACAAACACATGAAAAGATGCTCAACATCACTCATTATCAGAGAAATGTAAATCAAAATCACAATAATGTACCATTTCACATGAGTCAGAATGGCTGCTATCCCAAAGTCTACAAGCAATAAAGACTGGAGAGGGTATGGAGAAAAGGGAACACTCTTACACTGTTGGTGGGAATGCAAACTAGTACAGCCACTATGGAGAACAGTGTGGAGATTCCTTAAAAAACTGGAAATAGAACTGCCTTATGACCCAGCAATCTCTCTGCTGGGCATTCACACCAAGGAAACTAGAATTGAAAGAGACACGTGTACCCCAATGTTCATCACAGCACTGTTTATAATAGGCAGGACATGGAAGCAACCTAGATGTCCATCAGCAGACGAATGGATAAGAAAGCTGTGGTACACATACACAATGGAATATTACTCAGCCATTAAAAAGAATACATTTGAATCAGTTCTAATAAGGTGGATAAACTGGAGCCTATTATACAGAGTAAAGTAAGCCAGAAAGAAAAACACCAATACAGTATACTAAGGCATATATATAAAATTTAGAAAGATGGTAACAATAACTCTGTATGCGAGATAGCAAAAGAGACAACGATGTATAGAACAGTCTTTTGGACTCTGTGGGAGAGGGCAAGGGTGGGATGGTTTGGGAGAATGATATTGAAATCATATATTATCATATGTGAAATGCATCACCAGTCCAGGTTCAATGCATGATACAGGGTGCTCAGGACTGGTGCACTGCGATGACCCAGAGGGATCGTATGGGGAGGGAAGAAAGAGGGGGATTCAGGGTGGAGAGCTCATGTACACCCTTGGTGGATTCATGTCAATGTATGGCAAATCCAATACAATACTATAAAGCAATATCCTCCAATTAAAATAAATAAATTTATTTTTTAAAATAAAATTATTAAGGGGTAATAATGGTAAAAGTACAGAGAATACTTATGGATCTATACACATGTGGCTTAAACATTAGGTTTAAGACTGGGTGGCAGTGAGTGGTGTGGGGAGGCTCAACGGGCCTAGTGGGCTGTATTAATTATGCATTTCATTTGGAATCAATGGAGGCTCATTTTGAATTTTGAATTAGGAGTTTAAGGAACTTATGTCCAAACCATAAATGTTAGGCTCAGTAAGTTTTGCACAAACTGACACATCTATGTAATTGGCACCCTGATTAAGGAACAACCAGACCCTCCTAAGAAGTCTCCTTCTGTTACCTTCACTCACTACCTCCTTCATTGATAATTCCTCTATTGACTTCTAAGATCATAACTTAGTTCTATCTCATTTTGATCTTTTATATAAATGGAATCATGCAGCATGTACTCTTTTGTATCCACCTTTTGTTCACTCTTACAAGATTGTACTTGATATATATAGTTTCAGTGTGGTCATTCTCTTTGTTATATAGTATTTCAGGGTGTATCTGCCTCTATCCATTCTATTGTTGGCTAGCATATGAGTGGTCTAGTTTGGGCTAATATAAATAATGCTGCTGCAATAATTCTCATAGATATTATATTTTTAATATATGTAACTAGGAGTGGGGTCACTGTATCATAAGATATGCATATGTTCACCGCTAGTAAATATGACTAAAGAACACATGCACTTTAGTTAACAGAAAATATTGAAAGCTTTCCCCAAACACGGGGATCACTTTTATTAAATATTTTACTATAGGTCTCAGGCAGTGTAGGAAGGCAACATGACAACATAAAAGGCATGAGGTTTAGATAGAAAGAAATAAAATCATCATTTGTCACAGGTGACATGATTATGTATATGTGAAATTCAAATTACTCTTCAAACAATTAGACTTAATAAGTGAATTTTATATAAAGCCAATATATAAAAACAATCTTGTATTTCTATCTACTGGCAAAAATAGATGGAAGGCAAGATTATTTTCTAGTATTGGAGGACTCAATCCTGTAAGAAAGTCAATTCCCAATTCATCCATTAATTCAGTGTAATTAACAAAAAATCTTTAACAAGTTTTTGGGTAGAATTTGACAGGCTATAGGTGTAAAGGACTAAGGTTAAAAAAAAACACTTTGGTCATTATTTTTTGAATTGGAACTACTGATTGAGCAATAGTGTCTAACAATCTAGAAAAATGCTATTTACTTCTCCCTAACATTAATACCAATTGCCAAATTCAGATTTAAATTGAAGAAAGTAGGCAAACCAAGAGATGATTCAGGTATGACTTAATCAAATCCCTTATGATTATACAGTAGAAGTGAGAAATAGATTTAAGGGACTAAATCTGATAGAGTGTCTAATGAACTATGGACACAGGTTTGTGACATTGTACAAGAGACAGGGATCAAGATCATCTTTATGGAAAAGAAATGTAAAAAAGCAAAATGGCTGTCTGAGGAGGCCTTACAAATAGCTGTGAAAAGAAGAGAGGCGAAAAGCAAAGGAGAAAAGGAAAGATATAAACATCTGAATGCAGAGTTCCAAAGAATAGCAAGGAGAGATAAGAAAGCTTCTTCAGCAATCAATGCAAAGAAATAGAGGAAAACAACAGAATGGGAAAGACTAGAGATCTCTTCAAGAAAATTAGAGATACCAAGGGAATACTTCACGCAAAGATGGGCTCAATAAAGGACAGAAATGGTATGGACCTAATAGAAGCAGAAGATATTAAGAAGAGGTGGCAAGAATACACAGAAGAACTGTACAAAAAAGATCTTCATGACCCAGATAATCATGATGGTGTGATCACTCACCTAGAGCCAGCCATCTTGGAATGTGAAGTCAAGTGGGCCTTAGAAAGCATCACTACGAACAAAGCTAGTGGAGATGATGGAATTCCACTTGAGCTGTTTCAAATCCTGAAAGATGATGCTGTGAAAGTGCTGCACTCAATATGCCAGCAAGTTTGGAAAACTCAACAGTGGCCACAGGACTGGAACAGGTCAGTTTTCATTCCAATCCCAAAGAAAGGCAATGCCAAAGAATGCTCAAAGCACTTCACAATTACACTGATCTCACACGCTAGTAAAGTAATGCTGAAAATTCTCCAAGCCAGGCTTCAGCAATACGTGAGCCATGAACTTCCAGATGTTCAAGCTGGTTTTAGAAAAGGCAGAGGAACCAGAGATCAAATTGCCAACATCCGATGGATCATCGAAAAAGCAAGAGAGTTCCAGAAAATACATCTATTTCTGTTTTATTGACTATGTCAAAGCCTCTGACTATGTGGATCACAATAAACTGTGGAAAATTCTGAAAGAGATGGGAATACCAGACCACCTGACCTGCCTCTTGAGAAACTTATATGCAGGTCAGGAAGCAACAGTTAGAACTGGACATGGAACAACAGACTGGTTCCAAATAGGAAAAGGAGTACATCAAGGCTGTATATTGTCACCCTGCTTATTTAACTTCTATGCAGAGTACATCATGAGAAACGCTGGGCTGGAAGAAACACAAGCTGGAGTCACGATTGCTGGGAGAAATATCAATAACCTCAGATATGCAGATGACACCATCCTTATGGCAGAAGTGAAAAAGAATTAAAGAACCTCTTGATGAAAGTGAAAGTGGAGAGTGAAAAATTTGCCTTAAAGCTCAACATTCAGAAAGCAAAGATCATGGCATCTGGTCCCATCACTTCATGGAAATAGATGGGGAAACAGGGGAAACAGTGTCAGACTTTTTTTTGGCGGCAAGGGGGTGAGGAGCTCCAAAATTACTGCAGATGATGATTGCTGCCATGAAATTAAAAGACTCTTACTTCTTGAATGTTATGACCAACCTAGATAGCATATTAAAAAGCAGAGATACTACTTTGCCAACAAAGGTCCATCTAGTCAAGGCTATGGTTTTTCCAGTGGTCATGTGTGGATGTGAGAGTTGGACTGTGAAGAAGGCTGAGCGCTGAAGAATTGATGCTTTTGAGCTTTGGTGTTGAAGAAGACTCTTGAGAGTCCCTTGGACTGCAAGGAGATCCAACCAGTCCATTCTAAAGGAGATCAGTCCTGGGTATTCATTGGAAGGACTGATTCTGAATGTGAAACTCCAATAGTTTGGCCACCTCATGCGAAGAGTTGACTCACTGGAAAAGACCCTGATGCTGGCAGGGATTAGGGGCAGGAGCAGAAGGGGATGACAGAAGATGAGATGGCTGGATGGCATCACTGACTCGATGGACGTCAGTTTGAGTGAATTCCAGGCGTTGGTGATGGACAAGGAGGTCTGGCGTGCTGCGATTCATGGGGTTGCAAAGAGTCAGACACGACTGAGTGATTGAACTGAACTGAACATAAATCAATTTGGTGAATATGATATTGATACTCTTTTCTAATATCCACAGTGTTATGATCTTAATTAACACAATGACCATTAGAGACAAGCAGAGGAGAGAAAATTTTATGTTAACCCGATAGAAGAGAAATCCAACCCCCAGAGTGGCAAATGACTTTCTTCTAAGTATAAGTTCAAAACAAAATTAGGATAAGATGTCTGAGTTTTTTACTTAAACCCACCTTTTCTTAAACTTAAACTGTATAGACCCCTGATGATTCATGCATTTTTTATTCTTTTGTGAAATGCTTCATGGTGACAGCAACTTACCAACTGTTTTGATAGGATGGAAATCTTGACAGCAAACCTACGTCTGTCATGTGAATTTGCATAGTGTATTTCAGAATGTATATGGTCAGGTCACCATATAACTGTTGGCGATGGCTGTTCTCTTGTTCTCTGTATATCGCCTGCCTGACCAGTGCTTGCTTCACCTGTAAACTGACCTTTCTAGGTAACTTGCCTCAGGCCCCAGTTAATGACGGTTCCTACCAAACTATGCCTTTCTGCTGGTTTCCCTGGTAACTAATGATCCCACCCCATGTGAGCAATCTCTCCTCTACTCTGCCAGCAAATACTGCCACCCAGTCTTGCCCTCCCTGCACCACACACGGTGAGGTGTCTCTCCAACACCTTGTTTTTGATGTATAATGTCAAGGTCCCCTTTCCTCTATTAAATTAATGACATTGATATTTCTGTTGCTGATTCCAGGCTTTTTCTTCAGTCCTAAAGCTGGGCAAGTGCAGGTATTGTAGGCCTGTGGGATGCAGGCCTACAGAGGGGTTGCAGGAAGGTGCCATATTGGACATAGCCATATCATCACCTGCTGAATGAAACCCTGCCTGTTTTGTCATATTTTCCCTCCATCGTTGAAACACATGGCTGTTTAGTGGAGTATTGGGTGAAGTGGTCAGGTTGCATTAAAGTCATGTTGTAAAAGGCATATCTTTTCTCTAGATTTTCACCCAAGTTGTGAGAAGTTCACACTAAATCAGAACTTAAAGGAACAAAGACCAGAGTGGGGAGCAGCAGATTCATGGCTCTCACCTCTGGTGTCTTTGGCATACGTTCACAGAAGGGACTATCTGGGTGGATTACCCACTCTGCTTAAATTGTTAGTTCCTTTTCACACATATTTATTTGCCAAACATATGTGGTTAAATTGCAGGCAACAAATGCCTATTTGTTGAGATTCTGCTCTGTCTCATTACATAGTCTTTCTTGAATCCTTTTTACATTATTTGATTGCTAGCATCTCAATATTCACTAACTACAGCAGATTAGTATTCATTTTGATTCACTATTTTCCTGGGTAAATATTCAATTTGGGGATTATCATATAGTTATTTTCCCCAAATTGAAGAAAGCAAGCTGATGGTAAGAAAAGGAAATAATGAACTTTTTTTTTTCTTTCGGGAAAATAACAGGTTGCTTTCTTGTTCATTAAACATTTTCAGTAACTTGTCAACAAAATTACAGTATTTTCCTCCCTCATCCAACAGATTTTTACACATTACAGTTACAAAGTCTCAGTTTCATCACCAGAAGATCCTGCAGTTCCTGGCACATCCTTAAGTGTATCTCCCATTTTAGTGCACAAATATTTGAAAGAGACTATCACATGTTCCCTAACTCTCATCTTTCAAATTCCACTTCCATGAATTTTAACCTCACATGAGGTTAAAACATGAGACTTCTAGACTCCTCATGTTCTTGATGACATGCCCAAGCAGAAGAAAAGGATTAATGAGGAAACAGCTAATGAAACTGGAAAAACAGAAGGAAAAAAGGAGAGAGACTGTAAGTGGGGAAAAGAGAGAGAAAGTGAGGGAGGAAAGAGATTGGATACAGCTACTCTTCCAAGTTTAAGGACTAGAGAAATTGTAGAATTTAATTATTGGATGAAGACTTAAATGTCATTTACAATGATAAAGAGTTTGTATATCAATAATTAAAGCTAATTAAGTTTTGTGAGATCTGAAGTTTTTGAAATTTTCTAGGATAGAGAGTTGTATAAGGGTTTCTCTCTGTGCTTTTTTTTTTTTCATTTTTGTCTGCATTTTTTTTTAATCAACAGAACACTTGATCCAAAGGACTAGAGTTTTATTATTGTCAAGAGAGTGTGTAATTTCCTCAGTTCTGTCTTGCCACAACAAAAATTTGAAATGGTGGACCAGTGTTACAGCTTATTTTTATTTGGCAAACAAAGGAAAAGACATCCTCAAGGCGTGAGGGTGAGCCAACCTGAAAGAAGTCTGCCATTCACTTTGGCTCCTCTTTTTATGTTTTTTTCCTCCTTCCTCTGAGCCTGCCTTATGTAAACTGGGCTAGCCAGGAGGGCTGTTGTTTCACTTGAGGTTTTCACTCAGTCCTCGGACCTTCCCTTGTTCTATTTTTGCAGGGTTTATTCTTTGTCTTTTAGTCATCACTATTTTGGATTCCTTTTTCCTATTCTAACTACCTAACATTGTCCCCTAAAGAGATGGAAGCCCCAGTTCTTTGGGAATAAGGGTGTGGAGGTCTCTCTGGCTATTTCCTGCTTAGCTGGGATGGCGAGGGGCTTTGGGCCTCCCCCTCTTGCTAATCTCAAGCTTCAGAGTCCTTATAGCAGTGTCCATCTAAGGTTGAGTGATGTTTTCTAAGGTCATGTATAGTTTTATATATCCTTGTTGAACTGGCACTGCATATTTTAGCTTGTTGACCTGGGCAGAGACAAAACAGGTTAGATGATTGATAATACATAGAACAATCATAAGCAGCATCAATATGGTGATAACAGGGATTAGTTGGGGCATTAGTTAACTTCAGATTGCCCTCTGGCAAGGAGAAGGATCCCCCAAAGAGAGATTGTAGCCACCCTGAGGACTCTCCAGCTCGTTCTTTGAGGTCCTGTAGGATCTGAATGTTTTCCTTGAGGACTGCAAGACTTTAACTTAGCTGGAGGTATTTACCCAGAAGCAACACGTCTCATTCAAGATGGCTCAAGTCCCTCCTTGTTAAGGGATCAGGAGATCGATTTCCTGTCTATTTTGGAGTTCAACCCCTGCCAAACTGTGTTGGGTCTTTAGAGCTATCCTGAGAAATCTTATCCCAGGAAGCTTAATTTTGTGGGTGTTCATTAGAGTGGCACTCATTTGTAGTTCTGAATAGATATCCAAGATATCCCTCTGGCTCACAGGAGTATTGAGTGTCCACTTCTGTTTTCTCCCACAGCTTGACTCATGAGTAGTGAATCCAGGAGTCATGTCCTGGTACCTTCACTGCTGTGGGGGTAGAAAGTATTACAGGTAGGGGCCCTTCCATGTGGGCTGAGTTAAGCCTTTGGGGACCCATCTTTCCAGACTTTAGGACTTGAATCCCTGAAGCATATAGTAATGGTTCTTTAGAATCTTTGTGTGTGTGTGTGTGTGTGTGTGTGTGTGTGTGGTTTGGGCTGCCTTTTTTAAAAAATATAAATTTATTTATTTTAATTGGAGGCTAATTACTTTACAATATTGTATTGGTTTTGCCATACATTAACATGAATCTTTTGGGTCCTGGTTGATAGCCCACAAATGTACATCTTGTTGGAATTGCCCAATGGCCAAGGTACAAGACCGAAGGGTCTGAGCCTCTGGATCTAGGAAGAGGTTATTGGAATAAACAAAAGGTCTCCCATATAGCATCTCATAAGGACTAAGACCAACCTGTTGCTTAGTGGCAATACAGGTACACAGGAGAGTTACTGGTAGAGCCTCCTTCCATCCCAGGGAGGTCTCCTGGATTATCTTTTTTACCACTGATTTTAGAAATTGGTTGGCTCTTTCTACTTTTCCTAAAGACGGAGGCCTCCAGGCACAATGGAGATGATAAGTAATGCCCAATGCTTTAGAGACACCTTGGGTGACTTTAGAAGTAAATGATGTCCCATTGTCACTTTGTAATGACCTGGGCAGACCAAATCTCAGAATGATTTCATGGAGCAGTTTTTTCACCACCTCCTTAGCCTTCTCAGCCCAGGTGGGAAAGTCTTCAACCCATCCCGTGAATGTGTCTGTCGTGATTAAGTATTTATACCCTTGAGAAACTGGCATCTGGGTGAAGTCCATCTGCCAGGCCTCTTCTGGGTGTGTCCCACGCCATTGGATGGGCTCGGCCAGCGGGGGTCTTTGAGCTCCTTGGGGATTGTTTAATTGTCAAGTGGAACATGAGGAGAACACTTGTCTTATAGTCGTTTGGAGGCCTGTTCCTCTGAAGGGCCTTTCTAGTAATCTTTGGAGAGCCTTCTCCCCTAAATGAGTGGTGCTATGTAGGAGTTAACCAACTTCTCTGGAGGTTCTCAGGCAGAATAAGGAGTCCCTCCTTTTGGAACCACCCTATATGATCTTCTTGAAAGCCCTCACTCTTAGCTTTAAGTCTCACCTTCAGTATATAAAGCAGTTTCTGGCAAATTAGTCTGTGGAACTAAGGTGGCAGCCCCAATTAGGTCATTGTTCTGTAATGTTCCCTTAGCTGCTTGATCAGCTGCTTGGTTCCCTTGGGACACTTCCATGCTCCACTCCCTTTTTGGTGTCCTTTACAGTGGGAGGCTGAAACCTCAGCAAGCAAGTGGACTACCTCCAAGAGCCTAAGGATTTGATCACCATTGGGGATCCTCGGGTGGTCAGGTGGCCTCTTTCTTTCCAAATAACAGCATGTGCATGTAGCACCAGAAAGGCATACTTGGAATCAATGCAAATGGCTACTCTTTTTCCTTTTCCCAACTCTAAAGCTTGAGTCAGGGCTATGAGCTCAGCTAATTGGACTGAAGTACCTGGTTCAGTTCAGTTCATTTCAGTCACTCAGTTGTGTCTGACTCTTTGTGATTCCATGAACTGCAGCACGCCAGGCTTCCTTGCCCATCACCAACTCCCAGAGTTTACTCAAACTCATGTCCATTGAGTCAGTGATGCCATCCAATCATCTCATCCTCTGTCATCTCCTTCTCCTCCTGCCTTCTATCTTTCCCAATATCAGGGTCTTTTCAAATGAGTCAGTTCTTCGCATCAAGTGGCCAAAGTATTAGAGTTTCAGTTTCAGCATCTGTCCTTCCAATGAATATTCAGGACTGATTTCCTTTAGAATTGACTGGTTGGATCTCCTTGATGTCCAAGGGACGTTCAAGAATCTTCTCAAACCCCACAGTTCAAAAGCATCAATTCTTCTGAACTCAGCTTTCTTTATAGTCAAACTCTCACATCCATACATGACTACTGGAAAAACCATAGCCTTGACTAGAGTGGACCTTTGTTGACAAAGCAATGTTTCTTCTTTTTAATATGCTGTCTAGGTTGATCATAGCTTTTCTTCCAGAGCAAGTGTCTTTTAATTTCATGGCTGCAATCACCATCTGCAGTGATTTTGGAGCCCAAAAAATAAAGTCTATCACTGTTTCCACATCTATGTGTCATGAAGTGATGGGACCAGATGCCATGATCTTAGTTTTCTGAATGTTAAGCTTTAAGCCAACTTTTTCACTCTCCTCTTTCACTTTCATCAAGAGGCTCTTTAGTTCTTCTTCACTTTCTGCCATAAGGGTGGTGTCATCTGCATATCTGAGGTTATTGATATTTCTCCCAGCAATCTTGATTCCAGCTTGTGCTTCATCCAGCTCAGCATTTCTCATGATGTACTCTTCATATAAGTTAAATAAGCAGGGTGACAATATACAGCCTTGACATACTCCTTCTCCTATTTGGAACCAGTCTGTTGTTCCATGTCCAGGTCTAACTGTTGCTTCCTGACCTGTATACAGATTTCTCAAGAGGTAGATCAAGTGCTCTAGTATTCCCATCTCTTTAAGAATTTTCCACAGTTTGAGGTAATCCACACAGTCTAAGACCTTGGCATAGTCAATAAAGCAGAAATAGATATTTTTCTGTAACTCTATTCCTTTTTCACTAATGCAACGGATGTTGCGAATTTGATCTCTGGTTCCTCTGCCTTTCCTAAAACCAGCTTGAACATCTGGAATTCTTGGCTCACAAACTGTTGAAGCCTGGCTTGGAGAATTTTGAGCATTACTTTACTAGCATGTGAGATGAGTGCAATTGTGCAGTAGATTGAGAATTCTTTGGCATTGCCTTTCTTTGGGATTAGAATGAAAATGGACCTTTTCCAGTTCTGTGGCCACTGCTGAGTTTTCCAAATTTGCTGGCATATTGAGTGCAGCACTTTTACAGCATCATCTTTTAGGACTTGAAATAGCTTAACTGGAATTCCATCACTTCCACTATCTTTGTTCATAGTGATTCTTCCCAAGGCCTACTGGACTTCACATTCCAAGATGTCTGGCTGTACGTGTGATCATACCATGATTATCTGGGTCATGAAGTTTTTTTTTGTATACTACCTGGTGGCAAAGGTTTAGCCTCTACAGTCTCTAATTGGAGACCGCTTCATACCTGGCTCTTCTTTTTCCATCCAAGACAATGCTTCTCCCTTCAGTGTACCAGATCTCCTCAGGGTTGGTCAGAGGATCTTCTGATAATCCTACTGGGGATTTTGTCCAGTATTCCAAGGTTTCTAGGCAACAGTGAAAGTGGAAAGAGCCCCGAGGAGTAGGCATCAGGGTATCTGAGTTAAGAACCTCACAAAAGGATATAGTCAGTCCTGGATTTTCCATCATCACTACTTAATATCTGAGGATCCTTTGATCAACATCCATAAATGGCCTCTGCCATTCAGGGGTTGTTTCACTTGGCAGCTGGTAGAAATAGCTTGCCCGCAAGGGAGAGTTATCAAACATCTTGTGTCCCTTCTATCTAAGCAGGGAAAGATTTCTTCCCAATAAGGGAGTAGGACTCTCAGAGACCACCAGAAACTAGTTGGAAAATATTTGTCCATCTCAGCAACAAAGAAGTGCTCAGTGAATCTTTTTTTGTAATTGTTTTTTCTTTAGCACCCAAAATGGTACAGGTTTAGGAGAAGAAGGCTCCAGAGTAGGAGGTCAGGACACAGTAGGAAGCCCCTGTGTCAACCAAGAAATTCTTGGGCTTATCTGCTGCATCCAGTTGCACCCTTGGTTCCAGCCCTGTGACGGTTATCTGTGACAGGCAGACTGGCTAGAGTGGGACACTTCAGTCCTGTTGAACCATCATGAGAAAAGGCTTGGCACTTGACCTTGAGGCTCTTGGTCCAGAGGGCAGAGTGCTGACCAGTGTCCCAATTGATGGCATTTGTAGCAAGCTGTTTTAGGATACTTGTCATGGTTTGGGCACTCTTTGGCTCATTGTCCTGCCTGTCTACAGATTAGGCATTTACCTTGTGCCTTTTCCTTTAAAGACTCGGGGTTTGCCATAGGCCTTCTGGAGGGCAACCAGCATCTGGACATGACTTATCTCTTTCCTTTTCTCCTTTCCTGGGCCTTGGCCTCCCACTCCTGTTCTGTTATAAAAGGTATTGGTGACTGTCTGGACCATCTCATCTAAAGAAGCAGCAGAGTCCTGCTGCTATAGCTGTTGTAACTTTATCCTGACATCTGATGCACTCTGGGACAGGAATTTGTCCTTTAAAATCACCTGTTCCTTGTAAGAGTCTAAGTTCAGATTGGTAAACTTTTGGAGGGCCTCTTTTAGACTTTTCAGAAAGACAATGGGGTTCTCATTGGGCTCCTAAGTTATTGCTGAGACCAGGCATAGTCCCACAACTAATAGGCTTCCTTCTGTTCCCATGGGTGGACTTCCTTAGGGGTGGGCCTTTCTGAACCTTATCATACCCAGTACTGTTGCAGCCTGAGAGCTGGGTATCCCTGGGTCAGGGTGCAGATCCCCAGGCAGGCTGAGGCGTGGCAGCCTCGTGGAGATCAAATCCCTGGGCAGGTCAAGGCATGTCGTCCTCTTGAGAACTGGGTCGCTGGGCAGGTCTAGGTATGTCAACCTCCTGGGACTTCTGGACTGGTGGATCCCCGAACAGATTGAGGCATGACAACCTCTTGAGGACCAGATCCTATACAGGTCGAGGCAAGTCGACCTCCTGGGACCCGTGGACTGGCAGATTCCCAAGCAGGTTGAGGCATGACAACCTCCCAGAGACAAGATCCCTAGGAAGGTCAAGGCAGGTAGACCTTCTGGGACCCCTGCACTGGCAGATTCCCAAGCAGGCTGAGGCATGACAACCTCCCAGAGACAAGATCCCTAGGCAGGTTGAGGCAGGTCGACCTCCTGGGACCCCTGGACTGGCAGATTCCCAAGCATGTTGAGGCATGACAACCTCCCAGAGACAAGATCACTAGGCAAGTCGAGGCAGGCTGACCTCCTGGGACTCCAGGCTGGAGTTGGGTGTCCCCAAGCTCTCCAGTGTAACTAGTACTGGGTAGGATTAAGGGGGTATAATCTTAACTTATAGATGGTTTGTCCACTGTGGATGGGAATAGGTACAAGATGTAAAGCAGTCCAAGCCTGTGCCCTGAGACTGGGACCCTGGCAAAACAGCCATAAGCCTTGTCATCTTATTGCTCTGAGGGAATGTAAGTCACTGATTTCTTCCCCTAGTCCTCCTTAAGTGCAGTTTAGGGTGTTTCCAATGGTAAGCATTTTATTGTCATAGACCCACTTAAGGTAATAACAGAAATAATGACAAAGGAGTGAGTTATCTGGTCCCATTAGTGGTGTTAAGAGTATTTTAGTAATAAGTGGGGTGGAGTAATATTGCCTACAATGGGGCAAGGTCCTGGTTGTAGGAGTTAGTAAGTGGCTTAAGGACAAAATAAGAGTCAACAGACCAGATATTCCATAAAAGTGGAGTGGAGATTTTATCCAGGGAATATGTTTGTAGCCTTAGGAGAAGGGTGATAACGGTTTGTGCTCAAACGGCCTTCAGGGCTAACTCTCAAAGTGACAAACCCTTGAAGGGATGCCACTAGCAGATGGACTTCAAGCAGGCATTGTGTGCCTGTCACCCACCCTAGCAGGTTCACTGAGAGATGTTGTTTTTGTATATGTTGTAGGAAACATGGAAGATGAAGACCTAAATATCTAGAGGGATTGGATATTATACAGTATTTCCTTCACAAGGGCCAACTATTTTCTAGTTGTCCCTCCAGAAGATTGTAGAGGGAACAATCTTAGATGCAACATTGCCTCTGTAGAGGCAACACTGTGGGCCCAGTTGGAGGGGGCAGGGCACAACTTTTGAAAGAATGACATAGCCCAAGGGCATAACATAAACTGATTAAAATCAAATGGGTCCAAGTCAAATTCAACTAAACCTTGATTCTCAATCTGCAAGCTAAATGACACATCCAGAGGAACCAGGACAGTTCCAAGCCACTATCAGAAGACCAAAGAGTGGGTGGTTCCCCAATTTTTAGAATGATCTTCCAACTCATTAGCATAGGAAATCACACAGCTCATGAAAACTAACCATACCACATTTCATGGCCACCACATACACCCTTCTGGATGACACATGCTCTGTGGACTGTGCTTCTCTTTGAATCCAGACAAATCTACCTCTTACCTATCGCTGTGTCTCTCACTGAATTTTTGCAATGATACATCAAGAACCTGAAACCAGGCACCATGGGTTTTGTCTAGGCTCAAGTCCCAGTCCGTTATGACTGAGTGACTAAGCATAGCACAGAGTCCCTGCCATGTGAGTTTGAGTCTCAATCTTAGGTAAACAGCTTCAAACAAAACTTTCAGGAATGGAAAGATGGTGATCTGACCAATCAGACAGTGGCATAGATGGAGAGAGGAGCTGAAGGACAGGAGGAAAAAGCAGTGGAAGAAAACGTACCAAAGAATCCCTTCATAACTTGCTGGAAAATCTGCTAAATACCTGACCTGTGCTCACAGTTTTCATTGGCCTGACCCTTGGCACAAAGAAGATTAAGGAAAGGAGAACACTCACCCTCTTGGGCAATAGCTACTAAGACATAGCAGATAGTATAGCCTTTGGGACACACTGAGGAGTAGCCTCTGCTAGAGTCTCTCAATTGCACCCACTGCTGCTCACTGTTTGCAGGGTGTTTGAGGAAACAAAAAATGAGAGATTGTAAAAGATTTAACATTTTGTTAGCCATATGTCCTTCCAACCATAGAAGCGAGGACTTCCTACCTTAACCAGAGGTCTTCTGGAATCTGAGACTGAGCCACATGAGCTTTCTACTGAATTTGGTTTTGCTGTCATGTTTTCCGGCATGCTGAGCTTCTTATCACTTCCACTGTGCTGGTTTTCTTTTTTTTCTTCGCTTTCAGCTTCCACTGCATGAGCTTTTGCCGAATTGGGCTTATGCTGTGCTTGGCCTCTGCCTTGCAAGGGCCAAAAAAACTGAAGTTGTTTCTGCTGCTACAGCTGCTGCTAAGTCGCTTCAGTTGTGTCCGACTCTGTGCGACCCCATAGACGGCAGCCCACTAGGCTCCTCTGTCCCTGGGATTCTCCAGGCAAGAATACTGGAGTGGGTTGCCATTTCCTTCTCCATGCATGAAAGTGAAAAGTGAAAGTGAAGTCGCTCAGTCGTGTCTGACTCTTAGCGACCCCATGGACTGCAGCCCACCAGGCTCCTCCGTCCAAGGGATTTTCCAGGCAAGAGTACTGGAGTGGGGTGCCATGAGGTTGTTTCAGCCAGGTTAAATCCAAGTCACGATGCCAGGTATGTCGGATGAGTGTGTAATTTCTTCAGTTCTCATAAAATTGTGGTAAAATCATGTGTATCCAAATGTGTTGCAGTAATAAAAATAAATAATATCATCTATCAAGAAATGGCATCTCTTTTCTCAAAATTTACCTATACATGTTAGGGTATTTGAGCTGTATGATTCTTTATAAAGTATTTTTTATCTTGTTTTCTGAAAACTTTAATGTTTCTAAATGTTCGGTGGTCAGAGAAAGTAGTAACATTCAATATTTGTTCCCTTTGAGATCTATCATTTCTGTGATGGAAGAGGTAGAAATAAAAGGGGTTACAGGAGGAGGAGGAAGAAAGGCCATCTACAGTTTTCCTACTTTGACTGATATTTATAATTTTTCCAAATACTCACACCTATGTTGTATTAGATAAACACAAGTTATATTAAGAATTTTAAGAGCTTTTGTGAAAAAAAAAAATCAACCCGAGTTCAGCAGCCTCTAAGCAGAAGTGGTTAGGATTTCTTCTGATGGTGGGAACTCAGGGGAGACTTCTGCAGAGAAGAGGAAGCAAAATAAGGAAATTATTGATTGACCATAGCTTAAAGCCTAACTGGTGTTTGTGATTAGCTGTCATTAATGTTTTGATTTTGTAAACCCGAAACATTTACATGCTTAGGTTTTGGTTTGTTTATGAAACTGTCATGGCATTAGAGCCACCTCAGTCTAATGGCTGCCTTGTTTTATAATTTAACACAGACAAATCAATATATCCTGATACTCAGGAATAAACTCTGCCTATACTCTGTGTATCACCCCACTTTCCAGAACTGGAGCAATCCCTCCTCTCTGACCCTCACACTGCCTAGGTCATTTCCTCTGAGCTTTGAAGGGTATGTGGCAATTGCTTGTCTTGATTGGGCCACCACTTACTATTTCAGCAACTCCCCATACCCAGGCTCTCTTTTTCAAAATAGACCATCCCTAGGATTAGAGCTTAAAACATATTCAAAACGCTTCTGAGTTACTCTAGATTCTTACTTACATATGCAGAGGAACAGTCTTTCAAGAAAGCATGAAACTTAATTCAAGATTCCATGATCTAGTATTTCTTTTTTAAAAAGTTATTTACTTATTTTTCAATGAAGCAAAGGTAAATATTTTTAACTATACAAAGTAAAATTCACAAAGAAGATAGACATCATAAACCATTAGACATCTAACAGCAAAGAAACAAAGATACATAAAGCAAAAATCAGAAGAAATACACAGGAAAAGAAAAATTATGTAATCATAGTGAGACATACTAAAAAGTATTTTTTTGCAGTTAATATTATTAATAATAGGGATAAAGAATAAATAACTTACTTGTTGAAATTTAAGTTCAAGGAAGTCTGCCAAGATTATTATATAATCTCTTTTAATGTTCCCTATGAACCCAAATCCCTTATGATTATACAGTGCAGGTGACAAATAGATTCAAGGAATTAGATCTGGTAGACACAGTGCATGAAGAACTATGGACAAAGATTCTAACATTGTACATGGTGTAGTGACTGAAAGCATCCCCAAGAAAAAGAAATGCAAGAAGGCACAATAGTTGACTGAGGAGGCCTTACAAATAGCAGAGAAAAGAGAAGCAAAAGGCAAAGGCAAAAGGGAAACATAAACCCAACTGAATTCAGAGTTCTGGAGATAAGAAAACCTTCTTAACTGAACAAGGCAAAACAACAACAACAACAACAAACCCCACACACACACACACACACACACAGAGGAAAATAAAAGAATGAGAAAGACTAGAGATCTGTTCAAGAAAATTGGAGATACTAAGGGAATATTTCATGCAAAATTGGTGCAATAAAGGACAGAAACAAGAACCTAACATAAGTAGAAGGGCTAAGAAGAAGTGGCAAAAATATACAGAAGAACTATACAAAAAAGGTCTTAATGACCCAGATAACCACGATGGTGTAGTCACTCACCCAGAGTGGTCACTTCACTTCCTGAGAAAGACTAGAGATTTGTTCAAGAAAATGCTATTAAATTAGACCTGCCACAGACCACGAGATTGCTGTTAAAAGCATTTTTTTTTCCCCAGCTACCAAAAGCTTTGATTGTTAGAAAAGAACTGACTAAAGATGAATCTCAACTTGGGTCCTAGCCCAGTTGAAGTCCCCTACCTTGGTGGGAAAGGTTCTTTTCCAGCTCAGATTTATATAGCCAATAATGAAACCAATACTGAGACCAAAACAGCAGAAGCTTTATTCAATGGCCAGAGAATGGAGAAGTGGAAACTTAGTTCAAACATAAACTTCTCAACCTGATTTGGGCTGAAACAGCTTAAATAGTTTCTCATAATCATGCCTTTGCTTTAAAGCCATCACATAAAATGTCCTTGAGGGATCATAGCAGTATTAAATGTTAATATATAGAACAGTCACTATACAGGTAAGTTTATTTCACATCCAATGCAGTTATGTATTAAAGCATAGGAGTATATAGCCGAAGCTTAGCTTTGGGTCAAGGTAAAAGGGAATGAATAGAAGGAGGAATACTCATGATTTACTGGAGAAGAGGAAGAAGAATGTGGTTTGCTCAGTACTCCAAACACACTCTTTTTCAGTTCTTGTATGGAATTTTATGGTTGTTGTCATGGCAATTTTCAACTGTCATGGTGCTGCTGGGTGTTTCATTTAGCATGCTCATGTATTGCAATGATAATATAGTGAGGTTCAAGGTCTGTTGGAAGTCAGGTCTTGCAACATCTTGGACCTAGCTGGTTCTGCTGCTGGTGCTAAGTCTCTTCAGTCATGTCCAACTCTGTGCGACCCCAGAGATGGCAGCCCACCAGGCTCCCCTATCCCTGGGATTCTCCAAGCAAGATCACTGGAGTGGGTTGCTATTTCCTTCTCCAATCATGAAAGTGAAAAGTGAAAGAGAAGTCACTCAGTCGTGTCCAGCTCTTAGTGACCCCATGAACTGCAGCCCACCAGACTCCTCCATCCATGGGATTTTCCAGGCAAGAGTACTGGAGTGAGGTGCCATTGCCTTCTCCTAATCAGTTCTCACTTTTCTCTTTGTAGTTCTATCTTTTGTGGTTAAGCCTGAAACTCAGTTAAGAGTAGTTCACCTCCATCCAGGGGCAGGGGTATGATTGTGGGGCAACAGCCAGGTAACAATTTTACTGATCTGAGAGTCCTTCCTACCCAGCACTGTAAAATGACCACTTGTACCCCTCAACATAATAGACACTGTTACCTTCACACACAAAATAAAGCCCTATCTGCCTTCTTAATGAATCACAAAAAGGAATGTTATATAAAACTCTTGAACTTCATATCAAAGCAGTTCTCTTGTATAAGATCAGAATCTTCCCACTCGTTTTCCTTTTAACTGCCTTCATATTTTCCCCACTCTAGACATTCTGACAACTGGACAAGTGGAAAAGTATCTCATTAAACTCAGAGTCTACATTTCAAATTAGAAGCAGTTATAGTAAAGTATAACACAATACATCAACAACAATATTTCTTGCAAGTAAGATGGTCAGAAAATAGTACATTCAAATTCATGATTCCCTTCTGAGTTTGTCTTTATTTTAAGTGGTTCCATTTCCCTGGAAATTAATGAAGATGACATTATGATATCCTCATACTGAATTGAAAGATTTGGGGCTAAAATGGAAGAGGCTGAAATTTCAGTTTTCCTGAGAAGGCTGGGGGAGAGAAGACAGGGACTTGAATATCAACTGGGGCTAAGGGACCCCACTGGAGTTAGAAATTGAGAATACAGAGTTCAAGTGACTGAATTTCAGATTCATAGATGAGCAAGCAGAAACTGTCATCAGCTGGAACAACAGTGAAGTTAACTGTAGAATCAGATATATATTGATGGCCCCTTTATTGCTCTGAGGATAGTTATAGCCCATAATAGGATAGTTAGTTTGAAGCATCTTGAGAGACATGTGATTTCCTCTGGAGGGATTTCTCCTTGCCCCTGCAGTCATAAGAAGCAGAAGGATGGTCTCTGCTGAAAGATGTATCTCTTGACTTCATTTCTCAGAGGTGTGAGCATTACTTGTGAGACAGAATCAAGTGGCAATGGCTCTGTTTTCATCTACCAGAGCCATGTACTATGTTTCTGTCCCACAGAGAAGTCTTTGAGCCCCTTTCACACTTGGCTTTTAAATATTATTTCCCTCCAAAAGGCATTTCTCTGTAAATAAAGAGCTATGAGTCATTCTGCTTTATTATTCTTTCATCTGAGGGGAAACTGTGGGAGATAAACAATACCCAGATAAATAAGGCTTAGAGATTGTGGGCCAAGGCTTCTATTGATTCACAATATATTTATCTCTCTCTCTCTAAAATAAAGAAATAATGATAATAATTACTTTAAAAATGATTCTCTTTTTAAATCATTTAAAATTACTATTTCCCACTCTACTCAGATAGTAATTGTTTTTATGGCACTGTTGTAACTCGTGGGAAAAATGGAGATGGAAAAAGCAGCTGAGAAAATGTACTCACTCCTGGGCAGCATCTCTAAGGCACAAAGTAGATTTGCAGTAGCTCAGCTACCAAACCTTCTTCAACTCTCAGGCTCAATTTTACATGGAGATCTGTGGTGGAAGAGAGAATTTGAATCTGCTGAGTGTGTTATACACAGTGGAGGAAGAATATTTGGGGGGATAGGTATTTAGATATGTCCTCATACAATTTGAGGACATTTGTATGAGCTGATATTGGATTTGGTATGTAGGTTGGGCAAGAAGGCTGAACTGGGATACAAACTGTGCTTTACTACTTCTTATCTGTGGTGGTGCTAGTGATAAAAAACCTGCCTGCCAATGCAGGAGACATAAGAGACGTGGATTTGATCCCTGGGTTGGGAAGATCTCCTGAAAAAGGGAACAGCGACCCACTCCAGTATTGTTGCCTGGAGAATCCCATGGACAGAGAGCCTGGCAGGGTGCAGTCCATGGGGTCACAAAGAGTCAGACACAATGAAGACACTTAGCATGCACCTGTATATAAATTTGGATGGCAAGTCACTTTCTTGATGTTTTGTTAATCTTTTAGCAAAATGTTATAATTCTTGGGGCTTCCCTGGTGGCTCAGACGGTAAAGCGTCTGCCTGCAATGCGGGAGACCTGGGTTTGATTCCTGGGTTGGGAAGATTCCCTGGAGAAGGAAATGGCAATCCACTCCAGCACTCTTGCCTGAAAAATCCCATGGATGGAGGAGCCTGATAGGCTACAGTCCACGGGGTCGCAAAGAGTCGGACACGACTTCACTTTCACTTTCACTTATAATTCTTAATTTTTCTACCTCATTGTAGTGGTGCTTATCTTAAATGATACATATTCCAAGTAAAAATTGACATCTATTTTGTTTATCATTGGACAGCCAGCTCCTCACACTGTCCTCAACATATAGTTGTGTTCAGTAAATATGTATTTAGTAACTTTATGAAAGCTGTGATCCAAGTGGTCTAATCTCAGAGCAGTGTCAGAGTTAAAGAAGTGCCAAATCGTCAGTTATTTTTACAAAATAACTCAAGGTCTTTACAAGCACTTCTTCAGCACATGCAAAATAGTGCAAAGTCCTCAACAATGCTTCTTAAAATGATAATTTTCCTTTCAATTAGTTTCTCTCAAAAAGAGGAACTCCTGTACTTTCCCCAAATTTCTCAAGCTGAGCTTCCTTCATTACTAATCTAAAGTATTTTTTCATCTACTTCTTTTTATTTTTCCATTTTGGACTGTAAAGCCCCAGAAGTTTGTCTGACAAGGCATAGGTGTGAGAGGTGAAAGAAACTGCACGTGCAAAGCCCAAACCTTCTTAGTTTTCATGACAAGAAAACTAGAAACACCTATGTAGCTTATTACTATTGGATTTATTAACTGAATACTTGACTGAATTGAAAAAAGGAAAGCAATCTGGTTTTATACCTTAGTAGAAGCCTCTGAATGTAAAAATCCTTGGAATAATTACTCACTGTTTTGTTTTTAGTGTGTGTGTGTGTGTGTGTGTGCGCACGCGCGTGCATGTGTGCGTGCGCCTATGTGCTCACTCACTCAGTCATGTCTGGCTCTTTGCAACTCCATGAACTGCAGCCTGCTGGGCTCCTCTATCCATATAATTTTCCAGGCAAGAATATTGGAGTGAGTTACCATTTATTTAGATTTTTTTTTTTTGCCTAATGTTTCTGTTTTGCATCTTTTACACCCAAATATTTAATAGGCTTTTAAAGAGAAATAACTTAGTGTATAATACCTAACATACTCTTAACTCAATGATTAAAAGTATTTGTGGAGATAATTTAAAGTCAATAATGAAGTTGTCTAAGAGGTGTGACATTCTGAGCCATTACCAGCTGTTAGACTGATAATATATTTTATCATATAAATTCAAGAAATTTAAGAAGAGATATACAGTCATGAGTAATAAGAAACAAAATAGCTTGGGGAATCAGGGAAGAGAGACCTTGGGGTGTAGATGAGAGTTGAGCTTCAAGAAAGCACTGGGAGGGAACTTGCCAGAAAGAAGGAAGATAAAAGAAAAGAGAGGGGTCCAGCAGAGTAACAAAACTTGTATTAAATTGTACCATTGTTCCAAACAATTTTTTCCTTCCCCACCCCAGTGAGCAAACCATAATTATAATTTCCTTTCCTGCTCCATTGTCTTTTTCATACAACTTACTTTGGCTAGTGAAATTGTGAACAGAAGCAAAGTTTCTTCTTAGAGCTTCATTTCTAAGCAAAAATCTAAAATCCATTATGGGATTTCTCTGTTGGTTTTTGCTTTATGATATAAGCCTAGCAAGTTCCATGTGAATCTCTTGCTTTAGGTTGATCTCAGGAGAAGGATTTAAGTAAAGAATGGTGTTTTATTATAAATTAAGAACTTTTTTAAAAACAATATTCTACTTCAAGCTATAGATTACATGGAAAGTAAATTATTATTATTCAATATATTCTGAAATGGAAAGTAACCAAAGTATCAATAACTGTTTGGGCTGCTGCTGCTGCTGTTGCTAAGTTGCTTCAGTCGTGTCCAACTCTGTGTAACTCCATTAGATGGCAGCCTACCAGGCTCCTCTGTCCTTGAGATTCTCCAGAGAAGAATACTGGAGTGGGTTGCCATTTCCTTCTCCAATGCATGAAAGGGAAAAGTGAAAGTGAAGTCGCTCAGTCGTGTTTGGCCAATGATACATTATCTTTTATCTCTGAACAGCATTGACTTTTAAAAACAATCAGGGAAAATTCCTGTTTTTGAAACAGCATGGAGTTTCATATATTCTTTTCATCTTGAGAAAACCATATACCAAGCAGAATCTTACCAGTCTGCACATCCAAATCTTTCACCAGAAATTGGAATAGTAGCTGAGACTGGGGAGCTTGTCTAGATGCAAGCAGTGGAAGGAGAGTCATTCAGTACTGTTCTATATCCAAATAATTGTCTGGACCTTATGCAGCATTTCTGCTCCCAAGTTTCCTTGGCTGTTGTAGATGATTTCTGGGCCAGTAGTAGGAACCATGTAATTCAAATTAGCTCAAGTGGTCTCTGGCTATGTCTCCATAAGAGCAGAATTATTTATTTTTATGTTCTTTGTTCATCTTTGATGCTTTCAAATTGTGGTGTTGGAGAAGACTCTTGAGAGTCTCTTGAACTGCAAGGAGAATCAACCAGTCAATCATAAACCAAATCAGTCCTGAATATTCATTAGAAGGACTGATGTTGAAGCTAAAGTGCCAATATTTGAGTCACCTGATGGGAAGAGCTGACCCATTGGAAGAAGACTCTGATGCTGGGAAAGATTGAGGGCAGAATGAGAAGAAGGTAACAGAGGATGAGATGGTTGGATGGCATCAATAGATATGAGTTTGAGGAAACTCTAGGAGAGTGAAGGACAGGGAAGCCTGGCATGCTGCAGCGCTGTATGGGGTTGCAAAGAGTCAAACATGACATAGTGACTAAACAATAGTACATCTTAACTAATAAACCAGGAGAAATAAAGTTTCTGGTAGAATATAACAATAGTTACCACAATTATAATGATAATGGCTAATATATATGAAGCATTTTCCATGGGTCAACGTAGTGACTAGGATTTTTTGATTACCAGTGACAGAAATCCTAACTTAGTTACCCTAATCAAGGGAAACTAATTGCAACATGTAATCATAAGTGAGTAAAACAGAAAGTGTCTAGCTTTGAAAACAATTCAGACCAAGGCTGGAGGCTCACCAGCACTGTCTTTCTCCCCATTTCTGTTCTGTCTGTATGATGGATCCATTTTTCCTACTGTAGACTTGCTTCTTCCATAGGTTGTTTGCGAATCATTCTTCCCAGCTACTGCATTCCCAGTTTTCCTAAGAGCTTCCCAATTTTAGTGCTCAAAGTTCTGCATATGGCAAAACCCTCAATCCTGGCTGGTCACCGGGAGGGAAAGAGGCTCTTTCCTCAGGCTCTAGGTCAAAAGTACTCAATTTGGTCTCGACTGGGTTATGTATCCATGCTTGAAAATCAGTCACTGTGGCTGGGGAGTGAGGTAGTATGATTAAACTAGCTTAGATCAGATGCTACTGAAGGGCACTGCTCACTGAGGGAAAAGAGGCAAATTGGGTAATGTGATAGCATGTTACATTCTGACACTTGCCCGGGGAGAGATGTGGGCAAACCTAACATTCACTGCAGTTAGTATTAGATACCAGAGAAGGCAATGGCATCCCACGCCAGTACTCTTGCCTGGAAAATCCCATGGACAGAGGAGCCTGGTAGGCTGCAGTGCATGAGGTCGCTAAGAGTCGGACACAACTGAACAACTTCACTTTCACTTTCATGCATTGGAGAAGGAAATGGCAACCCACTTCAGTGTTCTTGCCTCGAGAATCTCAGGAACGGGGAACCTGGTTGGCTACCATCTCTGGGGTCGCACAGAGTCGGACATGACTGAAGCGACTTAGCAGCAGTAGCAGCAGCAGTATTAGATACGATGCTGAGCACTGCATGTAAGTTACTTGTTACCAATGACAGGAAACTGGTCTTCAGGAGGTAATGAAACCCACAAGTGAAATCTAAAATGTCCTTACAGATGGTTTGCTTGATTCCTTTAAGACCCAAGTTCTGGGGCGGTCCTAAGAGGATGGAGGAATACGATGGGGAAACCAATTTCTCCCCCACTAACTCATCAAAAGGACATTTGAGTGCTGAGTAAATTCCACAAAACAACTTCTGAATGCCAGCAGAGGACATCAGGCACCCAGAAAAGCAGGCCATTGTCTTCAAAAGGAGATGGAGAAGTCTTGAGGCTACTGTAAAAATAAGACTGAAAACGAAAAGCAGGAGGCTTAAATCCAAATCCTGAGAACACCAGAGAACTCCTGACTTCAAGGAACATTAATTGACAGGAGCTCATCAAACGCCTCCATAACTACACTGAAACCAAGCACCAGCCAAGGGCCAACAAGTTCCAGAGCAAGACATACATACAAATTCTCCAGCAACAGAGGAACATAGCTCTGAGATTCAATATACAGGCTGCCCAAAGTCACTCCAAACCCACTGACATCTCATAACTCATTACTGGACACTTCATTGCATTCCAGAGAGAAGAAACCCAGCTCCACCCACCAGAACACTGACACAAGCTTCCCTAACCAGGAAACCTTGACAATCCACTCATACAATCCCACCCACAGAGAGGAAACTCCACAATAAAGAGAACTCCACAAATGGTCAGAATACAGAAAGGCCATCCCAAACACAGCAATATAAACAGGATGAAGAGACAGAGGAATACCCAGCAGGTAAAGGAACAGGATAAATGCACACCAAACCAAACCAAAGAGAAAGAGATAGGGAATCTACCTGATAAAGAATTCCAAATAATGATAGTGAAAATGATCCAAAATCTTGAAATCAAAATGGAATCACAGATAAATAGCCTGCAGACAAGGATTGAGAAGATGCAAGAAAGGTTTAACAAGGACTTAGAAGAAATAAAAAAGAGTCAATATGTAATGAATAATGCAATAAATTAGATAAAAAACACTCTGGAGGGAAAAATTGTAGAATAACAGAGGCAGAAGATAGGATTAGTGAGGTAGAAGATAGAATGGTAGAAATAAATGAATCAGAGAGGAAAAAAGCAAAATGAATTAAAAGAAATGAAGACAATCTCAGAGACCTCTGGAACAATGTTAAATGCTGCAACATTCAAATCATAGGAGTCCCAGAAGAAAAAGACAAAAAGAAAGACCATGAGGAAATACTTGAGGAGATAACAGTTGAAAACTTCCCTAAGATGGGGAAGGAAATAATCACCCAAATCCAAGAAACCCAGAGAGTCCCAAACAGGATAAATCCAAGGCAGAACACCCCAAGACACACATTAATCAAATTAACAAAGATAAAACACAAAAAACAAATATTAAAAGCAGCAAGGGAAAAACAACAAATAACACACAAGGGGATTCCATAAGGATAACAGCTGATCTTTCAACAGAAACTCTTCAGGCCAGGAGGGAATGGCAAGATATACTTAAAGTGATGAAAGAAAATAACCTACAGCCCAGATTACTGTACCTAGCAAGGATCTCATTCAAATATGAAGGAGAAATCAAAAGCTTTACAGACAAGGAAAAGGTGAGAGAATTCAGCATCACCAAACATGCTCTCCAACAAATGCTAAAGGATCTTCTCTAGACAGGAAACACAAAAAGGTTGTATCAACTCAAACCCAAAACAATAAAGGAAATGACAACGGAATCATACTTATCAATAATTACCTTAAACATAAAAGGGTTGAATGCCCCAACCAAAAGACAAAGACTGGCTGAATGGATACAAAAACAGGACCCTTATATATGTTGTCTACAAGAGACCCACCTCAAAACAAGGGACACATACAGACTGAAAGTGAAGGGCTGGAAAAAGATATTCCATGTAAACAGGGACCAAAAGAAAGCAGGAGTAGCAATACGCATATCAGATAAAATAGACTTTAAAACAAAGGCTGTGAAAAGAGACAAACAAAGACACTACATAATGATCAAAGGATCAATCCAAGAAGAAGATATAACAATATAAATATATATGCACCCAACATAGGAGCACCACAATATGTAAGACAAATGCTAACAAGTATGAAAGGGGAAATTAACAATAACACAATAATAGTGGGAAATTTTAATACCCCACTCACAGCTATGGATAGATCAACTAAACAGAAAATTAACAAGGAAACACAAACTTTAAAAGATACAATAGACCTGTTAGACCTAATTGATATCTATAGGACATTTCACCCCAAAACAATGAATTTCACCTTTTTCTCAAACACACACGGAAACTTCTCCAGGATAGATCACATCTTGGGCCATAAATTGAGCCTTGGTATATTAAAAAAAGAAAAAAATTGAAATCATTCCAAGCATCTTTTCTAATCACAGTGAAGATTAGATCTCAATTACAGGAGAAAAACTATTAAAAATTCCAACATACGGAGGCTGAACAACACGCTGCTGAATAACCAACAAATCACAGAAGAAATAAAAAAAGAAATCAAAATATGCCTAGAAATGAATGAAAATGAAAACACAACAACCCAAAACCTGTTGGACATTGTAAAAGCAGTGTTAAGGGGAAGGTTCATATCAATACAGGTGTATCTCAAGAAACAAGAAAAAAGTCAAATAAATAACCTAACTCTACATCTAAAACAACTATAAAAGGAAGAAGTGAAGAACCTCAGGGTTAGTAGAAGGAAAGAAATCTTAAAAATTAGGGCAAAAATAAATACAAAAGAAACAAAAGAGACCATAGCAAAAATCAACAAAGCCAAATGCTGGTTCTTTAAGAGGATAAATAAAATTGACAAAGTATTAGCCAGACTCATCAAGAAACGAAAGGAGAAAAATCAAACCAATAAAATTAGAAATGAAAATGGAGAGATCACAACAGACAACACAGGCATACAAAGGATCATAAGATACTACTATCAGCAATTGTATGCCAATAAAATGGACAACGTGGAAGAAATGGACGGATTATTAGAAAATTACAACTTTCCAAAACTGAACCAGAAAGAAATAGAAAATCTTAACAGCCCACTACAAGCATGGAAATTGAAACTGTAATCAGAAATCTTCCAGCAAACAAAAGCCCAGGTCCAGATGGTTTCACAGCTGAATTCTACCAAAAATTTCGAGAAGAGCTAATACCTACCCTACTCAAACTCTTTCAGAAAATTGCAGAGGAAGGTAAACTTCCAAACTCATTCTAAGAGGCCACCATCACCCTAATATCAAAATCTGACAAAGATGCAAAAAAAAAAAAAAAAAAAGAAAGAAAGAAAAGAAAACTAAAGGCCAATATCACTGATGAATATAGATGCAAAAATCCTTAACAAAATTCTAGCAATCAGAATCCAACAACATATTAAAAAAGATCATACATCATGACCAAGTGGACTTTATCCCAAGGATTCAAAGATGCTTCAATATCTGCAAATCAATCAACATAATACACTACATTAACAAACTAAAAACTAAAAGCCATATGATTATCTCAATAGATGCATAGAAAGCCTTAGATAAAATTCCACATTCATTTATGTTAAAGACTCTTCAGAAAGCAGAACTAGAAGGAACATACCTCAACATAATAAAAGCTATATATGACAAACCCACAGCAAACATTATCCTCAATGGTAAAAAATTGAAAGCATTTCCTCTAAAGTGAGGAACAAGACTAGGGTGCCCACTCTCACTGCTACTATTCAACATAGTTTCAGAAGTTTTGGCCACAGCAATCAGAGCAGAAAAAGAAATAAAAGGAATCCAGATTGGAAAAAAAGAAGTAAAACCTTCACTGTTTGCAGATGACATGATCCTCTACGGAGAAAACCCTAAAGACTCCACCAGAAAATTACTAGAGCTAATCAATGAATATAGTAACATTGCAAGATATAAAATCAATACACAGAAATCCCTTGCATTCCTATATACTAATAATGAGAAAATAGAAAGAGAAATTAAGGAAACAATTCCATTCACCATTGCAACGAAAAGAATAAAATACTTAGGAATATATCTACCTAAAGAAACTAAAGACCTATGTATAGAAAACATAAAACATTGGTGAAAGAAATCAAGAGGACACTAACATATGGAGAAATATACCATGTTCATCAATCGGAAGGATCAATATAGTGAAAATGAGTATACTACTCGAAGCAGTCTATAGATTCAATGCAATCCCTATCAAGCTACCAACGGTATTTTTCACAGAGCGAAAACAAATGATTTCACAATTGTATGGAAATACAAAAAACCTCGAATAGCCAAAGCAGTCTTGAGAAAGAAGAATGGAACTGGAGTAATCAACCTGCCTGACTACAGGCTCTACTACTCTGCCACAGTCATCAAGATAGTATGGTACTGAGACAAAGACAGAAATATAGCTCAAAAGAAGAATCCCAGGGACGAAGGAACCTGGTGGGCTGCCATCTCTCGGGTTGCACAGAGTCGGACACGACTGAAGTGACTTAGCAGCAGCAGGAGCAGCAGCAGAACAACATAGAAAGCCCAGATATAAATCCACGCACCTATGGACACCTTATCTTTGACAAAGGAGGAAAAAAATATATACAATGGATTAAAGACAATCTCTTTAACAAGTGGTGCTGGGAAAACTGGTCAACCACTTAAAAGAATGAAATGAGAACACTTTCTAACACCATACACAAAAATAAAATGGATTAAAGATCTAAATGTAAGACCAGAAACTATAAAACTCCTAGAGGAGAACATAGGCAAAACCCTCTCCAACATAAATCACAACAGGATCCTGTAAGACCCACCCCCCAGAGTATCGAAAATAAAAGCAAAAATAAACAAATGGGACCTAATTAAAAGCTTCTGCACAACCAAGGAAACTATAAGTAAGGTGAAAAGACAGCCTTCAGAATGGGAGAAAATAATAACAAATGAAGCAACGGAAAAAGGATTAACCTCAAAAATATACAAGCAACTCTTACAGCTCAATTCCAGAAAAATAAATGACTCAATGAAAAAAATGGGCCAAACAACTAAACAGACATTTCTCCAAAGAAGACATACAGATGGCTAACAAACATATGAAAAGATGCTCAACATCACTCATTATCAGAGAAATGCAAATCAAAACCACAATTAGGTACCATTTCACGCCAGTCAGAATGGCTGCTATCCAAAAGTCTACAAGCAATAAGTGCTGGAGAGGGTGTGGAGAAAAGGGAACCCTCTTACACTGTTGGTGGGAATGCAAACTAGTACAGCCACTATGGAGAACAGTGTGGAGATTCCTTAAAAAACTGGAAACAGAACTGCCATATGACCCAGCAATCCCACTGCTGGACATTCACACCAAGGAAACCAGAATTGAAAGAGACAGGTGTATCCCAATGTTCATCGCAGCACTGTTTATAATAGGCAGGACATGGAAGCAACCTAGATGTCCATCAGCAGATGAATGGATAAGAAAGCTGTGGTACATATATACAATGGAATATTACCCAGCCATTAAAAAGAATACATTTGAATCAGTTTTAATGAGGTGGATTAAATTGGAGCCTATTATACAGAGTGAAGTAAGCCAGAAAGAGAAACACCAATACATTATACTAAGGCATATATATGGAATTTAGAAAGATGGTAACAATAACCCTGTATGAGAGACAACAAAAGAGACACAGATGTATATAACAGTCTTTTGGACTCTGTGGGAGTGGGAGAGAGTGGGATGATATGGGAGAATGGCATTGAAACATGTATAATATCATATGTAAAACGAATAGCCAGTGCAGGTTAGAGGCATGATACAGGATGCTCGGGACTGGTGTGCTGGGATGACCCAGAGGGATAGTATGGGGAGGGAGGTGAGGGGGGGAGCAGAATAAGGAACATGTGTACACCCGTGGCAGATTCATGTTGGTGTATGGCAAAACCAATACAATATTGTAAAGAAATTAGCCTCCAATTAGAACAAAGAAATATATGTATATAAAAGACCCAAGTTCTAGTTTTATAGTCTTGCTTGTTTTGAATACTGTCTATGAACACTCCACGGAGAAGGAAACCTACTCCAGTATTCTTGCCTGGAAAATTCCATGGACAGAGGACCTGGCAAGCTACAGTCCATGGGGTGGCAAAGAGTCAGACACAACTGTGTGACTGAGCACATGAACACGCCATACCATGTTCATCCTTTTTCCTCTTGAACTTCTAGAGTACTAATTTTTGTTTTCAATTAAGTTTTTGTTATTGTATGCTTTCTTGTATTAAAAATGATGTCTCCTCAAGAAGCTTCTACTATAATCTCTTTGAAGGAAGATGATGCATGGTCAATCTCTTTGAATATGCTGATTATTAATCTTTTTTTTTTTTTTACCTAATGTATTACGTTATGGGACTTCCCTGGTGGCTCAGATGGTAAAGCGTCTGTCTACAATGTGAGAGACCTGGGTTCAATCCCTGGGTTGGGAAGATCCCCTGGAGAAGGAAATGGCAATCCACTCCAGTATATTGCCTGGAAAATCCCATGGACAGAGGAACCTGGAAGGCTACAGTCCATGGGGTCACAAAGAGTCGGACACGACTGAACAACTTCACTTCAATTACGTTATGACTCTATTAATCTTTTTTTTTTTTTTACCTAATGTATTACGTTATGGGACTTCCCTGGTGGCTCAGATGGTAAAGCGTCTGTCTACAATGTGAGAGACCTGGGTTCAATCCCTGGGTTGGGAAGATCCCCTGGAGAAGGAAATGGCAATCCACTCCAGTATATTGCCTGGAAAATCCCATGGACAGAGGAACCTGGAAGGCTACAGTCCATGGGGTCACAAAGAGTCGGACACGACTGAACAACTTCACTTCAATTACGTTATGACTCTCTGGATTTTTTTTAACCTTGTACCAGTTTTTTTTTTTTTTTTTCATGTATGTGTGTGTGTGTTTACTAAACTTAAATACTGTGAAATTTAGCAACTTTTAAATTTAAAATAATTTTTATTTTTAGAATTTTTCCTCTTGGTTGTTGTTGTTCAGTCTCTCAGTCATATCTGACTCTTTATGACCCCATGCACTGCAGCACACAAGGCTATTCTGTCCTTCACCATCTCCCAGAGCTTGCTCAAATTCATGTCTATTGAGTTAGTGATGCCATCCAACCATCTCATCCTTTGTCATCCCCTTCTCCTCCTAACTTCAATCTTTCCCAGTATCTGAGGATTTTCCAGTGAGTCAGTTCTTCGCATCAGATGGCCAAAGTATTGGAACCTCAGCTTCAGCATCAGTCCTTCCAATGAATATTCAGGATTGATTTCCTTTAGATTGACTGGTTTGATCTCTTTGCAATCCAAGGAACTCTCAAGAGTCTTCTCCACCACAGTTCAAAAACACCGATTCTTTGGTGCTCAGCATTCTTTGTAGTCCAGCTCTCACATCCATACATGACTACTGGAAAAACCACAGCTTTGACTATATGGACCTTAGTTGGCAAAGTAATGTCTCTGCTTTTGAATATGCTGTGTAGATTGGTCATAGCTTTTCTTCCAAGAAGGAAGTGTCTTTTAATTTCATGGCTGCAGTCACCACCTGCAGTGATTTTGGAGCTCAAGAAAATAAAGTCTGTCACTGTTTCCATTTTTTACACATCTAATTGTTATGAAGTGATGGGACCAGATGCCATGATCTTCATTATTTGAATGCTGAGATTTAAGCCAGCTTTTTCATTCTCCTCTTTCACCTTCATCAAGAGGCTTTTTAGGTTCTCTTAGCTTTCTGCCATACAAGTGGTATCATCTGCATATCTGAGGTTATTGATATTTCTCCGAACAATCTTGATTCCAGCTAGTACTTCATCCAATCCACATTTGTATGATGTACTCTGCAAATAATTTAAATAAAATATGCTGCTTTGATGTACTTTCCCAATTTGAAACTCGTGCATTGTTCCATGTCCGGTTCTAACTGTTGCTTCTTAACCAGCATAGATTTCAGGAGACAAGTAAAGTGGTCTGGTATTCCCATCTCTTTCAGAATTTTCCACAATTTATTGTCCGCACAAAGGCTTTAGTGTTGGCAATGAAGGAGAACTAAACTGTTTTTCCTGGAATTCTGGAATTCTCTTGCCTTTTTTCTATGATCTAGCAGATGTTGGCAATTTGATCTCTGGTTTCTCTGCCTTTTCTAAATCCAGATTGAACATCTGGAAGTTCTTGTTTCAGATACTGTTGAAACCTAGCTTGGAGAATTTTCAGCATTACTTTGCTAGTATGCAAGGTGAGTGCAACTACGCTGTAGTTTGAACATCCTTTGGCATCACTTTTCTTTGGGATTGGAATGAAAACTACCTTTTCCAGTCCTGTGGCCACTGCTGAGTTTTCCAAATTTGCTGGTGTATTGACTGCAGCAATTTAACAACATCACATTTTAGGACTTGAAATAGCTCAACCAGAATTCCATCACCTCCACTTTGTTCATAAGTGTGCTTCATAAGACCCACTTGACTTCACGTTCCAGTATGCCTGGTTCTAGGTGAATGATCACACCATCATGGTTATCTGGGTCATTAAGATCTTTTTTTTTGTACAGTTCTGTGTTTCTTGCCACCTCTTCTTAATGTCTTCTGCTTCTCTTATGTCTATACATTTTCGGTCCTTTATTGTGCCTATCTTTGCATGAAATGTTCCCTTGGTATCTCTAATTTTCTTGAAGAGATCTTTAGTTTTTCCCATTCTGTTGTTTCCTCTATTTCTTTGCATTGTTTTTTGAATTGTTCCCATTCTGCTGTTTCCTCTATTTCTTTGCATTACTGTTGTTTCCTCTATTTCTTTGCATTACTGTTGTTTCCTCTATTTTTTGCATTGTTCACTTAGGAAGGCTTTCTTATCTCTCCTTGCTCTTCTTTGGAACTCTACATTCGGATGGATATATCTTTCCTTTTCTCCTTTGCCTTTAGTTTCTCTTCTTTTCTCAGGTATCTGTAAAGCCTCCTCAGAAAACCGTTTGGCCTTTTTGACTTTCTTCTTCTTGGGGATGGTTTTGATCATTGCCTCCTGTACAAAGTTATGAACCTCCATCCATAGTTCTTCAGGCACTCTATCAGATCTAATGCCTTGAATCTATTTGGCACTTCCACCGTATATTCATAATATTCATAAAAGATTTGATTTAGGTCATTCCTGAGTGGTCTAGTGATTTTCCCTACTTTCTTCAATTTAAGTCTGAATTTGGTAATAAGAAGTTCATGACCTGAGCCACAGTCAGTTCCCAATTTTGTTTTTCTCACTTTATAGAGTTTCTCCATCTTTGGCTACAAAAAATATAATCAATTTGATTTCAGTATTGACCATCTGAAGAGTCATTTCTTGGTTGTTTGGAAGGGAGTGTTTGCTATGACTGGTGCATTCTCTTGGCGAAATTCTTCTAGTCTTTGCCCTGCCTCAGTTTGTACTCCAAGACCAAACTTGCCTGTTACTCCAGGTATCTCTCGAATTCCTACTTTTGCATTCCAGTCCCCTATGATGAAATGGACATCATACTCTTTGGGTGTGGTGGCCATCAATTTTTTTTTTTTTAATGTGCTCATCAATTACAAAGAAAGGCTGATATGATCATTAAAATTGAGTCACCTTTACTCATTCTGAAGTCAATTAAAGTTAGGCATAGTCTTAACTAGGGATAAAGACTGTTACTTTAGAAAGACAGTTAAATGCTACTTATCACACTGAAGAAAATGATTAATCCCAAGGAAATTTTCCATGCTAAGTGCTTGCAGAAATGAGAATATTATAGGAGTATTTGTTGAAAAGTCATTTAGCAAAAAGCTGATTTCCAGCCTGCTTATAGTATTTTTAGATGACATGCTTTGTTTTTAAACCTAGAAAGAAACTGTTTTAAAATAGACTTGTGCAATTTAGAGATGGATTAAAAAATATACAGTAACTTTAGGCAAGTTGCTTCACTACTTGGTACTCAAATTTGTTCTCTGTGAAGTGGTGGTATTAAAGTTGAGCCATAGGATCCTAGTGTTTCATCTTATCCTAATAGATTTTGGTTTTCTTTTACTTTTATATCTATAATTGATTCTATGTCTATCATAAATAGATCAAAGTTTCTAAGGGAAAATACTAAAAAAATATAATCTGTTGGTATTTTAGACCTTGACTAAATGAAATGCACTGGTTTTTGTCAAATGTGATTTGAATTGCAGGTGTTTGTTAGTCACTAAGTCGTGTCTGACTCTTTTGCAACCTCATAGACTGTAGCTCACAAGTCTCCTCTTCCCATGGGATTTCCTAGGGAACAATACTGAAGTAGGTTGCCATTTTCTTCTCTAGGGGATCGTCCTGACCCAGGGGTTCAACCGATGTCTCCTGCATTGAATTCTTTACACTGACTCACCAGGCAAGCACAAATCATAGGTGAAAATGAAAGTTGCTCAGTTGTTTCTCTTTGCAACCCCATGGACTAGAGAGTCCATGGAATTCTCCAGACCAGAATACTGGAGTGGGTAACCTTCCCCTTCTGCAGGGGATCTTCCCAACCCAGGGATCAAATCCAGGTCTCCTGCTTTGCAGGTGGATTCTTTACCAGTTGAGCTACAAGTGAGGCCCAAATTATGGGTAGTTATTCCTATAATTCAACTAAAGTGTGATGGTAGATTCCATATTCTCATATAGATGAAGTCTAAAACAGAGATCAAATTAATAGGATCAGATTCTGCAGATAAAGATAGCTTGGATTTTTAGGTTCCAAATTTCACAGTTCCTGCCCATAATTAAGGATTATAGAAATACAGTTTTTTCTCAATATCTATGGAATATTGATTCCAGAACTCCCAAGGATACCCAAATCCTACATGTTAAAATCCCTTATATAAAATTGCAGAGTACAGCTGGATGAAGAACCTATGGATAGGAAGGGCCAACCATAATTGTTAAAGTACGAAATCAGATTACTTGATTTATCCTGTCAGGCACTTCTCCATACACAAAGTGATAACTTACCTTCTTCAGTTCAGTTCAGTTCAGTCGCTCAGTCGTATCTAAATCTTTGTGACCCATGAATTGCAGTATGCCAGGCCTCCCTGTCCATCACCAACTCCTGGAGTTCACTCAGACTCATATTCATCGAGTCGGTGATGCCATCCAGCCATCTCATCCTCAGTCGTCCCCTTCTCCTCCTGCTCTCAATCCCTCCAAGCATCAGAGCCTTTTCCAATGAGTCAACTCTTCACATGAGGTTGCCAAACTATTGGAGTTTCAGCTTTAGCATCAGTCATTCCAAAGAACACCCAGGAGTGATCTCATTTAGAATGAACTGGTTGGATCTCATTGTAGTCCAAGAGACTTGCAAGAGTTTTCTCCAACACCACAGCTCAAAAACATCAATTCTTTGGTGCTCAGCTTTTTTTACAGTCCAACTCTCACATCCATACATGACTACTGGAAAAAACATAGCCTTGACTAGACGGACCTTGGTTGGCAAAGTAATGTCTCTGCTTTTGAATATGCTATCTAGCTTGGTCATAACTTTCCTTCCAAGGAGTAAGCGTCTTTTAATTTCATGGCTGCAATCACCATCTGCAGTGATTTTGGAGCTCCAAAAATACAAAGTCTGACACTGTTTACACTGTTTCCCCATCTATTTCCCATGAAGTGATGGGACCAGATGCCATGATCTTCATTTTCTGAATGTTGAGCTTTAAGCCAACTTTTTCACTCTCCTCTTTCACTTTCATCAAGAGGCTTTTTAGTTCTTGTGCGGTAGTTTGAGCATTCTTTGACATTGCCTTTCTTTGGGATTGGAATGAAAACTGACCTTTTCCAGTCCTGTGGCCACTGCTAAGTTTTCTAAGGTTGCTGGCATATTGAGTGCAGCACTTTCATAGCATCATCTTTCAGGATTTGAAATAGCACAACTGGAATTCCATCACCTCCACTAGCTTTGTTCTTAGTGATGCTTTCTAAGGCCCATTTGACTTCACATTCCAGGATGTCTGGCTGTAGGTGAATGATCACACCATAATGATTATCTGGGTCATGAAGATCTTTTTGTACAGTTCTTCTGTGTATTCTTGCCACCTCTTCTTAATATCTTCTGCTTCTGTTAGGTCCAGACCATTTCTGTCCTTTATCGAGCCCATCTTTGCATGAAATGTTCCCTTAGTATCTCTAATTTTCTTGAAGAAATCTCTAATCTTTCCCATTCTGTTGTTTTCCTCTATTTCTTTGCATTGATCACTGAGGAAGACTTTCTTATCTCTCCTTGCTATTCTTTGGAACTCTGCATTCAGATGCTTATATCTTTCCTTTTCTCCTTGGCTTCTCACTTCTCTTCTTTTCACAGCTATTTGTAAGGCCTCCCAAGACAGCCATTTTGCTTTCTTGCATTTCTTTTCTGTGGGATGGTCTTGATCCCTGTCTCCTGTACAATGTCACGAACCTCTGTCCATAATTCATCAAGTACTCTATCAGATCTAGTCCCTTAAATCTATTTCTCACTTCTACTCTATAATCATAAGGAATTAGTTTTACTCTAAATCTTTCTCTATCTGATACAACTTACAGAAATCCAGAATCTCACTATTCCTGGGAAGGTAATTCATGAAAATCTGCATCATTCACGACATGCAATTATAAAATCTGTATAGAGTCTAGTGTAGTATTAGAGCCATGATGTATACTTCAGTGTGGTTGAATCAACATTATCTTTATCATGAGATGTCAGGCCCACTTCTTATATTTACACCATCTGGAAAAGAATAAAAAAATGGAGGCTTATATTCTGTTAACTGTTTAACAGTTATACATCAAGCTGTGGTGTGCTGTGTTAGTTACTAAGTCATGTCTGACTCTTCATGACCTCATGGACTGTAGCCCTCCAGGCTCCTCTGTCTATAATGATTCTCCAGGCAAGAATACTGGAGTGGGTTTCCATGCTCTCCTCCAGGGGGTCTTTCCAACCAAGGGATTGAACATAGGTCTCCCACATTGCAGGAGAATTCTTTACCATCTGGGCCACCAAGAAAGCCCAAGAATTCTAGAGTGGACAGCCTATCCCTTCTCCAGGGGAACTTTCCAACCCAGGAATCGAATTGGGGTCTCACATTGCAGGCAGATTCTTTACCAACTGAGCTATTCAGGAGGTCCATACATTAAGCTAGTAAACTGTTAATTCTAATACATTCTCCTTGGATAATACATAATAATCTGGAATGACAAGTTTGAGTTTAAATCTCAGACATACCACCTGCCTTGGCCTAAGGCCACATACTTTCTCTTCCCACCCAAGCTTCTGTTCTACATTGTGAGAGACCTTATGTGGCGTGAGTGAATGTCCCAGTTCAAGCTTTACCTAGAACATTACTGTAGCTCCCCTGAGTCCATCCCTTGGGGATGGGGTGTTCACAGTAGTGACTTGGTTTAAACTCCAGACAACAGTCTGAAGAAGAGGCACATGCAAGGGATTTGGAGGGTTTCAGGCTTCCTGTGGGCACATTCTCTAGTGAGCCATGATGTATACTTCAGTGTGGTTGAATCAACATTATCTTTATCATGAGATGTCAGGCCCGCTTCTTATATTTACACCATCTGGAAAAGAATAAAAAAATGGAGGCTTATATTCTGTGTGTCTAAATATTTAACAGTTATACATCAAGCTGTGGTGTGCTGTGTTAGTTACTAAGTCATGTCTGACTCTTCATGACCTCATGGACTGTAGCCCTCCAGGCTCCTCTGTCCATAATGATTCTCCAGGCAAGAATACTGGAGTGGGTTTCCATGCTCTCCTCCAGGGGGTCTTTCCAACCAAGGGATTGAACATAGGTCTCCCACATTGCAGGAGAATTCTTTACCATCTGGGCCACCAAGAAAGCCCAAGAATTCTAGAGTGTATAGCCTATCCCTTCTCCAGGGGAACTTTCCAACCCAGGAGTTGAATTGGGGATCTCATATTGCAGGCAGATTCTTTACCAACTGAGCTATTCAGGAGGTCCATACATTAAGCTAGTAAACTGTTAATCCTAATACATTCTCCTTGGATAATACATAATAATCTGGAATGACAAGTTTGAGTTTAAATCTCAGACATACCACCTGCCTTGGCCTAAGGCCACATACTTTCTCTGCCCACCCAAGCTTCTGTTCTACATTGTGAGAGACCTTATGTGGCGTGAGTGAATGTCCCAGTTTAGGCTTTACCTAGAACATTGCTGTAGCTCCCCTGAGTCCATCCCTTGGGGATGGAGTGTTCACAGTAGTGACTTGGCTTATACTCCAGAGAAGAGGCACATGCAAGGGATTTGGAGGGTTTCAGGCTTCCTGTGGGCACATTCTCTAGGATTTCTGAGGAGAGTCTGGTTAGAGGAGGGTATTGTGGATACAGAGGCTTCTCTGGCTTGCCTCAGACTGTAACCCAAGGAACCCTACAAAAGGAAATCAAAAGAAGAATTCATTTCATGTTTACTTGGAAGGGCCAAGGGCACAAATTTGTTGGGTGTTGGGACCAAAGATTGGAGAAGGCAATGGCACCCCGCTCCAATACTCTTGCCTGGAAAATCCCGTGGATGGAGGAGCCTGGTGGGCTGCAGTTCATGGGGTTGCTAAGAGTCGGGCACAACTGAGCGGCTTCCCTTTCACTTTTCACTTTCATGCATTGGAGAAGGAAATGGCAACCCACTCCAGTGTTCTTGCCTGGAGAATCCCAGGGATGGGGGAGCCTGGTGGGTCGCCATCTATGGGGTCGCACAGAGTCGGACACGACTCAAGCGACATAGCAGCAGCAGCAGCAGCAGCAGCAGCAGGGACCAAAGACAGGTCTTCTTTATTCCCTTGTTACTAGATCTCTGCTGCATTAGTCTTTCTTCTTGCAGACCTGCTTTTTCAGCTTTTTCGCTTCACATGTCAGGAAATCTGGGCACAAATTGTTCTTAGCTGTGCATTTGTCAGTCTGGGCAACCAAAAGAATGCTTTTCTTTCTCATTCTAAATTTCTAGAGCAATGAGTTGACTCTTCTTGAGTCATGTTGCTTGTCCTCAACTTATCTAACTGTAGACAGAGTAATTAGATACTATCATCCACAGAGAATTCCATGACAAATAATTAAGGAAAAATATGAAAATAAAATAATGAAAAATAAACTTCATATTTTGATTACAACTAGGAGCTATTCTTACAGGAAAAATAAATAAAGAATATTAATAGATCTTTTAAGATAATACAAAAAGGCATCATTTACTTTATATTTGGCTTTCATATCACCATCATGAAGAAAGTTCTTTTTGTATAAATATTTAAGGATTCTCAGATTTCCTAAGAGGTTCCCTTGATTCTTTGATATTATTACAACTAGGAGCTATTCTTACAGGAAAAATAAATAAAGAATATTAATAGATCTTTTAAGATAATACAAAAAGGCATCATTTACTTTATATTTGGCTTTCATATCACCATCATGAAGAAAGTTCTTTTTGTATAAATATTTAAGGATTCTCAGATTTCCTAAGAGGTTCCCTTGATTCTTTGATATTTAAATCATTCTCTTTTGAATGACCTAATCTGTCATCATTAACTTCCTTTTTTTTCTTTTTTTGTTTTTAATTAATCTAGCTCTATACTGCATGTGTCTTTTTTTTTTTTTCCAAAATCATTTTCGTTGATGTCACAGAAAATTGAGATTTTTGCAAAATGTGTGATTTCACTTTGCAATAATTTTGCATTGCACATTCATACACAGTGTGAATAGATGAGACACAAATGCTGGAGCTGTACATCAGAAAATATGGGATAGAGACTAAGTTGAGGAAATATGAGAAGGTAGGAGAAGATAATTGTGTAGGCAATTAGCTTGTTAAAAAATATTTCCATAGTTTGAAGAATTTTGCTTTGCCTTAATGTGTCAAAACTGTTGGGAATCTGATAATTTTCAGAAACTGAGGGCCTCTGAATAACATAATGATTAAGAATGGAGTATTTTGGGCAGGAGGAATTCCTTACAGCATTAAATGTGGCTCCACTAATCATTTGCAATTTCCTTCTGAATAGGTAGCTCTTCTGCTCCAGTCTGCACTTTATTCAAAAGTTTAAGATGAAGACAACAATATCCCTCCTATTATGTAGCTGGAAAAAGTGGAAATTACCTGGTGCTGGTGTTTTCCCAGCAATGGAACTATTTGGTTGAGACACAGTCCCTGTCCTCCAGAAGCTTCTTTTAAGGTGGAGGCTGGGAGAGGGACAGAAACATGTAAAGATGTATGCTTAATTATAATATACCTGGGGAGTAGCAATGACAGGCATATGCTGTGGGCAGTCAACAATTCAACCCCAAAAAAGAGGACAAGTTATCTGGAACAAGAAAATCAGGGAAGGTGTCTTGCTGGGCTCACACCTGAACTGATTTCTTAGTTATTCAGACTAAAGATCATAGAGAGGTGCTGGTGAGAGGAGGCGGAGAAGGCAATGGCACCCCACTCCAGTACTCTTGCCTGGAAAATCCCATGGATGGAGGAGCCTGGAAGGCTGCAGTCCGTAGGGTCGCTGAGGATTGGACACAACTTCACTTTCACTTTCACTTTTCACTTTCATGCATTGGAGAAGGAAATGGCAGCCCACTCCAGCGTTCTTGCGTGGAGAATCCCAGGGATGGGCGGGCCTGGTGGGCTGCCGTCTATGGCGTCGCACAGAGTCGGACGTGACTGAAGTGACTTAGCAGCAGCAGCAGCAGGTGAGAGGAGGGGTCCAGAACAAGCCTCAGGAAGAGCAACGGCACAAGTGATACATAGAATTGTAGCTTCTACATCGGTGGCCCATGTGACTGGAGTCAGAGGCCAAGGCAGGGTGTGGCAAGATTTCTTTGTGATTCTATTTCTGGGGAGACATGAATTCCAAATTCCAAATATTTATTCACAGTCAAAATTGCAACCCAACACCTCATGAATTATAACCTCCTACCTGACCATTTCAACATCTTGTGCACCCCCCAAACACTGAGTAATATAATATCTAACAGAATACACTCTGCTGTAGTTAAATAGAAACAATTTATATAGACCATTATACCTTTATAGTTTTCTAAGTATTCCAAGCATAAATCACATCATGAACTTCATCAAAACCTTGCTGTGCCAGTGCATTAACTGTTAGCTTCATTTTCAGGTTAGAAAATGTAGACTTAGAAATATTAAATGACTTGCTAAGAACACACTGGAGTAGAGCTGAGACTGGGTCCAGATCTTCCGAGTACTGGTTAAACACCTTTGCTCCTTTTTCTACAAGAAGGGTCAGCAAACATTTTCTATAAAAGCCCAGATGACACATGTCTTAGGTTTTGTGGGCCATGTGATCTCTGCCACAACTTCTCACCTCTGCTGTTGTAGCATGAACACAGTCAAAAACAATATAAAAACAAATGAGTGTGGAAAAGCTATGAATTTAAACTTTCTTTACAAATTTGGCTGTAGGCTGAATTTGGCCCATGGTCATAGTTTTCCAACCCTTACTCTGTATCATTTTACAGAGTTTTCTTTAATAAATTCAGAAGAATTTAGCTTTTATGAACCCAGCATTATTTGAAGTGTATTGATTCCAGTGTCTGTTATCTGGAATAATGCCCATTTTACTAGTATCTGAATAATACCCATTTTATTAGTATGAAAATCTTTTGTTTGTTCTCGTCTTCATAAAAGTCACCTACCTCTGAAACAGACAGGATTTTCCTCGCATCAGTTTTAGAGTCAATATATACTGATGCCATCTCTTTTTTGCTTATTAGTGTCTTCAGGATCACTTTTAGCTACCCCTGAGAACTCCATTCACCTTTTTGCTGACTACTTCTTGTTATTTGGAGGTTTCCATTCTCCCTATGGCTATTGCCATATTGGCTTCCTTGGGAAGAAAATGGGAACACTAGTCTCGGTTCCCCAAAGCACCATTGACACAAGACTTCCTTATGTAACATTTTACTGAAAGATTAGCCATAGCCAGAGGGAAATGTAACATAGAGAAGTAATATTTTCAGAGAACAAGTGAAGAAGTACAAAGGCCATCCCTCATAAAGGTGAAGGTACAACTCCACAGCTCATCTCTCTTCTTCCTTGTCAGAATGCCTCTCTCTTCTTCTAGAGGGGCCCCTCTTCCATCCTTTGTGATATAAATTATAATGTAGTGAAATTCTACTTTTCCTTAGGAAAACCAGTCAAAACATAGATTTTACTTCACATTTTGAAAACTTCCAAAATAAGAGTTTTCCATTCTATTATTGAGCTTAGCATTGTACTAACCAAAGATACAGGAAAGAAAAAGTCAAAACTTGGTTAGCCATATTTATTGAATTTATATGTGAATCTATCTAACGTTGGCCAATTGATGTGAAGCACTGACTCATTGGAAAAGACCCTGATGCTGGGAAAGATTGAAGGTAGGAGGAGAAGGGGACGACAGAGGATGAGATGGTTGGATGACATCACCAACTCTATGGACATGAGCTTGAGCAAGTTCCGGGAGTTGGTGATGGACAGGGACTGGTATGCTGCAGTCCATGGGGTTGCAAAGAATCTGACAGGACTGAGTGACTGAACTGAACTGATCTAACATTTATTTTAACCATTCAGAATAATAGTTGTTACAATGTCACACTTACTTTGGTTTAGCAGAGGACAGGGCAACCCACTCCAGTGTTCTTGTCTGGAGAATCGTAGAAACAGGGGAGCCTGGTGGGCTACTGTCTATGGGGTCGCACAGAGTAGGACACGACTGAAGCAACTTATCAGCAGTCGTGATTAGATTTTAGCAGTGATTTAGATTTTACTTCAGCAGCAGCAGCAGCAGTAGCAGCAGAAGTAAACTGACCTTGTTTATTCTCTCTGGAGTTTTGTGGAAAGAGAATAGTCACTTGCCCCTAACTGAACTGTATTAGTGATCATTCCTTCTGTGTATCCCGGCAGCATTAAAGATAATCTAGTGGCGGCTCCGTTGTCCTCATCAATGCAGTCCAAGGTCATTGCCAAAATCTCCAACAAACTACGTACTGTTCAAAATGGTTCAGTTACATTTCCCCAATTCAAAAAGAAATGGCAAAATAATAATCTGGATGTGATCATGTGTTCTAGGAAAAAGTAGGCGGGGGAGATTGCAATGGAAAGTTTCAATTATTGCCTTGTGCTGAGGAGGTTTGATACAAGATTAATCATCTTCTGTTTAGCTTCATCGTTCCATGGGCTAAGTGCCTGCTGGGTGCGGAGAGTGAGAGAGACTAGGCAGCAAAAGAGACTGGGATGTTTGAACACAGATTTCCTCTAGCTACTTTTTCATTTATTTGTGGAATGATACCTGGCACTTTAAATAGGATCTTGAATCAGACTGACTCAAAGTTCTTCCCAAATAATACCTGCATTATCCTTATTGATAAATAGAAGAAGAGAAAGAGAGAGTTAAGTAATTTGCCTAAAGTTATAAAAATGGCAAAAGATCTGAAAACCATCCTCAGAGAATCCCAGCTCTTTGCACAACCTCAAATTGAGGGGTGTTCATGTCAGATACAGTGGAAATCAGAGTTGTAACACTGGTTCCTGCTAGTTGACTGTGTGAACTGTACTGATATTTTCTGGCTTTGATTTTCCTTATTTTGAAAGTTGTCTTGGGGACTATGTTTTCTCTTGTATTCATGGTAGCAATAAATTTGTGTCATGGTTTCAGAAATGTAAAGCTTTTAACTTTGAAATAAATATCTATTTCAGTGTACATTTAAAAAAGTATTTATTTATTGGCTTCACTGGGTCTTTGTTGCTACATGAAGGCTCTCTCTAGTTGCAGTGTGAGGGGGCTACTTTTCTTAGCAGCACACCAGCATCTCATTTTAGTTGCTTTTCTTGCTATACAGCCTGTGATGGTTAGTTTGTTAGAGGAGACTTTGGTATTAATTAACACATGGTTTTGTTTTCCTTTTTTTTTTTTTTTTTGTTACACATATAAAGTTTAGTTCATTTTTATTGAGTATCTGGTGATTGTTTGCTTTACTTTAAATTCTTCTTCCTGGAAATCATTTGACTCTTTGCACTTTTCCTTTAGCATTAATTTAAAGAGGCTGATTTTTTATTTTTATTTTTTTGGTAACGTTCCTCTACAGCATGTTTTGTAACAAGACCACATTTTTTTTTTTTCCCCCCTCATGGGGCCACATCGTTTTTTCTCATGAACTTTCATGCTGTCCTGCTATAATTGGTTTGAGAGTCAGTAATAACATTAATTAAAAGAAAAATCCTTTAAAATATTGACCCAGACTAGATATTGCTTTTTATTTATTTTTTTAAATAACATGTGCTGGAAATTGATTTTTGCTATGGTCTCTTTTGTTTCTTTTGCATTTATTTCTGCCCTAGTTTTTATGATTTCTTTCCTTCTACTAACTCTGGAGTTCTCCATTTCTTCCTTTTCTAGTTTCTTTAGGTGTAGAGTTAGGTTATTTATTTGACTTTTTTCTTGTTTCTTGAGGTATGCCTGTATTGATATGATTTTTCCTCTTAGCACTGCTTTTATAGTGTCCCACAGGTTTTGGGTTATTGTGTTTTCATTTTCATTTGTTTCTATGCATATTTTGATTTCTTTTTTGATTTCTTCTGTGATTTGTTGGTTATTCTGAAGCGTGTTTTTCAGTCTCCATATGTTGGAATTTTTGATAGTTTTTCTCCTGTAATTGAGATCTAATCTTAATGCATTATGGTCAGAAAAGATGCTTGGAATGATTTTGATTTTTTGAATTTATCAAGGTTAAATTTATGACCCAGGATGTGATCTATCCTGGAGAAGGTTCTGTGCACACTTGAGAAAAAGGTGATATTCATTGTTTGGGGGTGAAATGTCCTATAGATATCAATTAGGTCTAACAGGTCTATTGTATCTTTTAAAGTTTGTGTTTCCTTGTTAATTTTCTGTTTAGTTGATCTATCCATAGCTTTGAGTGGGGTATTAAAATTTCCCACTATTATTGTGTTATTGTTAATTTCCCCTTTCATAGTTGTTAGTATTTGTCTTACATATTGCGGTGCTCCTATGTTGGGTGCATATATATTTATAATTGTTATATCTTCTTCNTTTATTTATTCTTTCAAAGAACCAGCTTTTGGCTTTGTTGAGTTTTGCTATGGTCTCTTCTGTTTCTTTTGCATTTATTTCTGCCCTGATTTTTATGATTTCTTTCCTTCTACTAACCATAGGGTTCTTCATTTCTTCCTTTTCTAGTTGCTTTAGGTGTAGAGTTAGGTTATTTACTTGACTCTTTTCTTGTTTCTTGAGGTATGCCTGTATTGCTATGAACCTTCCCCTTAGCACTGCTTTTACAGTGTCCCACAGGTTGTTGTGTTTTCATTGTCATTCGTTTCTATGCATATTTTGATTTCTTTTTTGATTTCTTCTGTGATTCGTTGGTTATTCAGCAGTGTGTTGTTCAGCCTCCATATGTTGGAATTTTTAATAGTTTTTCTCCTGTAATTGAGATCTAATCTTACTACATTGTGGTCAGAAAAGATACTTGAAATGATTTCAGTTTTTTTTGAAATTACTAAGGCTAGATTTATGGACCAGGATGTGATCTATCCTGGAGAAGTTTCCATGTGCACTTGAGAAAAAGGTGAAATTCATTGTTTTGGGGTGAAATGTCCTATAGATATAAATTAGGTCTAACTGGTATATTGTATCATTTAAAGTTTGTGTTTCCTTGTCAATTTTCTGTTTAGTTGATCTATCCATAGGTGTGAGTGGGGTATTAAAGTCTCCCACTATTACTGTGTTATTGTTAATTTCCCATTTCATAGTTGTTAGTATTTGTCTTACATATTGCGGTGCTCCTATGTTGGGTGCATATATATTTATAATTGTTATATCTTCTTGGATTGATCCTTTGATCATTATGTAGTGGCCTTCTTTGTCTCTTTTCACAGCCTTTGTTTTAAAGTATATTTATCTGATATGAGTATTGCTACTCTTGCTTTCTTTTGGTCTCTATTTGCATGGAATATCTTTTTCCATCCCTTCACTTTCAGTCTGTCTGTGTCCCCTGTTTCAAGGTGGGTCTTTTGTAGACGATGTATACAGGGGTCTTGTTTTTGTATCCATTCAGCCAGTCTTTGTCTTTTGGTTGGGGCATTCAACCCATTTACATTTAAGAGAATTATTGATAAGTATGATCCCATTGCCATTTCCTTTATTGTTTTGGGTTCGAGTTTATACACTCTTTTTGTGTTTCCTGTCTAGAGAAGATCCTTTAGCATTTGTTGAAGAGCTGGTTTGGTGGAGCTGAATTCTCTCAGCTTTTGCTTGTCTGTAAAACTTTTGATTTCTCCTTCATATTTGAATGAGATCCTTGCTGGGTACAGTAATCTGGGCTGTAGGTTATTTTCTTTCATCACTTTAAGTATGTCCTGCTATTCCCTTCCTGCCTGAAGAGTTTCTATTGAAAGATCAGCTGTTATTCTTATGGAAATCCCCTTGTGTGTTATTTGTTGTTTTTCCCTTGCTGCTTTTAATATTTGTTCTTTGTGTTTGATCTTTGTTAATTTGATTAATATGTGTCTTGGGGTGTTTTGCCTTGGGTTTATCCTGTTTGAGACTCTCTGGGTTTCTCGGACTTGGCTGATTATTTCCTTCCCCATTTTAGGGGAGTTTTCAACTATTATCTCCTCAAGTATTGTCTCATGGTCTTTCTTTTTGTCTTCTTCTTCTGGGACTCCTATGATTCAAATGTTGGGGTGTTTAACATTGTCCCAGAGGTCTCTGAGGTTGTCCTTATTTCTTTTAAATTGTTTTTCCTTTTTCCTGTCTGTTTCATTTATTTCTACCATTCTATCTTCTACCTCACTTATCCTATCTTCTGCCTCCATTACTCTATTGTTGGTTCCCTCCAGAGTGTTTTTTTTTAATCTCATTTATTGCATTATTCATTATATATTGACTGTTTTTAATTTCTTCTAGGTCCTTGTTAAACTTTTTTGCATCTTCTCAGTCCTTATCTCCAGGCTATGTATCTGTAACTCCATTTTGTTTTCAAGATTTTGGATCATTTTCACTATCATTATTCGGAATTCTTTATCAGGTAGATTCCCTATCTCTTCCTCTTTTGTTTGGTTTGGTGGGCATTTATCCTGTTCCTTTACCTGCTGGGTATTCCTCTGCCTTTTCATCTTGTTTATATTGCTGTGTTTGGGGTGGCCTTTCCGTATTCTGGCAGTTTGTGGTTCCTCTTTATTGTGGAGGTTCCTCACTGTGGGTGGGGTTGGACGTGTGGCTTGTTAAGGTTTCCTGGTTAGGAAAGCTTGTGTTGGTGTTCTGGTGGCTGGATCTGGATTTCTTCTCTCTGGAGTGCAATGAAGTGTCCAGTAATGAGTTTTGAGATGTCAGTGGATTTGGTGTGACTTTGGGCAGCCCGTATATTGAAACTGAGGGCTATGTTCCTGTGTTGCTGAAGAATTTGCATGGTATGTCTTGCTTTGGAACTTGTTGGCCCTTGGGTGATGCTTGGTTTCAGTGTAGGTATGGATGCATTTGATGAGCTCCTATCGATTAATGTTCCCTGGAGTCAGGAATTCTGTGGTGTTCTCAGGATTTGGACTTAAGCCTCCTGCCTCTGGTTTTCAGTCTTATTCTTACAGTAGCCTCAAGACTTCTCCATCTCCTTTCGAAGACGATGAGCCGCCTTTCTGGGTGCCTGATGTCCTCTGCCAGCATTCAGAAGTTGTTTTGTGGAATTTACTCAGTGTTCAAATGTTCTTTTGATGAATTTGTTGGGGAGAAAGTGGTCTCCCCATTCTATTCCTCTGCCATCTTAGGACCACCTCCTGGGAGTGGTTTTCTAAGGATCTGCTACAGCAATAAAAGTTCCATGTTGCCTTTCTTGTCTTTCTCATTTTACCCAAACCCAGTCTATCTTTAACCCTTTTTCTTGCCCCAGCACTTCCATTTCTCTGTCCACCATGTGCTCATTCTCCTAAGACATGTTTATCAGTCACCGCAGTGTCCCTTGAGGATGGTTGCAGCCACACCCTGTCCTGCTATCTGACTTTCTATGCCCAGAACTTCCTCAGCCTTGACTTCCATCCCCTCCTTACCATTGGCCAGAACTGCTTTGCCTTGAGGCCACTGGCTGCTCGTGAGGCCCCCATGGGGAGGGATCAGCAGTCACACTCAGCTGGCTGGCCCCTTCAGCATCCCAGGACAGTGTCATTTGTCAGTGGGCAAGGGTAGCAGCCCCTCACCCAGTTTGATTCTGTCCTTTTCTGTACCCCAGAATGAAAGATTCTCATCCAGTTGTGCATCTAAACCAATTGCAATCTTCCAAGTCATTACAAAAAAGGTATATTTTAATTTAATCAGAGATGTGCCTTTCTGCTAGTCAGCACTCATGATTGGCGTGAGCTTGCCTGTGCTAACATGTGGTGGGTGTTAACAGTCCAACCTTGAGTATTGATTCATGTGAACATCTTCATTACAGGTAAAGGTTGGGCCATGTGAAATATTCAGAATAACTACTGGACCTTCAGTTTAGTTCAGTTCAGTCACTCAGTTGTGTCTGACTCTTTGCGACCCCATGGACTGTAGCACACCAATCTTTCCTGTCCATCACCAATTCCTGGAGCTTGCTCAAACTCATGTCCATTGAGTCAGTGATGCCATCCAGCCATCTTATCCTCTGTCATCCCCTTCTCCTCCTGCCTTCAGTCTTTCCTAACATCAGGGTCTTTTCCAGTGAATCAGTTCTTCACATCAAGTGGCCAAAGTATTGGAGCTTCAGCTTCAGTATCAGTCCTTCCAATGAATATTTAGGGCTGATTTCCTTTATGGTTGACAACTTGGATATCCTTTCAGTCCAAGGGACTCTCAGGAGTCTTCTCCAAGGCCACAGTTCAAAATCGTCAATTCTTTGGTACTCAGCTTTCTTTATGGTCCAACTCTCACATTTATACATAACACTGAAAAAACCATAACTACTTAACTTTGACTAGACAGACCTTTGTTGTCAAAGTAATATCTCTATTTTTAATATGCTATCTAGTTTGGTCATAGCTTTTCTTCCAAGGAGCAAGTGTCTTTTAATTTCATGGCTGCTGTCACCATCTGCAGTGATTTTGGAGCCCAAGAAAATAAAGCCTGTCACTGTTTTCATTGTTTCCCCATCTATTTGCCATGAAATGATGGGACCAGATGCCATAATCTTAGTTTTTTTGAATGCTGGGTTTTAAGTCCGCTTTTTCACTCTCCTCTTTCACTTTCATCAAGAGGCTCTTTAGTTCCTGTTTGCTTTCTGCCATTGGATGATGTCATCTGCATATCTGATTATTGATATTTCTCCAGCCAATCTTGATTTCAGCTTGTGCTTCATCCGTCCTGGCATTTTGCATGATGTACTCTGCATATAAGTTAGATAAGCAAGTTGACAATATACAGCCTTGATGTACTCCTTTCCCAACTTGGAACCAGTCCATTGTTCCATGTCCAGTTCTAACTGTTGCTTCTTGACCTGCATACAGATTTCTCAGGCGGCAGGTACGGTGGTCTGGTATTTTCCAGTTTGTTGTGATCCACATAGTCAAAGGCTTTAGCATAGTCAATGAAGCAGACGTAGTTGTTGATCTGGAATTCTCTTGCTTTTTCTATGATCCAGCGGATGTTGGCAATTTGATCTCTGGTTCCTCTGCTAAGTCACTTCAGTCGTGTCCAACTCTGTGCGACCCCAGAGACGGCAGCCCACCAGGCTCCCCCATCCCTGGGATTCTCAAGGCAAGAACACTGGAGTGGGTTGCCATATCCTTCTCTAATGCATGAGAGTGAAAAGTGAAAGTGAAGTCGCTGGTTCCTCTGCCTTTTCTAAATCCAGCTTGAACATTTGGAAGTTCTCGGTTCACGTACTATTGAAGCCTTACTTGGAGAATTTTGAGCATTACTTTGCTAGTGTGTGAGATGAGTGCGACTGTGCGGTAGTTTGAGCATTCTTTGGCATTGCCTTTTTTTGAGATCGGAATGAAAACTGACCTTTTCCGGTCCTGTGGCCACTGCTAGTTTTCCAAATTTGCTGGCATATTGAGTACAGCACTTTCACAGCATCTTTTAAGATTGACCCTTACAGATCTAAATAGTGTGGGAACTGTTCTAATGAAAGGGGGTAGAATGAAGGCTTGGACCAGATGTGGGATGTGTGGGGGGAGAGTAAGAGAAGATGGAAGGAAATCCAGATGTGGAGGAGAAGGAGCTGGAGTCCTGGAGCATCCTTCCCACGGCTTAGAGCTGGAGAGAGGAAAGCCTTCATGGGAGGGGTCTGTGCAGGCAGAGGGAGCCCTGTGCTTCTTTCCCACATGAATCAGCTGAAACTGTCTGTCCTCTCATAAAAGTATCCACTTGTCCAATGTTTGGCTTGGCTAATTACTCACTTGCTGTGCTTCCAGACCTGGCCACACTCAGACTTGTTATGGGCTTTTTTATGTGTGTGTCCCAACTTGCTTGTGCAAGCTGAATTTCTGCTTCTGTGTAGTGGCTGGCCTGGGTGCCCTGACAGTGTGCTCCTGAGAGCGTGCTTTTCAGATTGTTTAGGAAGGACTGCTTGTCTGTTAAATATAGATGGCATCTGACAATGTGTTTCCAAAGAGGCACACTTGGGACCTTCTAAGGCCAACGTGTGGAGGAACCAGGGGGCCGGCAGAGAGCAATGTCACGTCTGGGATGTCATTCTCAGTGACCCTGCAGTGCTGACCCTCCTGGAGCCAGGACAATGTTTGGGAACATTGTGTTGGAGTGTGTTAATGCCAGCCTGGCTAGAGCTCAGTTTGCTTTTCTGTTGGTGTTGCTGGCTTTGGGGAAATGGGAGTGTTTGAATGTTTGCCATTTTTTAGATGCTGGAAGGGAAAGAAAAAAGCAAGTGTCACGATCCTTGGTGTCAGTGTTGAAGACAGTACAAACAACACGGAGGAAATGCTGAAGGAGGGCTGAGAAGCCCTGCTTGCTGCATGTCTTTGTACCAGGGACTAAGTTAGATAGTAAACATGAGCTCTAATCTATAAGGCAACCTACGAGTGGAGTAATGTGGAGTGTAGGCTGTGCCTCCACATTATAAATCCTGGTTCTTTCACCTACTAGTTGAGTAATCCTGGCCTCAGTCTCCTCATCTGTAAAATGGGGATAAGGATGGTATTGTGGCATGGGGTGGTAAGGAAGATTAAATGAGTTCTGTTGTGCAAAGTGCTTTGAATAGTGCCTGGCATTTAAAAATTTCTACATAAGATTTATTAAATATATATGGTACTGGGGCTCTGAGAGGAGAAGCAACTTTTCCAAGACCCCTGAACTAGTAAGTAGTGGAGTTGGTATTTGAACCCAGGGCTCACTGGCCCTAGAGCAGGGCTTCTCAACCTCAGCATATTGGACCAGATAATCCTTTCTTGTGGGGGCTGGCCTGTGCTTCTTAGGGCATATAACAGCGTCTCTGGCGTCTGCCCACTAAATACCAGTAGCAAGAGCCTGACCCTAGTTATAACAACTGGGTCTGTCTCCAGGCCCACTCCTGGCTGAGAAGCACTGGGTGAGAGGGTCTAATGCCCTGGAGGGAGTAGCAACAGTCTGATCTCTCAGTTAAAAGTCCGATTCCCAGTTATCAAAAAAAATTTTTTTTAATAGATCAGTGGTGGTAGAAGACTTGGGACCCTGGTGGCTGGTGTCTACACACACTGCAGCCAAGAAGCCCCTGCATCCAGGTCCAACCAACAGCTTCTCCGGCATGTTTTTGAGACGTTTGCTGTTCTTTTGGCTATACGTGTGGGGTAGGCTGAGCCATGCGGCTGGTTTGAGTTTCTCTCCGCGGCTGTCAGTGCCAGTGTCTGTGCTGCCAGACTGTCGGAGGCAGGCGCTCCTCGGAAGCACCCTGGTGGGTTTAATTGGAGTCCTTGCGCAGGTTCCAGAGGGGAAAGGGTCAGCGGACGAGGAGAGGAGAGCTGACATCCATTCCTGCCGTGTCCTGAAGCCACCCGACTCGGCTCCTGCTCTCATGTGCTTCTTTCTGTGTCATTTTCTCCCCCTCCTCCCCTTCTGGGCGCTCTCTTTCAGTTTCACAACTTGAACGTGTGGCAGGGATGGGCTGTGCTTCAGAGCGACAGGGCAGATGCGGGCTGTGAGTAGGGCTGACGCGTTCTTGGCACACAGCTGCCGATTCCACTCTCTGAGCCTCATTTGCAAGAAATACGTTGGCCAGCCACTCGGGGTCTCTGACCAGCTTCTTAGAAAACTCTGACTTAGCAGCTCATGTGGCTTTTGGCGGGTGCAGGGGAGGCTTGTGGGGAGGGCAGATGGGGAACAGATAATTTTTTTTTTTTTTTAAGTAAAGCTGTAGTGTTTGGGCCACTGAAAGAGAACTCTGCTGGGTCCTATTCAAATACTTGTTATTGTAGGTTGATGGTTTTACATCAGTATTCGCAGGTTGGATGGCCAACGTTTTTTGTGCTGATCCAGATCTTGCTTGCCCCTCATTTTGATGCAGGCTATCTTCCCAGCCTGCTCTCGACCTGTCAGCAGAAGGACGGTGTTTGCCCTTGTGTTGAGCTGTGGTTGGGAAGCAGGCAGTCCTCAAGCGTTGACAGGTCTGGAGATGCCATTCCCATGAAAATCCCTCTCCAACACTTGCATCTTGTGAGTTTGACTGCTCCTCTTTCCCCGTCGGAACCCGTTGCTTTTTACAAGCTCTGAGATCAGGATACAGGAAGACTTCACTGTGGGGTGGACTGTGGAAGGCAGCTCCGCAGTAGACACAATTAACCCCTGATCTTCTCTGGGGGGCAGGGGGCACCTTTTGAGTGAGCTTGTGTGCTAAACCAGCCCACAGGGATGCTCAGAACAGAGAAAGAAAGTGAATTACCAAAGACTTTTGGAGGGTTCTCTGAGCAAGAGCTTCCCTTCTTACCTGGAGGGAGACTCATTTGTCAAACTGCCAGCTAATATTTGCTGAGTCCCAGCTGGACACTGTGCTGGCGGCACACCCATGACAGCCCGCAGGAGCTCCTAGTCCTGGGGGCCCAAGCGGAGTGGGCACCCAGAGCAGGAGAACGCGGAGCCAGGCAGTCGGTGTAGGCACACATACCATATGGTTTCTGTCCCCTTGATGACATCATTTGGGGGTTGGGATGCACAATTAGGGGAAATGAATTTTGTGTTTTGATGACATTTAATTAAAACTCTCAGTCCCTCCGCTTGAATGTAAACTCTTATCTGTAAGTAGAAATAAAAGTGAAATGCAAGGTTGGGATTTTCATTTGGGGCTCTGAGTGTATGGCCTGCCTACCGTTTCTTTGGTTTTCTGTGTGATTTTGAGCCTTTCCTAAAATTCTTGTCCCTCTTAGCTGAGGGTTGAAGTTGGGACACATAAATCAGATAGCAGGTGAGTCTCCTGGAAAAGAACCAGGTTGGATCTAAAGCCGGGGCCCCTTCTTCTGGCTAAATGCTGCTGTGAGGTAGGCTGGTATGCAGTCTGCGGAGCCTGGAGCCTCCGGTTGAAGAAAGTGTACATATCAGCCCACGTTTCCAACTTGCCTGCCCTTTTCAGGACTCCCCCACTCCCCGGTTAGAACAGGGCTGTGGGAAACAGGTAGGTCTTCAGGCTGGCTAATAATTCAAACTGCCTCCTCATAGATTATCCAGTAATTACATAGCGAGGAGCAGGAGATGTGTGAGAGTGGACTGTTTATTTCCAGGTGAGGGCACTAGCTTTTTGGGCCCATGGAGGACCACTGGGAGAGAAGGCAATGGCACCCCACTCCAGTACTCTTGCCTGGAAAATCCCACGGGCTGAGGAACCTGGTGGGCTGCAGTCCATGGGGTCTCTAAGAGTCGGACACGACTGAACGACTTCACTTTCACTTTTCCCTTTCATGCATTGGAGAAGGAAATGGCAACCCACTCCAGTGTTCTTGCCTTGAGAATCCAAGGGATGGGGGAGCCTGGTGGGCTGCCGTCTCTGGGGTCGCACTGAGTCGGACACGACTGAAGCGACTTAGCGGCAGCAGCAGCAGCAGGACCACTGGGACTTCCCTGGTAGCTCAGATGGTAAAGCGTCCACCTGCTATGCAGGAGACCTGGGTTCAGTCCCTGGGTTGGGAAGATGCCCTGAGAAAGGCATGGCAACCCACTGTAGTATTCTTGCCTGGAAAATCCCCATGGACAGAAGAGCCTGGTGGGCTGCCGTCCATGGGGCTGCGAAGGTGGGACACAGCTGAGTGACTCAGCGCAGCGCAGCGCAGGGCCCACTGACACGTCATTTTGCACAGACCAGCATTAACTGCCCCATATTTCTCATCACCTTTCCTACCCTGTACTGCTGGAGAGCCCCTTAGAGAACTGTCCTCCAGGCAGCTGCCTGGCTGGTCCCCACATTGAACATGGACTTGAATCCTGGCTCCAGCACTTACCAGCTGGGTGACAGTGGGGAAGGGCCTTCACTTCTTCGAGCCTCACAGTCTTTGTCAGACGGGCCAAGTATTCAATGAGAAACTGTATTAAAAGGGCCCGGAACAGTGGCTGTCTATAGCTCTTTGACACTTAACACAGTTGTTGCTTTGCCCAGAAATCAGGCCCTTTCTGGCTTCAGGGTTCCTCCTTTCTGCCCCCAATCACCCTTTACCCTCCAGTACTTGTTCATCTCTCTCTTAAGCTGTAAGTTCCTCAAGGGCAAGTACTGTGTTCAGTTGTCTTCATGTTGCCAGTGCCCAGAACATGGCAGCCAACACTTCAGGGGTGCTTATCCCACTCCAGGCTCAGTTCTCTGTACTTTACATGTATACATTTAATCCACACAGCAACCTATGAGGTAGGTACTGTGATTATAGCTCTCATTTCACAGACAAGGACTCTGAGGCATGAAGTAAATGAATAACATGCCTAGTGGCGCACAGCCAGCAGTTGGCAGAGCCGTGATTTGAACCCACTATGCAAGCTGTCTCTTAGGAATTGTTTGTTGCAAGGTGAATGGCTGAGCAATATTCTGAGGAGGAAATGGGCTGATGACTGTCAAGTAAATGCTGCCACCTTGTCCCAGGTGTGGGGAGCCGTTGCTCTAGCAGTGTCACCATAGTAATGAGAGCTCCTTCCTTTTGAGAGCTCCATCCAGAATTACTCATGAGGGCACAGTTTGTGCCATCATCCTTCTCAGGACTTATCTGCATCTCCATCCCCTCACCCTGACATAGTGGAGAAATGTGGGTCCCACACTCTGCCAGGCCCTCTTGCTCTAGAGTTCATTGCACGTGTGCCCCTGGCAGCCAGTGGGAGGAGGTGGAGGCCTCCAGGCGTCCTTTCATCTCAGAAATAATGGGAGACTGGACGTAGGATTTATTCCCTGAGTCCAACCCAGCAGAAAAATTGAAGTAAGGGGTCCCTTCAACCTCAGGAGAAAGGGATGTTACACCTCAAGTCTCTGCTGAGGCCTGGAGTTGGCGGTAGCTGTTTGGGGAGTGGGGTGGTGGTGGAGGGAGAGGCCTGAGGCATAGGGTGATGTCCTGCCAGTAACCCTGCGGTTCATGCCTGTAGATGTTCCAACTGCACAGAGCTGTCTAACTGAGTTCCCAGTAAAGACTCTCCATGCTAAGTACACTCCAGAAAATGTGTGTGTGTGTGTGTGTGTAAAGAGAAAAATAACCATGATCTTGGAGCTAATAATAATTTCTGCTTCTTCCTCTTTCTCGGGTGCGATTTGCGTCATTTTCCTGGTGCGTGTATCTAACGATGCCTTTCCTCTGTTTAAGTCTGCACTCCTCACTGGTCTGGGTTCCCTCTCCTCTCTGGCTCTCCCTTGGCCCTTCTCTGTAAACGAGCGGCCCCACTTTGCTTTTCTTTTTGAAGAGGCCTTCCCTTCTCCTCACATGTCTGCCACGCTTACCTGAAAATGCCCTCTGCTTAAGAAGGAACACTTAGATGTGTCTTGGTAATGAAGATTTAAAACAGTTGAGCGAACAGTAGGACTTACGGGGGTGATGGAAACAGTCATCTCTGAACTGTCCAATACAGCCCCCACTAGTCACGTGAGGCTGCTGAGTACTTCAAGTGCAGCCACTGCAACTAAGACAGTAGATTTTTGATTCTATTTCATTTTAATTGAACTTAAAGAACCACACGTGGCTAGTGGCTGCCATTTTAGTACAAATCTAGGGAATACGACCCTAAAAGAGTCAAATCAGGTTTAATGAGGCTGTGTAGGAATTTAGGATTATTTATCCTTAATCTGGGTGCTTGGTTCTAAGAGTCAGATTGCAGATGAACACTCAAGTCCTCAAAATGCCTCTTGCCCTTGCCTGCCTACCCAGGTGAAGTAGAAACTTAGTGTACTGGGTACGGTAGTAAGGGTTTCCCAGTGGTTCAACAGTAAAGAATGTGCCTGCAATGAAGTGGGTTCAATCCTTGAGTAGGGAAGATTTATATTTGCAATTTACAAATACAAACTTGGATACGATCACACAGATTTCCTTAAAATGAGAGAAGAAATCACATCCAACATGAGCCTTAAGAGCCTGATATATATCACAAATTTTACAAAATCCAGAAAAATAAAATATTTTTATTAGTTATTTGTCTATAAAACCTCTATACTTTTTTCCCCTTAACATCTTTTGGCTGATAACTCACTGATCACCATTTCATGCAATAATGATTTTGTAATTTTTCTAAATGGAAGCTGAAAAGATCATTTAATTTTCTTCTGGCATGGTTGATTAAATTTTTTTTTTTAATTACTAATAGCCTTCATGCATAAAACATGACTTTGTACACAGATTCACTTTTCTTGTTGTACAGCTATGGGTTTGAGTCCCATAGTGTTTACATTTTGATAAACCCTGTTTTGCATAATTCCCATCGAAAAGGAAGAAGTGTCTAGTATGTTTACAATCATATTTGATGTATTATCAAATACATTCCTGACAGGAGAAAACTTCCCTTTTTGAGTAGGCATCACTGAGTGATAACTAAATTCTCCTCCTGCAATTCTGTGTGCCTGATGAATGGGAGAAATGCCCACCCACTAGCTTCTGGCTCTGTGTATTTCAGTCTTCATCCTTCCTCCACTTCGCACATATCTCAGGTAGCAGATGGTACACCTTCGTGTCTCTGTGACACTGAGTGGGCCCAGTAGGTGGATTCCTGGAAGCCATGGGGACAGCTGCAGAGGCAGCTAGCAATAACCTGCCCTGTATTAAAGTGACTAAACCACAGACCTCAAGCCCACTGCACCCAAACTAAATTTATCCCCAAGTCGACTTCTGCTTGGCTGGCTCCCCAGTGTCTGTAGCTGCCTTAATATCACTTGACATAAAGGGAAATGCAACAGGAGGAGACATCAGAATGGAAAGAGACAGTGCTCCTAATAAATTGCAGCTAAAATACTTTAATTTTATAAATTAAAAAAAAAATTATATGATTTTGCAAATACATTGCTAGGTCCTTGAAAGAAACCCATCCAAGAGAGGCCCAAAGCTTTCCTCATTCACCTCCCAGTAAATCTGCATCTGTTCATTGCTCTGAGCCACAAAGTTTTCATCTTTAAAATGGGAAGAATGAGCCCCATTTCATAGTCATAATGAGCATTAAATGAGTTGTTTTTGAAAACCCATTAAGACATGCTCAGTGTGGAAGAATGAATGAATGTATGAATGAATGACAGAATTAATGTTTGTCAGCATCTGTTGCAAGTCTAGGGGCATGCTTTGATTCACAGTGTGCCCCAGACTGCTGAGCAGTCCTAGGGAAGCCCTTACTCCAACCAGAAATGGGAGTGGAGAGGCAGAAACTGAAACCAAACTCACGTGAGTGGAAATACTCAAGGCATTTTTTTTTTCTCAAGCTATTTTTTGAGTGGGCAGAATTTGATGATTTTTTTCTCAACCAAGTCTTGCCGTTCACAACTCTCCCATGTGTTGTGGTTCAGGGGCACTGTGCCTACATTATCACATTAAGGCTGGAGAACAGTCTTAGATAGCATGAGACTGGAATATGGTTCTCAGCTGGTTCAGAGCCTCCTTTGTATGAAGGCTGTTTAGCCAGCAATGTGGGGACCTGATGCTTTTGGAATCCAAGAGCCTTGACCAGGATATTCCCCAACAAAGTTTTATGGCCAGACTTAGATACCCTTGGATCTGAAAATTGGTTGTTGGATCAAGAGCTGTGGTGATGATATTGAGAGACGTTTGAAATTTGAAAGGTGTCTCCTGGGCCTTGATCCCCACCTGGGCCTGCCCTAGGTAGCTGCTGCCCTCTGTCAGGCCTGGCAGGCAGCGAGGGGAGGGAGGCTGGTGAACAGAATCCAGGCCCAGATGGCAGGCCTGGGGGACCCTGAGTATGCGGAGGAAGCATCATGAGAATCCAGCTGAGGCCAGATTTGTCTTGACTCTGGTTTCCTTATTTACAAGTGAGGAAATTAATCCAGTTAGTCTGTAAGATTTCTTCCTCTGCTAACCTTTTAGGATTAAAAAATATTCTGGTATGTTGGAATTGACCCACCTCCAGGCAGTAGTCTTCTGAGGTTGGCGAGATGGCTAATATCAGCAGAAACACATTTTCAACCCCTTGGCACCCTGACTCCATTTCCCCATCCTCCTTCTGTACCGGTGCCGCTGGCCTGTCATCCTCTGGTGGTCGCTGGCAGCCACAGAGAACTGTAGGTCAATGGCCTGCAGGGACACCCGTGTATCTTTTCAGGTGGGAGAGTCACATGTGTTCATGCTTGGCTGCATGAGAGAAGCAGGCCTCTGAGCAGTCCAGTGTAAAGCTGTTTATAGGAAAACCATATCTGTGTCTATATGCATAGAAAAATGCCAGAAGGAATTAATCCAAAATAATAACTGTGCTTCTCTCTATATAGTAAAACAGTCACTTAATGTTTTAAAAAAATTATATCTACAGCTATCTATAAGTTTTAAATGGATTTCTTGACTTTTCAGATTTGGAAACTCAGATAAGAGTTGAATAAAGAAAAATTATTTGATGTGGACTCTGAATTTAAAATATTAAATCTTTTTGTAACATAAATAAATTTAACCTAGATGAGTAAAGAACTTGAAAAAGAATAGATACATGTATATGCATAACTGGATCACTTTGCTACCTAAAACTAGCACAACATTGTTAATCAACTATCAGTTCAGTCCACTTGTTACTCAGTCCTGTCTGACTCTTTGTGACCCCATGAATCGCAGCACGCCAGGCCTCCCTGTCCATCACCAACTCCCGGAGTNATGGGGTCGCAACGTGTCGGACACGATTGAGAAACTTTGATTTTCACATTAATTTTAAGTGGTACCACTCCGATCATGGGGATAATTAAAAATAATACCCACAAATTTCCAAAATATCCCCTAGGGGGCGATACTGCCCTTGTTGAGAAACTGTTCAACTAAGATTAGTCTGAGTACTGAGCGACTAACATATATACCTAGGAAAGACTATTTGAAGCCTTTGTTGCTCTTGTTTAAGGCTTCCCTTTTTGTTTAATGTAAGCTCTAATTCTGGCTTTATCTGCAAGCACATGCAAACGTATCAACGTGAATGAAAAGCAGTTTGAGATATTCCCAGAAAACAAAACAAAACAAAACAAAAATCTGAACTATTTGTGCTCCAAATTTTATGCTTAAACTCAATTTTCAGAATTAGTTCTTTGTTTTGAAGTTTAAAAAGGACTTCTACATTAAAAATGATTACTCTTAAATTCTCTAAAAGCTGAATATCATCAAAAATTTTAATTGTTAGAATAGAAATTGTTGTTAACATTTTTAAGGGAAATAAACATTATTTTGCTGGTAAATATGGTATCTTTAGCTTATAATACCAAATCATTATAAGTATATGAGTTTTAAATTATATAAAATAATAGAACAATTCTTTGATAATCCAAAAGATGCCCTAATTCTAAGAGCATATTAAAAAAAAATTAGTGTTTGTAACTGTGAAGAAGGCTGAGCGCAGAAAAATTGATGCTTTTGAACTGTGGTGTTGGAGAAGACTCTTGAGAGTCCCTTGGACTGCAAGGAGATCCAACCTTTTTAAATTATATAAAATAATAGAACAATTCTTTGATAATCCAAAAGATGCCCTAATTCTAAGAGCATATTAAAAAAAAATTAGTGTTTGTAACTGTGAAGAAGGCTGAGCGCAGAAAAATTGATGCTTTTGAACTGTGGTGTTGGAGAAGACTCTTGAGAGTCCCTTGGACTGCAAGGAGATCCAACCAGTCCATTCTGAAGGAGATCAACCCTGGGATTTCTTTGGAAGGAATGATGCTAAAACTGAAGCTCCAATACTTTGGCCACCTTATGCGAAGAGTTGACTCATTGGAAAAGACCCTAATGCTGGGAGGGATTGGGGGCAGGAGGAGAAGGGGACGACTGAGGATGAGATGGCTGGATGGCATCACGGACTCAATGGACGTGAGTCTGAGTGAACTCCAGGAGTTGGTGATGGAAAGGGAGGCCTGGCGTGCTGCGATTCATGGAGTCACAAAGAGTCAGACACGACTGAGCAACTGAACTGAACTGAATTGAACTGAACATAATATGGAAAGTAAATGCTAAACGAAGTGAGCAGTCAGAATGGGGTAAAATTCATTGGAGAGACATTTTTGTGTAAAACATTCTAAAACTAAACTGGTAAGTATAAATGTTAGAAAAGATAATGTTGTATTTGAAGATAGCTCATGGAATGTGAAAAGACATAAAAGTAGAAAAGAATACATTTGAATCAGTTCTAATGAGGTAGATGAAGCTGGAGCC
>SJXQ01000548.1:97203-242916 GCA_006408695.1 Aepyceros melampus | reverse complement strand
ACAGGGAGGCCTGGCGTACTGCGATTCATGGGGTCGCAAAGAGTCGGACACGACTGCGCGACTGAACTGAACTGATAAACTTCCTTAGAGGCTATTTGCCATTTTCTCAGAGATTTTAAAATCCTTGTGAACTTTGACCCAGCAATCCTACTGCAAAGTATCCTGTGGAAAGAGTCAAAACAGTGTACCAAGGACATGCCATATTGAATAGAAAAATATAAAATAAAGGTTTATTAATAAAAGACTGACTAAATAAATTTTGGTATAACCACACAAAAAAAGGCACTGTGGTATTAGAGAAGACTCTTCAGAGTCCCTTGGACAGAAGGAGATCAAACCAGTCAATCCTAAAGGAAATCAACCCTGAATATTCATTACAAGGACTGATGTGGAAGCTCCAATACTTTGGCAGCCTGATGTGAAGAGCTTACTCATTGCCAAAGACCCTGATGCTGGGAAAGACTGAAGGCAAAAGAAGAGGGCAGAAGAGGATGAGATGGTTAAATAGCATCACCAACTCAATGGACATGAATTTGAGCAAGCTGCAGAATTTAGTGAAGGACAGGGGAGCCTGACGTGCTGCAGTTCACGAGGGTGAAAAGTCAGACACAACTAAGCGACTAACAACACAAAATAGTACAATGTGGCCTTTATGAAAGTGGAAAGCAGGTAGACCTAGATGTAACCATATAAAAAGATAAATATTTATGTGAAACAAGTAATTTGCAGAAGAGCATATATATTAGGGATGTATATATGATATTATACATAATATGGTTTTGATAATTTCTAAGGATATACTTATACTCTAGATAAGAACATTTTTCCCCTACACATACTTTTATGGAAATATCAGGTGGTGATGATGGGGTGAGAATGAGGAACACGGCTCCAGGTTTCACTGTACATGTTTAGCTTAGTTCTCTTTCCCATGTGCGTGTTCTGCTCTTGTTATCAGTCCCCAGGAAGCTTGTGGAGTCCTTGCAGGCTCAGTTACAGTGCTGGACACTGAGCGTCTTTCCGAGACTAGAAGTGCCATGAAGGGAAGCCTCCAGCCACCAAAGACCCCCACAACTTTCTGGTTAAACTTGACCTCCACTGACTCTTTACAGACCTAATAAAAATAAACCCCTAACGTGACATCATGGAGTCCGAGAGATGCCTTCTGCCAAGTAAAGCCAACAATCAGCTCCAGCTGCCTCTTCAATGTGTCCTATATGAAATATGTTAGGTGTAATTTTTCCTTTCTGATCCGATGGCATGGTCTCTGCTTCCGGTCTGAGTGTGGTGCTAAGAGCCAACAGGAGTCAGTGATGGGTGGATGGCACTGCGTCTCAACCAGAGGGTAACAATCCCGGGTCCTCCACTTCCCATCCCCCACCCCACCCAGCAGATGAGCTGGCTTACGTCACCTGTGGGTTGTTCTCTCCAATACTTCCTGAGTGGTGAGCAGAATCTCCTCGTTTTATTACAAACACTAATCACAGGATGAGAATTTCTATGGACACCTTCATCTACTCCAGAGATGTAACTCTGCTCTAAACTTATCATCAGAAAGACGATAGGAAAGAGCAGAGTCGCTTTTCATTGCCAAGACATACAGACTATGTTTAATACCACTCATTGTGCCTGGTAAAAATATGCAGAAGAATATAAAACAATTTGATTGGCCAAACTATTGGTGGGTAGCTATATTCTTAAGAATCAGGTATTTGGCTACCCTACAGGCTTTATATTTTGAGTATAAGTCTTCTCTGTTTTTCCTAAACCATTCATTTTCCAACATTAAAAAAAAAAAAAAAAACTAAGCACACTCTGTCCTTTGCTAGATCTCAATATGCAGGACCCTTTGTTTCCTGAGCTTTGCTAGGCTGACTCTTTCTTTGCTGTTTGGATGAAAGACAGATTAAATATCATCTACATTCACTTTTCCAGTCAAGCACCAGCATATACAACTTCCCTTTATATTACTTTTCATCATTTATTTCCTTTACTTGTAACTTATTCAATCATTTTTGGTTTATTCCTCATCCCCTAGAATGTAAAACAGAAATGTTGTCTGCTCTGATAGTCAGTGCATTCTGGCACATGGTAAGTATTTGGCGACCATTGGATGGAAGAATGAGTGAATGAATGAACACTTGGGTCACTTCTCATCCCCTAGAAGGGCAGCCAGATGCTTTGTTGGTGAAAAAGGCAAAGCAGTTTCGTGTTGTAGGACAAAGGCCAGTGAAACCAGGAAATGATATTTTAAACTGAATAAAGAGTGAAGGCTAAGGAGCCAAGGTGGTCCCTATGGAAAATCGCATCCTAACAGCCTCCTTGGAAGGAAAGTTATGACCAATCTAGATAGCATATTAAAAAACAGAGACATTACTTTGCCAACAAAGGTTCATCTAGTCAAGGCTATGGTTTTTCCAGTGGTCACGTATGGATGTGAGTTGGACTGTGAAGAAAGCTGAGTGCCGAAGAGTTGATGCTTTTGAACTGTGGTACTGGAGAAGACTCTTGAGAGTCCCTTGGACTGCAAGGCGATCCAACCAGTCCATCCTAAAGGAGATCAGTCTTGGGTATTCATTGGAAGGACTGATGTTGAAGCTGAAACTCCAATACTTTGGCCACCTGATGCGAAGAGCTGACTCACTGGAAAAGATCGTGATGCTGGGAGGGATCGGGGCAGGAGGAAAAGAGGACAACAGAGGAAGAGATGGCTGGATGGCATCACAGACTCGATGGACATGAGTCTGAGTGAACTCCGGGAGTTGGTGATGGACGGGGAAGCCTGGCATGCTGCGATTCATGGGGTCGTAAAGAGTCAGACACGACTGAGCAACTGAACTGAACTGAACTGCCTCCAATGTCTTCCCACACCTTCTCTTCCTCTTGGAGTTGGGTGACTACTCTTGCAAACAAAGGAGAGATGATGTAAAGAAGAGGTATGCCATAATCTCCAGAAGTACTTCTGGGAAGACACACCATGTTCAAATCTGTCAATGAGTACTGAGCGGTGGAAAACTGAAATAAAGACAGCAAATGCCCAAATGTGGGACTCCAATGTTCTTCCCAACTAGACTCATCCAAATAAAACCTTCACACAAATGTTTACCCATTATCTACTGCATAGTGAAAGTTTTTCTTTTCTTTTTAATTCTGAAACTACTCATGAGAAAGTTAGAGGAAAACTGACAGTAATGGAAACATATTAACAGCATAGTAATATCTAAGAAGATAGAATTTGATTCAATGATACATATGCATCTTAATCTTGGTATTATTCAGATGAACTTTTTCCCCTGCTAAGTTTTTCTTTTCTTTCTAAGATATTATAAAGGAACACTTCACTCAGCCTGTTCATACCCTGTTAGATTAATGTATTTCCTTTGAAAGCTTGTCCTTGGCAGTCTAGCCCTCACCTTTACCCAACGTCACACAAGAAACTTCGTGTCTGCGGTAGGTCGACGTCTCCCCGAAACAAGGCTGAACAGGTGATAATGACCTTGACCAAGGGTGCAGCAAGGTGACCGAGGTAGAGGCAATTTCACTTGGTGTCCCTGACAACGGAACTGTTTTTTTTTGTTGGTTGGTTTAAGCCAAGGGTCTTGAGGAGTGCCTACCTGTTCTGCTGCTGTCTGTCTTTTTGCACACGCGGGCTCATGTCACGAGGACCACTTAATCACTGCGCCTGCACAGTCATTCTTGCACAGCTCCCCTTGAGCTGGACACACAGCCAAGCACAGAGGCTGCAGCAGCGAATGGACTTCAGCCACTGCTTACAAGGGGCTGACCTTCTAGATACTCAAAGCAGAGATGCTAACAGGCTTATAGCTTCTGAAATGTCTTAGAGGAAAACATTAAAAAAAAATTCCTCAAGCAATGAGCCTAATAAAATGAAGGTTTACAGCTTAAGTTGGATGCAGAGGTTAGGTCATTGGTGTTGAGGAGGAGGATAAAAATTTTAAAAGGAGGCATTAATGGAGTCATTAATTAGATGACTAATTAAAAATTAATTTATCTAGACTAATGACAACAACAAAAATAATAAATACATGCTAAATGTACAGTTCAGTGATCAGCAAACTTTTTCCATCAGAAAATGATAGTAAATATTTTCAGCTCTGTGGGTCAGACAGTCTCTGAAGCAATTTCCATGTGGCACCAAAACAGCCTTTGCTGTTGTTTAGTTGCTAAGTCATGTCTGATTCCTTTGCGGCCCCATGGATTGCAGCCCACCAGGCTCCTCTGTCCACAGGATTTTCCAGGCAAGAATAGTGGAGTGGGTTGCCATTTCCTTCTCCAGGGGATCTTCCCCGCCCAGGGATCCAACCCGCGTCTCCTGCATTGCAGGCAGATTCTTTCCCACTCAGCTACCTGGGAAGTCCCAGCCATAGACCTAGTAAAAATACATTCCCAGGGCTGTGTCCCAATAATACTTGATTCATGAGACCAGTGGGAAGTCCGGATCTGGTGCACAAGTATTTTGCCAGTCCTGACCCAGGTTCATCTTTTCCCAGGAATCCTTTCCAATGAAGAAACTGAACCTCTACTGAGTGAAATTTTTGCCCAAGGTACACAGGTAGGGTTGTCCTAACTCACCCCGAATCCTTCAGTTCATCTAGCTGGTGACTAGAGATAAACATGAAGAAAAACTAACTTGAGGAAGACTGTGGGTGGTTTGGGTAACTAGTTGTGAATAAAAGGTGATCAGTGAGAGGTGGAGTAGCACTGGAGAAGGTTGGCTGGAAGGATTTCTTCCCTGGAAGCCCTGCTCTCTCTTCCCCTACCTGTCTTAACGTGTCTGTAAATACCTATCACTGCTCAGGTCTCCCCTCCAGCTTCCTCTCCTACAGAAAGCCTCCCCAGATACCTCAGGAACACTCGGGTCCTCCCTCTGGAAGGATCCCATGGACCCTGGTGAAAGCCCTCAGCTCTACATGTGCCCTTTTCTGCATACACATTGTATACTTTTCTGCACGGATATTATATTTATTATTAAAAGGAGAACCAACAGACAAAAATCAGCTGCACTTCCTTGGTACCACGGACTGGTTATTTCCATGTTGAAATCTCCAAAGGGCTGTGAGCAACCCAAGAGCAGGGACTACTGTTTCATCCTGTGGAGTTAACCCAGGCTTGACAACCAGCATATACTCAAAACTCATGACTTCATGAGTAAGGGTAAGATGTGGAGGAGCATAAATGTGGGAAAATACACTCCCTAGAAGGGGAAGCATCTACGAGCTGAGCTTGGGTGTGAAGCTGAGCCTAAAAGGGGAGAACTCTGAAGAGGGGAGCACAGAGGGAGTGGAGCTTGGCTGGCGGCGGGGTAGAGGGTGGAGGGGACCCTGAGGTTCCCCTGGGCAGTGCCAGGAGTGAGCTGGCACTGCCCTCCAGCAAGTCACTTGCTTTCATGCAGAGTTGGACACTACTTTTAACTGCAGATATTTTCATATAAAACTTTAGTGAAATCGATGCTCCTATTGAAGTCATTCTATTATCTTACAAAAACATTCAAGTAACACCCTACATGTTTTCCTGTTCAGTTCAGTTCAGTTGCTCAGTCGTGTCCGACTCTTTGCGACCCCATGAATCGCAGCACGCCAGGCCTCCCTGTCTATCACCAACTCCAACCTAGATAGCATATTGAAGAGCAGAGACATTACTTTGCCAACAAAGGTCTGTCTAGTCAAGGCTATGGTTTTTCCTGTGGTCATGTATGGATGTGAGAGTTGGACTGTGAAGAGGGCTGAGTGCCGAAGAATTGATGCTTTTGAACTGTGGTGTTGGAGAAGACTCTTGAGAGTCCCTTGGACTGCAAGGAGATCCAACCAGTCCATTCTGAAGGAGATCAGCCCTGGGATTTCTTTGGAAGGAATGATGCTAAAGCTGAAACTCCACTACTTTGGCCACCTCATGCGAAGAGTTGACTCATTGGAAAAGACTCTGATGCTGGGAGGGATTGGGGGCAGGGGATGACCGAGGATGAGATGGCTGAATGGCATCACTGACTCGATGGACGTGAGTCTGAGTGAACTGTTACTCTTTAAAAAATTTTTTTCTAGCTTTACTGAGATATAATTGACATACAGCACTCTGTATGTTTAAGGTACACTATGTGTCGATTTGATACATTCAATGTTGCAAAATGATTATATCATATTAAACAGTACTGGCTACCATCTTTACCCTATCACGTAATTATCACTTCTTTTTTGTGGTGAGAACATTTAAGGTCTACTCTGTCAGCAGCATCAAGTACTGGATTGGCAAAAAAGTTCCTTCAGGTTTTTAAGTAAAAATAGAAGACACATTTTTCATTTTCACTAAGAATTTCATTGAGCCATGTATTCACTGTTTTGCTCCATTACGTTCTGCCATTTTTCAGGCAACTTCATACTCCCATCTTCCCAGAGATCTTCACATTTTATCTTTTTGAGCGAAGAACTGCTCTAGGTGCCTTTTACTGTCTTCCAGGGCACTGAAGTTGTTTCCATTAAGAGAATGTCATAGAGACCGAAAGGAAAGGACATCTCAAAGTGCAGCGTCTGGTGAACGCGGCGGATGGAGCTTCGCAGCTGAGTTGCACAGTCATCAGAGAATCCTGCAGCCTTGTGTGGTCCTGACGGAAGGTGATGTGTTTTCTGTCAACTCCTTCAGGATGCTTTCGTTGAACGCTGCTTTCAGTCATCTAACTGGGAGCAGAATTTTAGGGAATTAATCATTTGTTTTTCTGGAAAGAGCTTGTAATAGAGGACTCCCTTCCAATCCCACTGTATACACAATGTCACCTTCTCTGGATGGAGACCGGCCTCTGGTTAGTGGTGGTTCATTTCATTTGCTCCATGATCTCTTCCATCCCACTTTATTGCAAAGTCTCCACTTTTCATTGACCGTCACAATTTGTTGTAAAAAATGGAAGGTTTCCCTCATGTTTAAGTACAGAATTGCATGTGGAAATACAATCAAGAAGGTTTTATTCACTTAATTTATGTGGAATCCAAACATCAAAGCGATTAACATACCAACTTGCTGGAAAAGATTTTCGATACTTGATTTGGATATTTTGAGTATGTTGGCTATCTCCAAGTGGCATAATGTTGATTGTTTTCAATTAATGTCTTGATTTGATCACTATCAACTTCAGCTTGTCTACCCGACAGGGAGCATGGTCCAGGGAGAAATCTCCAGCAGGAAACTTTGCAAACTAGCTTTGATTTGTTCAATCAGTCACAGCACCTTCTCCATACACTGGAGAAATGTTTTTTTGGTGTTTCAGTTGTGATTTACTTTTCTTGAAATAATAAAGCATACTATACTTCAAATGGAAAAGACTCCGATCCTGGAAGGGATTAGGGGGCAGGAGGAAAAAGGGACGACAGAGGATGAGATGGCTGGATGGCATCACCAGCTCAATGGACATGAGTTTGAGTGATTTCCGGGAGTTGGTGATGGATAGGGAGGCCTGGTGTGCTGGGGGTCACAAAGAGTCGGATACGACTGAGACACTGAACTGAACTGAGCTGATACTCCAAATGTTGCTTTTACTCTTCCATCTTGAAAATAGAAATGGCTACACAAAATTCACCAATTTTGATAAGATTTTTTTTTTTAATGCATGCTGAGATGACAGCTGTCACAAAACAATCTAACAAAGTTGTTTCGAATGAAGTTAAAAATTACTAGGCAATATGAGAGCCATCATACAGAAAAACTGAACAAATGTTTTGGCCAATCCAATATATAATGCAGTGTTATTAACTATTTACTCTCTTGTTTAGTGCCTGGGGATACACTTGGGCTGTATTTCTATATTAACCTATCTTCTTTTCCTTTCAGCTCTTTCAGTGTCTCTGGTTTAAACTGTGGAGGGTGGTCTCTGGTTTATCTCCATGGCGTCTCAGTGTATTGTCTACCAGGCCACACACTGTCTTGCTCCAGGCGGTCTTTGACTAAGAGCACACATGTGGAAATATGACGTGGACAGAATCCTCACCGCGCTGTCACTGACGGCTTGCTCTTCCTCTACCTTTCAGACCACTTGCGCCCTTTTCAGTTAAATCACTCCAAAGAACTGGAAGAAACAACTCACACAGCAAGGTCACTGAAGCATGGTGAGACATAGCTCTTGTCCTCTGCTGCCAGTAATAAAGGCTTGTCTGTGTCTCCTCACTCAGCTATCGCAAGGTTTCAGGCAACGCGAAATACAACATCACTTCATATCTCATCTCACTTCTTGGCTGATACAGTAACCGAACCTTTCTCCTTCCGAGGGGTCTATTTTCTTTTGACAACGTCTTCTCTGTGAACAGATTCGTCTTCCCCAGGGCCTTCAACTGTCGGATAATCAAGAGGCAGGGTCACCCCTAGATTAATCATCTTGAGATACTAGGAGGTGAAACACCCACCCAGCCCAGGTAAAAACAGTTAAGCTGCCCTTCTCCCCACCCTCTCTGCCTCCTTCCCTCAGCATTTTTGCTACAGTTTTAGACACAGGTTCTTCATGATGTGTTAGAAACAGAAAAAGGCAAATGAGGCCCAAATCAAAACTCAAAGGCAGTGACTGGCTGATGGTACAACTAAAAATAAATAACTAAATAATGCATAAGGGAGTGTTTTGCACATATTAATATTTTAAAGCATCTTAGGATTGGTGACTAATGACTAATGTCAAACAGCTAGATCTTTTGAATCTGTGCAACAAATTTAGATATGATTTCCCTTAATTCTTCCAAAGGTACCCAGTCTTGCATGAATATTTCCAGCTCTTCTTCCCATCCTGGGGCTACAAAGAGTCCTCAGTTTAAACAATTATATCCCATTAACACCTCTCTCACCCCGACAAGCCGGACTCTTAATTCTTTCACAAACCATTGTCCAAAGAACCAATAAAAGAGAACTCAAGCAGATACTAAACCCAGAGGGAAATACTTGAAAAATATGACAAAAACCAGCCACACTTGAACGAACATGCAACAAAGGGCATTAGGGAAATAGGCTAATATACTGAGTTACTTAAAATTATAATGTTGAAGAAAATAATTGCGGAGGCAGGGAAATGACGCCAATTAAGTGGCCCAGTAATGGGCAGGAGTCAGGGGAGAGGTCACTTTGCTGACCGTGACCCAGCCCTACCCTTCTCAGGCAGGCAGGGAGTGCCTGCTTTCTGCCATAAGTGCGGAGCTTTGGGGAAGATGTAGATTTAACTGCTCTGAGATTTTCCCCGTTAAGAATACATCCCCGCTGACTTCAAAGCACAGGAAGGAAGGGCCACAAATGACTGAAGTCAGATGACAGTACTTACTGCTTTCATTTTTCTCCAGAGGACAATTTCTTTCTTTTCCTTTTTTCGCTTTTTGATGGTGCAGTACTCTGGCCACCCCCAGAAAGATTCCAAAATCCTCCCTCGGTTCTTTATTCCTGCGGCTGGCAACCTACACTACCAGGAAATCCATCTTTAATACAAATCTGAATACCTTGTACTGTCATTCGGGTTTAAATATATTTCCCCTGAGCTCTGGCCTCAGTAAAAATAGCAGACAGCTGGTCACCATGCTCCACACCATAAACCTGTTGGAGGAAGCACAGCCAGGGGGTGGTTGGCTTGCATCAAAAACACGTGGAAAGCTTGTTTAAAACACAGATTTTTGGACCTACCCTCAGAATTTCTGATATACATGTCTGGTATGGAATCCAAAAATTTGCATTTTAATAACTTTCAAGTGACTGACGCTGCTCGTGCAGGGACCACACTTTAAGAACCATTGCTGTACACCAATCTCAAACGTAACTGTCTCAAAAGCTATTGACAGCGGTCCCCAAACTCTACTGCATGCCAGAATCATGTAAAGAGCTTCAGAAATTCCAAGCCATTGTATACCAAGTGAAGCAGAATGTCAATGCAGGCATCCATATTTTTCAAAGCCAGGCATTGGGACTTTTCAGGGAGTTCAGGCTCCTGTAACACACAGCCACGTTTGGGATGAGGCCTGGAGACCAGCAAAGGACCAGAGGCCAGGAGATGAGGGAAGAGCAGCCGTTGATCTTGGGACGATCCTCCTATTTCCCTAGTCTGTCTTTTCTCATTGGTTCAACAACATGACGGGCCCTTTAGTTTCCTCTCAAGCGTTAGTAGCAGGAAAAACACTTTGAGCAAGTGAAACAGTTTTGGAACTTGGGATGCAAGGGGGGCAGTCCTGCCAAGGGTGAGATGCAGAGGCTCTGCACCGGGGAGGCCTCGGCCAGCATCCTGCCTCTCACCAGCTCTGTGCCCCGAGCAGGTTCACCAACTGCTCTGTGTTGCTCTTTCCTCCTTTGTAAAGAGAGGATGACATTACCTTGCCCATGGGAATTCTCCAGAGCAACTTTGCTATTTGCCCAGAATGAAGTGGGCGCTCCAGAAATGACTGTTCTTTGATGGTTATCCATACAGCCCGGGCTTCCCAGGTGGCACTAGTGCTAAGGAATCTGCCGGCTGACGCAACCTGAGACTCGAGATGTGGGCTCCGTCCCTGGGTCGGGAAGGACCCCTGGAGCAGGAAATGGCACCCCACTCCAGTATTCCTGCCTGGAAAATGCCATGGACAGAGCCTGGCGGGCTACAGTCCACGGATTGCAAAGTGTCAGACACGACTGAGCGCAAACTGCACGTGCCGTTATCCCTAGATATGGAACAGGCAGCCTTTGGGGAAGAATTTCAAATAGAGGTTAGTGAAATGAACAGTGGAAAGGCTGAGAAACAGCACTAAATAGCCCACAAGCAGACAACCGGCAGGATGGGTGTGTCAAGATTCAACTGGATTTAGGTCACTCAGTGAGTGGATCTTAAGGCATCAGGTCTCCAGAATTAGAGTCCCATCCTCTTTCCTTCTACCTTCGGACAAGATCATTTCCCAGCAGGTACGCTCCTCGGACACTACATACTCAAGGTAAGTCTGAACTTGCAGTACTTTCAGATCCTGTATCTGGTATATTATTTCATGTATGTAAGTTTTTCTCCTAGACTAGATGGCAAGACCTTGAATTTCATGAATTCATGTTTCCCTAGAGCACCCATGGCCTGAAAATTCTGGGTGCTTAACAGCCATCAATTTCTCATCTATTTCCACAAGCCCCTTTACATTTATCTTCCATACAGCTTCCAGAATAATCTTTCAAACATCCAAACACCATCCCTCTACATAGAAGTCTTTTGAGGTTCCCCACTGCTCCAAGGGGCCGGCTCACTCTCCTTAGCCAGTTTATAAGGTCTTGGTGATCTGGCCTCTGCTGACTTCCCCCAGCTTGGCGGGGGAACAGTAGGGCTTTGGTGTCATGGAGATCTGGGCTTGAACCCAGCCCAGCCTGCAACAAGCTTGTGCATCTGCCCAGGAGTTCCATAATCTCCCTGAACCACACTTTATCTGCAAAATGGGAAAATACTAACTCCTTTCAGGTTTGCTGTAAGACTGGAATTAATTAGCATGAAATGCCTGGCATATGAGGGACTTTTTTTTTCTTTAAGTAACTGTGAGCTGCATTTGCTGGTCCTCTCAAATGTAGCTCCTGCCCCAGGAACCGTGAGCTCCCTCTGGCACGACGCAAGGTCATGTCTCTACACCTCTGAACAGGTCCCTTCCTACCTCATCAGTGCGGGAGTCTCTCACCCAACCCACAGCTGCAAAGCCGTTCCCTCCCCTGAGGGCAACTGCCATTTGTTTAATACACTCAATCGCGGTTCATGGTTTATTTTACACATCTGTCTCTCAAGCCAGGTATTGAGTAAAGATCCGGAACCATCTGCACAGATGTATGGCCAGGCTTCCCTGTCCTGCTGAAGTCCATGGGGTTGCAAAGAGCTGGAAGTGACTGAGCAACTGAACTGAATGGCAGAAATCAACACAATGTTGTAAAGCAATTATCCTCCCATTAAAAAGAAAAAGAAAAAATCTGAGAGAATAGCACTGAAACATGTATATTATCATATGTGAACTAGATTGTCCATCCAGGTTCAATGCATGAGACACGGTCCCTGGGGCTGGTGCACTGGAATGACCTTGATGGATGGGATGGGGAGGGAAGTGGAAGGGGGGTTCAGGTTGGGGAACACATGGACACCCGTGGCTGAGTCATGTGAATGTATGGCAAAAACCACTACAGTAATTAGCCTCCAATTAAAATAGATAAATTAAAAGAAAGAAAAATATGTTCTCACACACACTCATGCAAAAGATCAGGGACCTTCCACACTTACTTAGCAGGGCAGGTGACTGGTGTGGAATGGGTGACTGAGTCAGCTAAGGGCCCCTCTCCTCTCGCTCCCGTCCCCGAGTCCTGGGCAGGTTCACAGACAGCCTGCTTGACTGTAGCTCATGCGGGGGGCATCCTGCACCGCTGCCGCCCACAGCCCAGGAACACTGACGTCCGGGGTGTTTTCTCGGAATAAGGACTGCAGGCCCCCCTCAGCCTGGACGCATCACAGACTGCATGTAAACAAGACCCTCAGGTGGTGGGGATGCACACTGGAGTTTGAGAAACTGCTCTGAACACACCTGCCCCCCGACCAGAACCACAGGGAGGGCACTGGGCGAGAAGGAGAGTGAGCGGAACCGTTCATCGTGTATGAACAAGCAGGAGGCCTGTGCCCTGAAGACACTGCAGTCCCAGGATAAGGCTGGGCATGGGAAGAGTCCAGATTCCAGTCTCTCTCTCTAACACCGTGGTGATGAATTACAAGCTCCATGTTCACAGCAGGTCCTGAGAAGGATCACTCCTGACTTCCGCCAAGAAAAATTAAACAACAGCAACAAACAATCCCAACCCAGTTTCTTGAGTAGAAGGAGAAAAATCAGAGCTTTAAGTAGTGCCAGATCATGTAACTAAAAATGAAACAACTGAAAGCTAATAGAAAAGGAAGCCTGAATCACGTGGAAGAGCGTGTCCACTGCAGCAAGAGAGTTCCCGTTCAGAGCAGGGCAACGCGCTTCTTAGAGACATATTTCACCAAAAATACGAAGACATTCAGAGAACTTCTGCACAACTGTAAATGCTGGCTTGCATTCTTTTCTGGGGAAAAAAAAAGGAGGAAGCCCATGATCTGAGTCAAAGATTCCAATTTCCAGGTAACAGCCTGCTCTTACTGGTGAGGGGTAGGCTAGAGAGCTCAGAGGTTGCGTCTCTTCCCCACATACAGGGCAATGTGGTTTTAGAAATGACATCGAAAGTAAAACAGCAGACAACTAGTCTTCACTTCAATGTTCTCTGAATTCTCAGGGAACGCCTGCTTACAAATTAGCAGCATAGAGACACTTTATTGGGAACAGAGCCTCATTTTTTTTTTTTTTTAATAAAGGATCTTGGGCAAAGAACTGAACAAACAAAGCATCCTACATGAAACAAAAAGAAAACTGTGTTTGGAGTATTTGCTTTGCGATCCTGTTCTCAAAAGAGCTCAAACATCACCACAGTTTGCAACCTTTTCGGCTGGATACTTTTTTTCCCGCCACTTAACAGATGGGAAAGATTCTGTGAACTTTCTAAAGCAACTGGCAAGACTGCCTCCTCTCTAAGTGCCTAGTCAGCAGATTCCAGGAGCCCGGCTGTAAAAGCACTTGTTTCCACTTTTCCCCAATCTCAGAAAGATGCCTCTTAAGCTATAGTGAGGCAGGGCATAGCCATTCAATTATCCAAATACTAGAAGTCTGTAAAAGAACATCGGGCTGCAATTGGTTTCTTAATTTGAGTGAAACAGCATGCTCAAACACATCCCCATATCCTGCAAATAAATCTCCATGCAGCACCTTCTGATTCAGCCTCACTGCAGGACGCATTTTTATCAATTTTGACATAACTTGCAGAATATGCAGACCATACCAATATGATCACAGCATTACAGAGGGAAAAATAAACCCCAAATTAAACCTTTTCCCATGGATTTTTACACGCTATTGAGAGTAGCAACAACAGATTCTATTTTTTGCCTTTTTTTCTGCACAGATGTTCGGATTTCAGTGTCCAGGATGCCTTTAAACATATTCAACTGTTTTAATGTGACGCGTGCCTTTTAGTGCCCACTTTCCAAATATTCCAGTCCTCCTTTGCTATGGGCATTCTGTCTACAACTGCTCAGAGAGTATCTGAGAGAAAAAAAACCTAACCAAACTAAAACCAACTAAACAATAATTGCGAAGTCTATAAAATTTATATCTAGCCCGTGTGAAGCAGATGGTGGATTCTGTAGTAGGCAGAAAGCCACGAGCTGTCCAGCTCAAGGTCTGGCTTGGGAGCAATTATGTGCTGGAAAAGAAAGGCCCATTACAGTTTCTGGACACTTCTCTGCTCTCCAAAGACTCACCTGTGCTTGGAAAGAGGACTGGAACTTGAGAATTCATTTTCCTAAGGAAACCATAAAATCCACAGACACACTGAGTTCAGCTTTCAGCCTTTGCCATCAGAAGACTGTGCACGCTCAGAGCTCAGGAAGCATCCAGAAGGCATCCACGTGCCTTCAATGCTGTATGTCTAGCAAAAAACGGCCTCTCACTCACTCCCACAGTGCTTTTTATTGCGGTTGGCGTGGACTTGCCCAGGGGACCGACTTGTTGTTCCATGAAGGTCCTTAAATAGGCACTACTGATGAAGCATTTCATCTAAACCTCAGGATCAAATGGCAGCTACTGCCAGGGACAGTGGTAGAAAAATCCATCCCCATATTAAATAACTGCACGCTAAGTTATGACTGGTCATTATGTCCTTTACCCCAGTTCAGCTTTTCTGGAACACAGCCAATAGGCTTCACATTTTATTTTAATAATATATATGTAGTATTCTTGAGATCATGGATTATTCTAGACATTTCTTGAAGGAAATCGTCTCCCCTACGTGAAAAATGGAGTGTGTGTTTGAACAAGAGATGCTTGCTATGATAACTTCTGCAAGTTATGTCATAGAACAATCACTCTTTTAAGTTCATATTGGCTGTTTCTGAAATTCTTCTCTGCTTATAGTTACAATGTTACACTTTATTTGGGGGCCATTTCTATTTCCTCAGTACCATGAGTATTTTATTTCGGCCTAATTTAACCTGTGAGATGAGATTCATTAACTCTGTATTAAGGAGCTATGCTTCCAAAGTCTAACAAAAAATCTTATCTCCCAGGACAAAACATCCTGACTATATGACAACATTAGACAACAGGAAGGTGGGTGAATGGGAAACATCCAGAATGATCCGTTGTCTTAAAATTAGAACACTTGTAAAGACAAATGAACTTATTTACAAAACAGAAAGGGAGTCACAGATGCAGAAAACAAACTGTGGTTGCCCAGAGAGAGGAGGGCTATGGATGAACTGGGAGATGGAGTTGACACATGTACATACTCAGTTCAGTTCAGTTGCTCAGTCGTGTCCGACTCTTTGCGACTCCATGAATGTACACTACTGTACATAAATTAGCTTATTAATAGGGACCTACTATACAACACACAACTCTACTGAATGCTCTACGGGAACATAATCTAAAAAAGAGTGCACATATGTATATGTATAACTGATTCACTTTGTTGTACACTAGAAATAAATACATTTTAAATCAACTATATTTCATTAAAAATTTTTTAAAAAGAATATTGAAAAAAAAACCACTTGTACAAAACAAGTAAATTTTGGTTTTGAAATGCAGAGTTGTTAAAACTAAGAACAAATATCAGAAGTTTGGAGAGGTTTAATATCCCCTATTGGAATCTTTCTTCAGATACTTATTTTTCCCAAGAAAGAACTAAAAAAGGCTGCAGTACAGGCTTCTTATCTGTATAGGGGTTTTATCTCAAAGTTCTTTCTGGTGATAAGCAAAGGTCCCAAGTTGTTTCCGATGATAACCTATTACAGAATTTGTCTCCCATCCCCGTCAAGGAAATAGATTTTTAATTCTTCACAGTTGTCCTATGTCTGTGTTATTTTGTGCTTTCATTCAGATTAACTATGGATTTTAATTATCACTTTCTGTCATTTCGTTAATGAATATTTTTCTGATAAGTCATATCAGAATGATATGGATTGAAGTCTGATACATCTCACATATGGTCAATGGAATGGGATTGTTCTCCAAGACCCATTGATTCTTGTGTCACTGCACGGGGCTCTGAGTACCAACATCTGGGGAATGTCTTTTTATTCATTTCAAAGGATTCTGATTTAACAAGGAATACAACCTATGAAAAGCACTACTTCCATTTTGATTTTACCGTCATTCACGTGGGGATTATTTATCAGTTCAGACACCTTTAAAGAGGAAGAAATGAATTGTTCTTGCCTTTTCTTCCAAGGAGAGAACTGATATTGCTGAATTTCACTGAGATAAAACAATGCAAAATAAAGCAAATACTTCAAATAATCCTATATCAATAGGTGCATGAAAAAATGCACTGTGACATGCTTGCCTCAGACCATTTTCAATGCCACTTCAATGGTAAGAGCTGTTTACTTAGTAAATATAGTAATTGATATTAAGCAATATTGATATTTCAACACAGCTCTTGTCATAATTTGGGATGTTTTTGTAGGATATGATCCAGTTCCCCTCAGCTTACAATTCTCTTCAGTTTTCTTTGTTACTTCCTTTATTTTTCCTTGATGGATTAACATTCTCAATCATGAAAACACTTTGTGTAAATAAATCACCTAAAATTTACTGCATCTAGTGATGTGTTACTCTAATATTGGAAGTATAATTCATTTGTAAAAGTGTGTATATAATTTTTTTCTTAGTAGGCTATTGAAATATCCTGATATATCTTTAGCTGGCAAGGTAATTTTTATGGAGAAAAACCAAAATAAACTGAAAATAAATTACAGAGTCTGATATCTTCACAATGAATATGAAAAAATAATGGCTCACTTTTAAGGATCGGCTCTTTCCAATCCTTGAGAAGAATCTCAAATTACTTTCAGAAACTTAGTATCAATTTTTGCATCCTAAAGAAATGTGCAGTTTAGAAAGTTTCACTGACTCTTTTTGAATTAGTAAACCTAAAGGGTGAGGAGGGAACACAGCCTCAAATTCAGCAAGTTCTAGAATGACAGGTCCTGCAAGCTACGAGGCTATCAAAAACAGAACAAAACAAAAACATCTGTATTCTTTTTCCTTTTCCATTGTTAGAAAAAAGACTGTGCCACTTAAAAAGAGCTTCCAAATGCTCTGCAGTCAATGACCAAGCAACTTGTCAGGGGCTCTGAAGAGGTGTCTCAATATTAATAATCTGAAGTACTAATATCAAATTTCACTTTTGGAGTAGCAAGTATATCTGGTTCACGAGATAGCTTGGTTTTCTTTATAAATGCCCCACAATGAATACATCAGCTTTAACATCTAGGCTTTTGATAAGCCATCTTGAGGTGGTCTGATTTTGTTTTCTTTCCTTTCACAAACACGCTCCTCACCATGATGAATGGCCTCCCATTGGGTATATGGAAAATTTCCCAGCTCTGTTCCCTTGAGAATGTGCCACTACATGGATTTCTGGGCAAAGGAAGATTAAAAGAGGAGGAGCATGAGCTATGGTCCCCTTACCCCACAGCCATCAATTATTTGCAGTTATAAATCAAAGTTTTCAGCCCGAACAAAGACCTGTGTGGCAAGCAAACAAGGGCGTTCATGGCAAATTGTTTTGAAGCCGAATAAAACTCTTGATGGAAAACAATGGGGTCAGCAAAGCCACTGTCAATATCACTCTAAAGTTTAGCTGATTTATGAAGAATTAGATATGGTGCATCAAGTCTCAGGAGGACTGATGAGAGAACAGGAAGGAGAAGTGTGAATACACTTCTGTACACTGATAAAACCAACCAGAGCTCTTCCTTCGTCACAAAATGTTTAACCCAATAATGTGTTTATCCTCATGAATTTAACCCCTTGCCTGACAGCCCTATTCTGAAACCTCTAATTATCAAATATGCCCTCCCTACTTATTTTTGGTTTGTGCAGAAGCAAAATTATTGGCATTTCCACCATTCAATCATATGAGCCATGGGAGCAGGCTCATGCCTTCCTTTCTAATTTGATCTTACACTTGGAAGAATGTAATTTAAATAGCTTCACATGCTGTTTATATGCCCCACACAAAAATCTACTGTAAATGGTGAAACAGGAAAATATTGACTTTTGTGAGAACAAACAGAAATACCATCGGGAGGCAAAGCTAGCTCAGAAGGCATGAAATTAAATAAATAATGCTCTTGTTTTCCAGGTTTCTTTTTTTTTTTTTTTTTGAGGTCTAACATTTGTCAAGAGCGTTTTCTTTTAGAGCCAGAAATTGCTCATACCTGGAAAGCAGGTATGTACATGGGTGAATGAATAATAATTCTAATAACAATTGCCATTGCTGCTAAGTCACTTCAGTCGTGTCCAACTCTGTGTGACCCCATAGCGGCAGCCCACCAGGCTCCCCCGTCCCTGGGATTCTCCAGGTAAACACTTGCCATTACTATTATAATATTTGGGCTTCCTTGATAGCTCAGTTGGTAAAGAATCCACCTGCAATGCAGGAGACCCTGGTCTGATTCCTGGGTTGGGAAGATACCTTGGAGAAGGGAAAGGTTACCGTAACTCTAGTATTGTGGCCTGGAGAATTCCATGGACTATATCCATGGGGTCACAAAGAGTTGGACACAACTGAGCAACTTTCACTTACATTATAATATTTATGGAGTGTTTACTATGTGCCAGGTTGCTAAGTCACTTCAGTCGTGTCCGACTCTGTGTGACCCCATAGACGGCAGCCCACCAGGCTCCTACATCCCTGGGATTCTCCAGGCAAGAACACTGGAGTGGGTTGCCATTTCCTTCAGCAATGTGTGTGCATTATCTCATTTATTCTCCAGAGTAAACCTATGAACCATTCATTATTATCCTTTCCATTTGATGGAAGAAGAATCTGATGCATTGAGAAGCCAGCCAGCCCAAGGCTGCATGGTTGGGAAGTCACACACGTAACACAACATGGGTCCTGGCTTTGAACCCAGAAAGTATGACTATATGAGTGCATGATCTTAACTACCACATCTAAATTCATATTTGGCAGAAAAATATGTATCTTCCTTAAATCTCTCAAAATTGATTCAAAATCTTCATATGGTCCACAATGTCTTATTTGCCCCCCTCATCTTCTTAACCTTAGCAAGTTGTGAAAATCAACCTAAATGACACAGTGTACAAACAGGGGAAGGAACTCTTCTAAAATGTGCGGACCATCTAAGGTTATCTGATCCACTCTCACTCTGTTTGTTAACAGAGCTGCTCCTTGCTGCAGGTTGCCCATTCCATGTTCTTCCGGTAGGAGCTGGACAAGTGATGAGTGCATGATCCATGTCTAAGTTGACTCCGTCATTCCCACAGCGATGTGGGCCACTTCTGGGTCCAGACCATTAAGAGGTGAATGGCCCTCTGTTAGTTCTCTTCCACCAAGACTTGAGTATGGTAAACCCATCCTGACCATGCTGCCTCATCAAAGGAGCAGAGGGCAGCAAAGCCTCAGGATGAAAGGAGACCGTCCCCAAATCATCATATGGAGGAGAGCAGCCTAAACACCCACAGCAGGTTGTTTTATAAACAAGAAATAAACCTCTTCCTGGTGGCTCAGACGGTAAAGCATCTGCTACAATGCAGGAGACCTGGGTTCGAGCCCTGGGTTTGGAAGATTCCCTGGAGAAGGAAATGGCAATCCACTCCAGTACTGTTGCCTGGGAAATCCCATGGACAGAGGAGCCTGGTACGCTACGGTCTATGGGGTCACAAAGAGTCGGACATGACTGAGCGACTTCATTTCATTTCATGCTTAAGCACTATAGATTTGGGTCCGTTTGTTAGAGTGGTTTAGTTTATCCCAATTCATGCACAAAAAAAAAATACAAATTAAGCTATACTTTCAGTTTACATGATTTCATTAGACTGGTCAAAATGAAGAGGATAGGAAGGAATCTGGAAGAAATATGGACAATTCTGGAGGCTCTGGGTCAGGAATAAGTAAGACAGAAAGCAGAGGGTGAAGCCAAGAGTTTCTAATTTCATCATTTGGTAGAAACTGGGCCTTGACCAAGACTAAGAAATTAGATTTTTAAAATTTAGAGTGTTTATCTTCAGTTTTGTGTTCAGGAGAGGATAAAGGAAATGAACTAAATGGGCAAAGTTATTTAAAAAAGTGTGGGAGAGGGCAGAAAAGAGGCTAGAACAGGAAAATCCATAGGGAAGGAGTAGCGTAGAAGGCAGAAATGTGAGAACAGCAAAAGGAACAAGCCAAATCCCCAATGGCCTCCCCAAACACAGAAAATCTGGGACATTCGCAAAGAACAATTTACTCAGATTTTTCCCATTCTGCGACATGACGGATAAAAGTAGATTCACCATTTTTAAAAAAAGAATAAAATTTGTGAACTTCCCTGGTGGTTTTTGCTCTGGTGTTTAAGACGACAAGTTCCACTGGAGGGGGCGTGGGTTCAGTGCCTGGTCAGGGAACTAAGATCCTACACGCTGCATGGCACAGCCTAAATAAACACGTAAAATAAAACTTGAAACCAAGTTAACCGGAGAACGATTATCTCATGCTTCTCTGTAGGATGCCTGATCATTCTGTTTTCCATGGCTGTTGCTACATCATTAAAAGAATTTCTGCTTTACTTTCACACTACAAATAGATGACCTTGTTGCCTACACCAAAGAATAAATTCCAATTGATAAAATAATCTGGTTTGTTTGAACCTCAGGTGGCACATTTATAGTCACATCTATGTTGTATTCTGTTTGTAGAATAATGCATGACTTACCACATCTTCAAAATAATAGATTCTATTAATTTGTAGCTTATACAACTAAAAGAACTAGAAGGTCTGCCTGGTGGTTTTACGTGGAAAGCATAGTACACAAATGATTTCTTTTTTGTGTTGATTCTTACATAAAAATATACTTTAGCATTCAGTGAAGTGGTGGGGGAAAATGTTAGTATTTAGGAAATTACATTGATTTATAGGGGATCTAAACAAGTTGGCAAATGCTTGTTTTAAAAAAGTACTCAAAATTGACTTTAAAAACTAATTAAAATGCTAGATTAAAATAAATATACATATTAAAAATAGAAATAAAATTAAAAGATCTGGAAATAAAGGTTTAAAAACCCCAAACAGATGGAATATAAAAAGGGGGGAATATAAGAGCAATACAATTAAAGCCCGAGGAAATAATATCAAAAATATCCCTTTGCATTTTCTGATGAATCCTAAAAGAACAGCTTACACATCTCTTTTTAAACAGTATTTCATAAACCCATCCCCAAATGCCAATAATTTTCTAGTCATAAAAAAATCTGAAACAGTTTGTTCTCTATAGGAAGATTAATTATTGAGTCATTAGCCAAATGCTATTTTCATCCAGAGGGTGTAACTCACTGAGGCCTGGCAGAGAATAGCTACTGACAGTGGGGAGATAAATGAAGCTTCCAAAGTAACACAGCACTGGGAGGAATTTCAACTCTATTCAAAGTGGATAGACTTCGCTGAATAGCCAGAAAATTCAGGTGGAACTTTATAAACATTAAGCCTAGAAGTAATGGTAACTCTAGGCCAATAATCAGAGCCATGTTAGGCTCTGATTATAATGAGACTCCAGCTACTTAAAAGCCAACTAGCATTAAACACAGGCATCTTTAAAGGATGATGATTTAAACCATATTTCAACAATAAAGACTTTCAACAATGCAGAATTTACCGTGTCGAGTATATATTCAGTAATTAATAGACAATAAAAGAAGCAGGAAAAAAGCAAACATGAGAGATGAAATACAGAAACCCAGACATGACACAGATGCTAGAATGAGCAAATGCGGGTTTTTAAATGGATTATAATTAGAATTAAACTAATTTAAATAAAAGATGGACGTAATGAGTGAACAAGAGGCAAATCACAACAGAGAAACACAAATTTCAAAAGAACCAAATAGAAATTCCAAGATTTAAAAACTGTGTCTGAGGGGAAAAAATTTCACTGATGACATCAACAGCAAATTGGAAATGGCAAAAGACCAGTTAACTTCAAGAAAGATCAATAGAAGGTGTCTAAAAGTGAAGCTCAGAGAAGATTAAAAGGTAAAAATGAACAGACACTTAGTGTTCTATGGGACAACATAAAATGGTTTTCATACACATAACTAAAGTCCCTAAAAGAAAAAAGAGATGCATTTTGGCCAAAGAAATATATCTGAACAAAGGATCCATATTATTATTCCAAAATATTTTTTTAACAATCAAAACCCTAGGACCTTAATGAATTTCACACAAAATAATTATAAGAAGAAACAAACATTAAGCAAATCATATTAAAAATGTTGAAAGCAGAAGATAAAGAGAAATGTTTTAAAAGCAGCCACAAGGTGAAAGACATGTCACAAACAGCAAAACAATAATAAGAGTAACTGCTGTATTTATCAAAAACAATGCTGGTCAGAAAGCAATGGAACGTCTGTAAAGTTTGAAGTCAAAAAACAAGACATCTCGTAAGCTATCATTCTGCATCTGAAAAAAAAATATTCTCCAGAAACAAGGGCAGTACGAAACCATTTTCAAATTAACAGAAGTTTCAAGGCTTTAGTACTAGAGGACTTGTATTATAATAAATGTCACAGAAAGTTCTTCAGGTTGAAGTAAAAACATTTTAAGGGAGAAATTCAAGTCTATATTAAGAAATGAAGAGCTCTTGAAAAGATGAGTGTGTGGTAAATCTAAATTAATCTCTTTTCTTAATCTGTTAAGAGATAAATGATTGTTTAAAGAAAAATAACTTGTGCCTTAGCATTCATAGAATATAAAAATATGAGAAAAGCAACACAGAGGACAGAAGGATGTAAGCAGAAAGATATGTAAGATTTTTAACATTACACTTGAAGAGATATAACATTAAATTAAAGAAGACTAGGATGAGTTAAACACACACATATTTCTAAAACAAATACAAACATAAGAAGAGAAAAGCTATGACCAAAGCATATTAAAAAGCAGAAACATGACTTTGCCAACAAAGGTCCGTCTAGTCAAGGCTATGGTTTTTCCAGTGGTCATGTATGGATGTGAGAGTTGGACTGTGAAGAAAGCTGAGTGCTGATGAATTGATGCTTTTGAACTGTGGTGTTGGAGAAGACTCTTGAGAGTCCCTTGGACTGCAAGGAGATCCAGCCAGTCCATCCTAAAGGAAATCAGTCCTGAATATTCATTGGAAGGACTGATGGTGAAGCTGAAACTCCAATACTTTGGCCACCTGATGCGAAGAATGGACTCAGTGGAAAAGACCCTGATGCTGGGAAAGACTGAGGGCAGGCAGAGAAGGGGATGACAGAGGATGAGATGGTTGGACGGCCTCACTGACTCAATGGACATGAGTTTGAGTATGCTCCGGGTGTTGGTGATGGAATGAAGAAGGCTTCTTCAATTAGTCAACATCTCCCATTTTGGGGGAGTTTAGTTCTGCCTAAGAGCTGAAAGATATTATTCTGTGTGCCCTTGGGGGGAAGAAGTAGCCTGCTTCAAAGCTGCACTAGTGTTTCTTGACCCCTCCTCGCCTGCCTCCTCATCCCGTCCCTTGCCTAACCAGCAACTGTTTTAACCTTCCCTTTGGGACTCAAGGAAGGACATGGAGGCTGAAGTCTATTCCCTACGGACAAGAAACAAGGGGCACAGGAAGGCTTCCGTGCCTGCCAGCCCCATAGCATCCTGCTCAGCTTCAAAAGCCCCCAGGACGCAGTGCAGAGGCCGCAGACTGAAACACATCCAACTGTTCAGTTAAAGAGGCCTATTTATTTCTCTTAAAAGCCTTGGGCTGAGGAGAGGGCTCCCAGTTGGACGCGCCTCTCGGCACTGACTGTAGTCCTCTCCAGAGACTGCGGAGGCTGGCAGAGGCCACCTGGATCTTCACTCTCTGCCTCCCTTCAGAAAGGAGCTGGTCCACAGGTCCAGTGCCTTAGTTTCTGCAGCTTCTACTTGTGGGACTCCCTCTTCCCTTATCATCTGGCTCTGGTGCTCTGTGGGGCTTGTGTCTGTGGGTCCTACAGACCTGTAAACAAACAGAGAAAGAATTCCTGCCCACCATCCTCTAGGGCACACTGTTGAGACCTCAGATGGAAAGGCCTATTTGCTTTTTTAAAAGCAGTGTCTTGCTTAAAGCTGTGTCCTGGAGGCACAGGTTTCCAGTTTAACAAACATCTAGGGGCCAGTTTACACTCCTTTTGAGAGATGGGCATGCCAGCTGGCACGGTCTTCTCCTTTACCCTCTGCTGTGTTTACCCAGACTGCCATTGTGTCTGAGAAAGGAGCTCGTGCACAAAGCTGGTGCCCAAGCTTTTGTGGCTGATGCCCAGAGGACGTATCCTTTGATAGCCTGGCTTTGGTGACCACTCGGCTTGAGTCCACAAGTAACAAAGAGATCCAGTTCTTAATTTACTGTGTCCCTAGGCTCAAGTTGCTGATTGACATTCTCTGCTTTGGGACATTGACAGGTGTTGGCGCCTGTCAATGGCATATCTCAACTACTAGGAGAGCCAGGAAGAACAAAGAAGGCTGCTTGGACAATCACAGAGGTTTCAAACAAAGTGAAGAGTTAAGGCAGGGTTGTATGTAAGCCTTATCTCCTACATGAGACTACTCCTTAAAGACCAGGAGAGGTGGCTGGTTTATCTAATACACAGAAATCAACACAGAGAGTTAAGAAAAATAATGAGACAGATGAATATGTTCCAAACAAAAGAACAAGATAGGATCTCAGAAAAGGACCTTAATAAAATGAAGATAAGTGATTTACCTAATAAAGAGTTCTAAATAACAATCATAAAGATTCTCACCAAGGTCAGGAGAACAAGGCATGAACAAAGTGAAAATTTTATCTACCAATATAGAAAATGGAAGAATGTACCAAACAGAAATCACACAACTGAAGAATACAATAACTGAACTGAAATGTTCAAGAAGGGGGGTCAACAGCAGACCAGATGAGGTGGAAGAAAGGATTGACCAATCAGAGAAGCAAAAAAAAAAAAAAAAAGATCTAACAATATATTGTCTATAAGAGACTCACTTTAGCTTTAAGGAAACACACAGATTGAAAGTAACAGGTTAAAAAGATACTCCATACAAACGGAAACCAAAAATAGCTGAGGCAGGAATACTTATATCAGATAAAATATACTTTAAGACAAAGATTGCATTAATAATACAAGACAAAGTAATTAGATTATGGTAATGGGGTCAATCCAACAAGAGAACATAACACTTGTAAAAATATTTATGCACTCAATATAGGAACACTTCAACATTAAACAAAGTAAATATTAACAGATCTAAAGGGAGAAATAAATGGTAATACAATAATAGTAAAGAACCTCAGTACCCTACTTTTAATAATGGGTAGATCATATGGAAAAACATAAGGAAACATTAGACTTAAATGACACATTTGGCCAGATGGACTTAACATTTATAGAACATTCCATCCAAAAGCAATGAATACACATTCTTCTTAAGCATATACGGACTTAAGTCCATATATAGTTAGGACAGATCATATGTTAGTCCACAGACAACTCTAAATAAACTTAAAAAGACTGAAATCATTTCAAGTGTACTTCCCAACCACAATGACATGACACTAGAAGTCTACTATTAGAAGAAAACTGGAAAATTCACAATATGTAGAGATTAAACAACATATTGATAATACTGAACAATCAGTGGGTCAAAGAAGAAATAAAAATATTTAAAATATCTTGAGACAAATAAAAGTGGAAATACTACATATCAAAACTTATGAGGTATAGCAAAATCAGTTCAATGAGGGAAACGTATAGTGATAAATGCCTACAATAAGAAACAACTTCATACCTTACGGAACTAGAAAAGAAGAACAAACTCCAAAGTTAGCCCAAGGATGGAAATAACAAATATTAACAGAAATAAATGAAATAGAGATTAGGATGACAATGAAAAATGTCAAACTAAGAGCTAGTTTTCTTAAAAGATAAATAAGACAAACCATTCTGCTGCTAAGTCACTTCAGTCGTGTCCGACTCTGTGCAACCCCATAATAGAAGCCCACCAGGCTCCCCCCATCCCTGGGATTCTCCAGGCAAGAACATAGCTAGACTCAAACCATGCAAAAAAAGAGAGAGGGCTCAAATATAATCAGAAATATAAGAAATGTTACAATTGATACCACAGAAATACAAAGGATCATAAGACACTTCTAGGAACAGTTATACACCAACAAGTTTTTCTTGAAAATTCCACCCTCCAGACCTCTGTCTCATGAGAAGCACACAAGAAGAAGGGAACTCCACGTTTGTCAAAGTAGATTGAGAATCTCTTGTTCTTCTACATTCAATTGATTTAAGGAAAGACTGTGTTTGGAGAACACTTTATTTAAAAAAAGAAAACAACTTTAAAAGTTTTTATGTTTTGCAAGACTTCCTCAAAATTTTTAATATGCACAGGTTCAGCATGACCCTTCAGAATGGGACTACAGAGAAAGCTTTTTAAACATACTTGAGCCTGGACTCATTTATTCACTGAAAATCTAGAAATGAGAAGTTCCATGGAACACACACTTTATGCATTCCAGGACTGAGTAAAGCCTGGTGACTGCACTGCTCAAGCAAAAAAAATGACATGTGGACAAATTCATGTCTAAAATAGTTAGAGACCTCTAGTAATTGCCATTTTATATATTATATATGTATTTATAACCATTATATATATAATTGCCATTATATATGAATAGTAAATAAACATGAATATAAATGTATAAGGCACATATTACATATATATGTAATATATAAAGGATACATAATATTCCCAAATTTACAAAAATAATTCCTTTTATGTATACTACTGAGTGTTGAATTTATGAGCTTGTTAGTTTAACTGATTAAACAACAAAAAAATTTAACTGAGGTTTAAATCCTTCAATAGACTGTTGCATCCTAACAAAATTTGTTAAGAAAACAAAGCAAAAAACTATATCTGAATTAATTTTTAAAAATCGGGCTTGATGACCAGATGCTGACTCTGACTTTTCTAGCACCATCTTTCATACATCTAAAGGCACAATCTACTTTGGTTTGTCGGTCTACACACCAAAGTGTTGAGAGGTAATTTATCATTTTGTTGATTGTTCATGGTTATCAGTCGGCAGATAGGCCTGAAATTATCATTTTGCAGACCAGTTCTTCAATAGGAAGTTTTCATATCCATACTTTCTCACCCCTGCCAAATCACTCCAAAACAGTACATGGATATATCAGGGGACCCATAACAAATGTCAAAGTCATTTGCTTTTCCAGTTTTTATTTGAGGACAATTCCATCACTAAATTATCTTCACCCTCTGTTCCCATCCTCTCTATGGATAATAAGAGAGTTCTTAACAATTAGCAGAGTTCCAGTAAAAATATTTTCCCCTAGCTAAACTGTAGTAATGGCCAAGAGAAATCAGGACAAACATTTTTCTACCTGCTTTAATAAGTGCATATCCAAGTAAGGACACACAGGATGCCTGCTCAGGCACACCCCGGGCTCAGCATCCATCTTCCTGCTCCTTTACACTTCCAGACTGACAGCTAAATTACTGCACAGAAATCGTTTGTGTGGGCTGAAACCATAATGCTGCCATTGAAACTAGTTTGTTGGCTAAAGGATAAACACAGATTGAAGGACAATTTTCATTAACAGAGAAACATGGCTTATAGGAGAGGAGAGCTGATCTGCATGGGAAAGTAAGCTTTAGCGACTTAGAAGAAAACAGAAGAAGACACTCTCTAATTGAGTTGTAATTTTCCTGTCAACTGGCAGGCACTAGCTGAATTCTTGGGAGAAGCCCATATCTGTATCTGAGACTGTCTAACATGTTTTCTGTTGCCCAATGGTTAATAACTGAGGAAATTTTTACCTGTAAATAGAACTGAACTTAGAGCAATGAAAGAAGTCGTCAAAACTATTTCCAAATGAAATGGACATAGTACTTTCAGGAAAATGAACCTTCTTTGCTGAAGCATCATCAAGGATTTAAAACTAGGACTGAGAAATACGGGGAAAACTCAACCCATGTTTAGTGAATTATTTGACAAATATGTATAAGCAACTGCACTCTATATATATAAGATAGGATTCTGAATTCAATGATCGTATAGCTTAAATTAAGCAGAGTAAAGACATGCAAATATATAGTAGGTTACAAGTGTCTACTTCATCTCCAACTGTCAGTATACATAATAGGTCTTTAATAAATACTGAATAAATTATTGAAGCAATATTCATTTATGGGAAAAGTAGTAAGAACCATAAAAAAGTTATAGATATGAGTAGTGGGCTTCAAAGGGTGAGGTTTATTTTGGTTGGAAGAGTCAAAGGTCAGTTCAGTTCAGTCGTTCAGTCATGTCCAACACTTTGCAACCCCATGGACTGCAGCATGCAAGGCTTCCCTATCCATTACCAAGTCCCAGAGCTTGCTCAAACTCACGTCCATCAAGACAGTGATGCCATCCAACCATCTCATCCTCTGTTGTCCCCTTCTCCTCCCGCCTTCAGTCTTTCCCATCATCAAGGTCTTTTCCACTGAGTCAGCTTTCACATCAAGTGGCCTAAGTATTGGAGTTTTAGCTTCAGCATCAGTCCTTCCAATGAACACCCAGGACTGATCTCCTTTAGGATAGACTGGTTGATCTTGCAGTCCAAGGGACTCTCAAGAGTCTTCTCCAACACCACAGTTCAAAAGCATCAAATCTTCGGCGCTCAGCTTTCTTCACAGTCCAACTCTCACATCCATACATGGCCACTGGAAAAACCATAGCTTTGACTAGACGGACCTTTGTTGGCAAAGTAATATCTCTGCTTTTTAATATCCTGTCTAGGTTGGTCATAGATTTTCTTCCAAGGAGCTAGTATCTTTTAATCTCATGGCTGCAGTTACCATCTGCAGTGATTTTGGAGCTCCCCCAAAATAAAGTCTGTCACTGTTTCCACTGTTTCCCAATCCATTTCCCATGAAGTGATGTGACTGGATGCCAAATCTTAGTTTTGTGAATGTTGAGTTTTAAGCCAACTTTTTCACTCTCCTCTTTTACTTTCATCAAGAGGCTCTTCTTCACTTTCTGCCATAAGGGTGGTGTCATCTGCATACCTGAGGTTATTGATATTTCTCCCATCAATCTTGATTCCAGCTCATGCTTTATCCAGCCCAGCATTTTGCATGATATACTCTGCATATAAGTTAAATAAGCAGGGTGACAATATACAGCCTTGACGTACTCCTTTTCCTATTTGGAACCAGTCTGTTGTTCCATGTCCAGTTCTAACTGTTGCTTCTTGACCTGCATATAGGTTTCTCAGGAGACAGGTCAGGTGGTCTGGTATTCCCATCTCTTTAAGACTTTTCCACAGTTTGCTGTGACCCACGCAGTCAGATGCTTTGGTGTCATCAATAAAGCAGAAGTAAATGTTTTTCTGGAACTCTTTTGCTTTTTCAGTGATCCAACAGATATTGGCAATTTGATCTCTGGTTCCTCTGCCTTTTCTAAAACCAGCTTGAACATGTGGAAGTTCACAGTTCATGTACTGTTGAAGCCTGACTTGGAGAATTTTGAACATTTTTTGTTAGCATGTGAGATGAGTGCAAATGTGTGATAGTTAGAACATTCTTTGGCATTGCCTTTCTTTGGGATTAGAATGAAAACTGACCTTTTCCAGTCCTGTGGCCACTGCTGAGTTTTCCAAATTTGCTGACATATTGAGTGAAGCACTTTCACAGCATCAGCTTTTAGGATTTGAAATAGCTCAACTAGAATTTCATCACCTCCACTAGCTTTGTTTATAGTGAAGCTTCCTAAGGCCCTCTTGACTTCACATTCCAGGATGTCTGGCTCTAGGTGAGTGATCACACCATCGTCATTATCTGGGTCATTAAGATCATGTCTTTGTACAGTGCTTCCGTGTATTCTTGCCACCTCTTCTTAATATTTTCTGCTTGTGTTAAGTGAATACCATTTCTGTCCTTTATCGAGCCCATCTTTCCATGAAATGTTCCCTTGGTATCTCTAATTTTCTTGAAGAGATCACTAGTCTTCTCCATTTTATTGTTTTCCTCTATTTCTTTACATTGATCACTGAGGAAGGCTTTCCTATCTCTCCTTGCTATTCTTTCGAACTCTGCTTTCAAATGGGTGTATCTTTCCTTTTCTCCTTTGCCTTTAGCTTCTCTTCTTTTCTCAGCTATTTGTAAGGCCTCCTCAGAGTCAAAGATGACATTGTAGAAATGCAGCTTGAAGAGAGGAGTGAAGAATTCCTAGGATGAACAGGAAATAGCAGTGGTATTCCTAATTGTCAGCAGCTATGGTCCAGGCTGAAATAAATACACTCTTAGAATTGTTGATTTTCAGTATCTTAATGGAAAGCAAATGCTGTGTACAGCTACCTCTGCAACTGCAAACCAAATCAGGTCACATTATGACTCAGTAAATGATTATGGACCAAACTCTTCTTTTTAAAATGTCAGAAAAACCTTCAGAGTGAGGATTGTATTAGCAAAACTGAAAATACATATTTTTATTAGATCCCCAGGTTTAGGTCAGAACTGGCATTAGCTAGGAATAATAATTTAATCCTAGACTCGACCAGTGACTGGCTTATTTCCTGGTACATAGTAGGTATGTAAGATATATTTGTTGAATACATGAATATCAAAAGTCAAGATTTTGCAATGTAATGAGTAATAGATTATTTTACAGAATAGGCTCCCAGTATCATCTCTAGTTTTACTCTCAGCTTAAAACTTGAAAATCCAAACACTCCATAAATGATAGGAACATCTAATTCACAATGCAGTTGATGAAGAAAATCACACTAGTTTCCTACTTTTTACTCCATATGTTGAAGTCATGGCTTCTAACTTTTCAAGGTCACTCATAGGCATCCTTATTTTAGCCAGGCTACTTGTCTGTTTTCAGCATCTGCTATCCCTCTTGGATTTTCACTTGGATTTTCACTTGAATTTTCACTCACATTATTTACTGCAAAGTAAATTGCAACATGGTCTTCCAAAGTATCTTTGTGAATCAGCACTCACAGTGAGGGGCTCCAATGGTCAGATGAGTTCACAAAATTCTTTGTACTCTGAGCTTACTCTTGGAGGTTCACTTTGCAAGTAAAAACACTTAAGCTTCTGAGAAGCATTGTGGTAAAGAAGCCAAATTAACTGTTTAACTCAGTGTTTTTCAAACTGTTACGACCATGGAACCTACTCTGAATGGCTTTCACTCTCTTTCAGAACTACGTAGTGTTGAGGTGCAACGTTGGGACAAGATCCTAAGGTAGAAGTTATAAGCTGCTGACTCGCGTGGTATTTTATCCTTGAGTGATGGCACACACTGAGAGGGGAGAGAGAGGTCCAGACATCTGGAAACACTGGGACCACATCCTCTTCAGCATCCATCCCCCCACCCCTGTTCCGTGGGCATCACTTCTCTAATTCACTGTGGCACTGGCATTCCCATATTACTCCCAGACCATTTCAGGCACGTACATTACTTGTCTGGTTCTTGTAGCTATTCGACTTTGGAATTCTTGCCCTGGGATATCTTAATCATTCAGTTATTCCTAGTATTCTTAGAGGAGAAAGGAATGTCCATATTTAAATAAAAAAGAGAGAGAGAGAGAAGTTATTATAAGATGAATCTCCCTTTAAGCTACTAGCAATAATTTCTACATCTGCTGAACTTCAAGGAAATGATCAGAAGAATCCTATGTCAGCATCTTGGCCTCCTAATGGCAGTTGCCCCAATTTTTTGCATCTGTAAATCTATGATCCTCAAAGTAATATGGGAATCTTGAGAGGTTACAAAATATCACCATGAAGTGTTTCACTGTGCTCTCCAGAAATGGATCTTTATTTCTGAAGGGAATCCATTCTTATTTCATTTCAGGTCTTTTTAGGCTCATACTCCAATGACTGGCTGCTCTGCTAGTCACATTTCTGGACTGAACTTTCACATTTACCAACAAATAGCCCTGGATCTCATCTTCCCTGGCAGCTCAGATGGTGAAGAATCTGCCTGCAATGCAGGAGACCCAAGTTTGAACCCTGGGTAAGGAAGATCCCCTGGAGAAGGAAATGGTAACCTACTCCAGTATTCTTTCCTGGAGAATCCCATGAACAGAGGAGCCTGGTGGGCTACAGTCCATAGGGTCACAGGGTCAGATATGCCTGAGTGATTATGCACACATGTGCACGCACACACACACACACATACACACACAGCACTGGGTCTAGACAGCAAGCAGATTACTTTCAAAAGGAAGCTCTTGGCTCTCCAGAATGGGTCCTTATTTCCCCTTTCGAAAGGATCGTCCTTATTCTCTGGTGGTAATATGCTCAACTGCACAGTGTGTAATTAAAAATGTCTTAGTTAATGAAAATAATTTATTTTTTCTAAATTTTAGAAGTTAACATATTTCAGTCTGCAAAATTTTTGAGGCCCTGGTTGGGGGAATGGGAAAGATGAGAAAACCCCAAGGGGCATTTGGTGCATACCCATGATACAGCCTTCCAGCAGAGAAAGCCAACGCAGAAACAAGACTTTTCCAAGAGGAGAGCACTGGCAGGGCAAAGGTGAGAGCCAGCCTGCTCTGTTTGTGCCCCACTTGTGTGCTCCAAGTAGCAGTGCCTCTCGTAGCACAACTGCCTTAAAAATAGTAGAGTCCAACAGCACTTGAGACATCAAGCTGGGAAGGTGGTTTTTTTTTTTTTTTTTGGGCTTTGTTTTTACCAAAATGTCCAACATATACTTTCTTTTCCATCACCTTATGCTAAAGAGTATATTTCAGTAACGCCTCTCTTTATAAGATCAGGTTTTCTTTCCGAAATACTTTCCAATTTTCAATTTCTGCCTTTTTAATGATGTCAGATGTCAGCATATCAGAAGTCATTACTGTCATCCTTCTAAGTGAACTGATTGTATTGTCAACCAACAGTGCTCTAACCTGGGGGCCTGGACCGGAAGTGAAAGAATTAAGGTTGCAGGGATGGAGTTTCCTGTTTCCGTTTTTTCCCCTAAGCAGAAGCAGTTTGGAGCAGGAACACTGCACACACTGCTCACTCGGGACAGGCAGCTATTTGGCTTAGCGTTTGCCTGGATGTGGAGAAAAAGGCATATTGCTGGACTTTCTTTCAGCAACATCTCCAATCACCGTATCAAAGTAGTGTGCTATATATTTTTCATTTGATAGCCAAAATATATTGTTTGTGACTATCAAAAGCCAGGAACACCCTGTTTTCCCTGAGTTGATTCAAGCTTTGGGTTTGAAATGCCTGCTGATTGCTCTGAACCATTCATTCTACAAATATTTAAGGAGCCTCTCCTAATAGACTGACCATTCTTTGGGGTACTACAGAAATAGCAGTAAGTAGATGAAAATTCTAGCTTACCTGGAGCTTATTTTCAAATGGTCATAACTCCTACATATTAGTGGGTCCATTTGGTACTTGTTTGTGTCAACAGGATTCAAGACTTGGAGGAAATATGGTGGGACAAGTCTGGAAAATGTCAAGCCTGTAGCCTAGGGTGAGGGAAGACCTTAAGAGGAATTCATTCTCTTACATCTGACTGCCAGTGGCTCCCGGCTTGCATCTTCCCCAAACTACCTCAACGAGGCAGCGGAGATGAGTTCTAGTATACTGGACTTCTAAAGTAGGAACGGACTACAGATGGAGCTCCTTGGATCTCCTTCTACAGCCTAAACAACCCAAGCCCACAGGGATTAAAAACATAAAACTTTTCTTCCATACCTATGAGGATTAAATGAACATATTAGTGAAGTTGCTCAGTCGTGTCCGACTCTTTGCGACCCTGTGGACTGTAGCCCACCAGGCTCTTCCGTCCATGGGATTTTCCAGGCAAGAGTACTGGAGTGGGTTGCCATTTCCTTCTCCAGGGGATCTTCCCGACCCAGGGATCGAACCCAGGTCTCCTGCATTGCAGGCAGACGCTTTAACCTCTGAGCCACCAGGAAAAGCCAAATGAACATATAGTACTCAGAATTATGCCTGGCATAATCTTTGTGCTACTATCATTATTCATCACTATTATATCCTCCTGTTCTATAAATGTAAATCCTACTGGTTTCAATTTTTCATAAATTCCTATTTTAAATACTGACTTTTATTTATGTATTTGGCTGTACCAGGTCTCAGCGGCAGCAAGCGTGATCTTCAGTCTCCACCTTTGCACACAGGATCCTTAGTTGCGGCCTGTGGGATCTCGTTTCCCGACCAAGGATTGAACCCCGACGCCCTGCACTGGAACCCCAGAGTCTTAGCCACTGGACCACTAGGGAAATGCCCTAAAAATTCATATAACTGCATCTCTATCTAAAAACTGTTAACAATGGCATACTGTTGTATTTAGGTGCTTTGAAGTACCTGGAGGTTGGCGGGGTGTCTTACTCTGATAACCTCATGTAACTCAAACAGCACCTACAGTCTTGATACCAAGGATTTTCAGTTAAGTGTGTATTGAATTGAATTAGAAATGTGTCTTTAAGTCTATTCAGTGAAGACAAACATCTCTTGTAGTCACTGTTAAGGGTTAAAGTGTGTCCCCACCCCTCACCCACACAGAAAAGAAGCTATACTGAAGTCTTAATTCCTGAATGTGACCTTATTTGGAAATAGGGTCACTGCAGATGTAATTAGTTAAGGTCACAGTGAATAGTATGGGCCCTAATCCAATATGCCTGGAGTCTTGCAAGAAGCCCTGTGAAGACAGAGACTGGGCAGAAGGCCGGATGCTGGTCAAGGCAGAGACTGGACTCAGGGAGCTGCAAGCCAAGAATGGCAAAGCCTGCCGGCAAAGGCCCAGAGGCTCGCGGGAGGCAGGGGAGAGGGCTTCCCTCCAGGTCTCAGCACGGCCCTGCGGACCTCCTGGTTTAGATGTCTGGCCTCCAGAACGGTGAGGTGACATGTTTCCCTTGTTTGTGAAACTTCGTTACAGCAGCTTCAGAAAGAAGACTGAGGTCACACCTCTGTCTCCCTGGCACGTTCAGATCAGTAACTGGGCAGCAGGAGCCTCCCCACCACAAAACACAGTTTCTCGTGTGGCTCAGTATTCACACGAAGCGTGTGTGCGTGTGTGTGTGTGTGGGGGGGGTGGGGCTCAGTGGCTTCAACAGTGTCTGCCTCTTTGCAAACCTATGGACTGCAGCCCGCCAGGCTCCTCTGTCCATGGGATTCTCCAGGCAAGAATACTGGAGTGGGTTGCCATGCCTTCCTCCAGGGGATCTTCCCGACCCACAGACAGAACCCGGGTCTCTGGCAGTGCAGGAGGATTCTTCATCCTCTGAGCCACCAGGGAAGCCACAGGAGGCTTGGGGAGGGTTTTGAGGCAGACTTTGGAAGGGAGATCACCCTAAGAAGTTTCCAGGGTTCTCCGGATATCCTAAGAACTCTATTCAATGTGAAACCATTCCTAGCTTGGATGGAAAGATGCAGTCAATAAATCTGGTACAATATACACCAGTTAATTCAACAAAACGTCAAACTGTCTGAGAAAGCCCTTAGAAAAGCTTTACTTTCTGAGTCACCAGGGAACTGACTGATAGAAGGAAAGCTCATGAAAATAAGATTTTCTCTAACTTCTGCCTTCGGTGAATAAATCAATGGTATTTTCAAGTCCCCTTAATACCAATGAGTTTATCTCATAAGCAAGCAAGTATTTATAGACTCTTAAAAGAAAAAAACAATGCTCCAGTTTTTTTCTTTTTCTTCCCCTTCCCATTTCAGCCTAATTTCTTCTTTCCTGTCTCTCTACCATTTCTTTGCCTTTTCCCTCACCCTCCTTCTGCTATTCTTCGCTTAGCTATAGGAGGAAAAATTTGTCTTACAACTGCTATCTCCTACCTCTTAGCTTCTGAAAGCTTTGATGAGTGTGTGGGGGGTGGTCTTCACTTTATTTATTTTTTTAAGATTTAGTCTCCCTGCCCTGAACTGGATTTAGGGTAATTGTGTATCTACTTGAGGGCTGAATGCAATCTCTAGCCTTTTTCATAAAGTTTATGGCCCTGGTGCCTCTTTAAAAGTCTCCTGTGGCTGACTGATGGGCTCATTTCTGATACTAACTATAAAGGATTGGCCATCCTGAAGATCAGCCGCTCCTCCCTAGAGCATCTCAGCGGGGAAGGGCAGCCGCCTTACAGACAAGGCCTGTGTTATAGATGGCGCGTCCAGTCTCAAGCAGGTTCATCCTTCAGCGGCCCAGGCTCTTCCCTGCACCGAGGGACTGCACCACGGGGCACGTGAGCTGAGCCACGTCCTTTAGCTAATGGGCGTCAGAGGACTGAGACATCATCAGCGGTGGGAGGGAGAACGTGAGAGTTAGCACCCTATTTCCCAACTTGTGTTCATTTTCTCTTGGCGTCATTAGTCTAAAGAGAGGTCGGCACACTCACAGAGCCTTCATCATTCCAGAATTCGAGCCTTTTGATTTAAGTTTTCTTCAGATTTTACCCATTAAAAATGTGTTCTCAGTTTTCATGTCAATCTGCCTTTTCTCCTCAAGCTGTCTTTCAAAAATATCTTCATGGGACAAACAGTGGTGATGAGTGAGTCTTCCCTACTTCTACCACTCGTATGTTCTGGGTCAAAATGGCACTTGAATTCTCAGGGAAGCATAAACATGGGAGAAAGGATGGCTGGGGGTGGGAAGAGAAGGTGAAAAGGAGGGAGTGAGTGAGACAGAGAGACAGGGAGGCAGAAGAAGGAGGCAGGGAAAGGAGTCGGGAGAGAGAGAGCACGGACTGGAGGCTGAGGAAGGCAGGAGAGGAGGGATTTTAGGAGGCTTACCATTTAAGTTTTAACTGAAGATTTAATTCCCTGCAGAAGGGGAGTTAATTTGTCACTTGTCAAATACCAAGATGTGAAAGATGCCACCCAAGAGTGGTTGGTCATCACTGGGAAGCTTATCAGGTGTGGTGAGCAGCCGAAGGGAGGAGTCAGAGACCAGTGGACACACGGTGGGTGGGGGGGAATGCAGGTTTGGGGAGAAAGGGTGATCCACCATTCAAATATTCACTGAAGGTTTTACACAGCAGGCATGACTGTGATGCGGATTATCAGAGCTCGAAGACAAGCTTTGGCTGTGAGACAGTCAACGCACATAAGGAACCCACACTTTAAGTAATGGAAACACCAGCAGTGTAACCAAACAATTACACCCAAACACTAAAAGTGATAAAAGGCATTTAGAGACGCTGCCAGCCCCACTGCATCCACCCCTATCTGGTTTCTCACATCACAAAACAGCAAGAACAGAAAGCAAAGACCAAACAAGTCAGCGTCACCAATAACATCCATGCTGTTAAATGCTGGGAGTGTCTTTCAGACCTTACTATAAGCAAACACCATCTGACCCAGCGGACCGTTTCCTCATCTCGGAACATTCTCTTCTCGGGTTTTACTGCATACTGCATTTTGTGGTGTTCCAACCACTTCTCTGTTTCTTTAACTGTTTTGCAAGGTCATCTCGTCTTGGCAACCATAAAGTATGGTGACTTCTCCAAGGTTTGGTCCTGTGCTTACTGTTCTTGGGACTCTCTGAGGCAGCTCTGTCTTCAGCAACCGTCCATGTACCGAGAACTCTCCGATGAGCCCTCCAGGCAGACTTCTCCCTCTGTACCTGCTGTGGGATGCTCTCCCAGGTGCTGTGTAGGGTCAGCTGCACCCTTTTCTGGGCACTTCCTTAGTAATCCTGTGCTTTCCTGTATCTGCCAGTTAGAACTGTGTGATATCCAGCTGTGTGTCTTCAGTGTTCGGCAAGGTGTTTGTTTGGCACGTGGTCACAGGCACGGTTTGTTCAGCTGTGGACTGGAATTCGGGGCAGGGCTTGGGGGCAGAAGGCACGGCATCACTGCACATACTGGGGCGCGGCTGGGTGACTCTGCCTTGGCAGATGAGCCAAGATAGCTGACTACGAGAACAACTTTTCAGATGGTAATGCCTTCATGATTGTAATTATGCAACCTTATGTAAGAAGACAGAAAGTATACATGGGATTTAACATGGAAGATTTCTATTTTTTCTGTTACTTTTGTATTATCAGAGTTTTCTACAATGCATAGAAACAATTTTACAATTTTTTTAAATTAAATTTTTTATGAGGTCTGAAAGAGAAAAGGCTGAAAGAGAAAAGCCTATGTGTGTTAGACACACACACACACAGAGTTAAAGTAGTGAAATGAAAAATAGGTTGTGAATTCCTACCAGAAATTCTAGGAGTTGGAATCCCAGGAGTTAGAACTCTTTTTCGTTCAGAAAAAGTATTACCCAAATTCTTCACTAAGTAGCCCAAATTGCCTTTGTTGCTAAGTGACTTTTAGGGAAAAAAAGGACAAAGAGAAATTATTTACTCAAATGGTCTGTAACTCCTGATTTTCAAGAATTAAATACAAACAAGTATTTTTAGATAATAAATTTGATACTAACATATGCTCTCTGGAATTATAACTCAGACTACAGTCTTTACTGATGAGCTCTAGACACTGACATCCTAGTCAAGCCATCCAAGCCATCAAAATAAGCAGCCCCTTATAAAAATGAAAATTGAATATTACATTGGAGAAATTGAAAGCATGTTTTATCAAAGGCAATTTGTCTGTTATCTGACAGCCTTGGAAAACAACAGGAAAATTACGTCTCTTACATTAAAATGAAAAGGCAGCAGCTTCTTTCAACATAACAGTAATAAAGGATCCTTGGGCCATTGAAAAAAACAACTGTTTATTCTATATGCTGGCACCATCTATTTCTTTCTTGTGCTCTCCTGGAAGGTGGGGGGGTGGTGGGAAGAGCCTATTTCTGAACTAGTTATTGGATCATAGAAGGAAGGAGTGCCAATTTCTTCCTCTTAAAAAGTTATTCCTTTATTGGTGGGTAGATTTTATTTATTCATTTTAAACTTTTAATTTCGCACTGGAATACAGCTGATCAATAATGTTGTGATAGTTTCCGGTGAACAGTAAAGGGACTCAGTCATACGTATACACGTATCCCTTTTACCCCAAACACCCCTCCCATCCAAACTGCCACATAAGAGCTCCCGGTGCTAGACAGCAGGGCCCCACCGTTACTCATTTCAAACACAGCAGAGCCAGGGGCTGCTGACACCTCCCCGCCCTCCATGCTTGGTCCCTGTGAGCTGCATCCCTGTAGGGAGTCCACATCCTAGGTTCTCAGTGAGTGTGTGTGCGTTAGTCGCTCAGCCGTGTCTGACTCTTTGCGACCCCATGGACTGTAGCCAGCCAGGCTCCTCTGTCCATGGGATTCCCCAGGCAAGAATACGGGAGTGGGTTGCCATTTCCTCCTCCAGGGGATCTTCCAGACTGAAGGATCAAACTTCCATCTCTTACATCTCCTGCACTGGGGCAGGTGGGTTCTTTACCACTAGCACCACCTGGGAAGCCCAAACTGAGGATCCTCCAACTCAGAGATGATACCAAGTAGTACCTAACTACACATTTATTTAGGAACTTTTAGTCTCTGCCCACTGTTCCAAGGAAAGCAGCCTTGAACTCCGGTCATGGTTTGGGCGGAACAATCATGCTCACGTCTATATCTTGGTTATGCTTGTTAAGTGATCAGGAGTATAATGGAAATTTTTAACCCAATATGTGGCTCATGTAGTAGAAATATTCTATGATACTTGAGTCGGTTGAATACTACTGACTACTACTTATAGCCAAGGCTGCTTGCATACTGCGAAGATTTGCTTATTTTATTGCAGCAGGTTAGCATCATTTTCTGAATATTAAAATACATTCAGTTTTTTTTCAAATGAACCATCTAGAGGAAAAGCATAGTTATTAACCCAATAACTAGTTCTTTAATGCCAATATTTCAGAGAGCTCAAATTTCACTAAAGCACTCTATGATGTACGACAACCCACTTCAGGATTTTTGCCTGGAAAACCCCAAGTACAGAGGAGCCTGCTGGGCTACAAGTTCACGGGGTTGCAAAGAGTTGGACACAGCTGAGCATGAGCAGAGATGAAATTGATGTAAATTGAGTGAATCTTAGATTCCCTGCAAGAGTTTTAGTAACTAAAATAATTCTATAAAGACTTCAAAATAATGTAAGCATGACTCCAGAAACTGGAGGAAAAAAAGGAACTCTACAATGGTGCCTAAAATCAAGTGTTCAGTTCAGTTGCTGAGTCATGTCCAATTCTTTGTGACCCCATGGACTGCAGCACGCCAGGCCTCCCTGTCCATCACCAACTCCTGGAGTTTACTCAAACTCATGTCCATTGAGTCGGTGATGCCATCCAACCATCTCATCCTCTGTCACCCCCTTCTCCTCCTGCCTTCAGTCTTTCCCAATATCAGGGTCTTTTCAAATGAGTCCAGCTCTTCGCATCAGATGGCTAAAGTACTGGAGTTTCAGCTTCAGCATCAGTCCTTCCACTGAATATTCAGGACTGTGTACTTAACCAATTTATGCTTTTCTTACATTCTTCAACTAAATTAACCTTATTGATTGTGACATTTGACCACTACCTTTAACTCAGAGCTTCAGTGGATGAAACATTTGACTTCTTTGCTCTGGGAAGGCTGATCCACGTGTAATGGTTCTGCGGTTCAATTTGTGGACCTCCAAGTATATTGGGGAAGAGAGATGCAGAGCTCTGACACTTTCTAGCTACGTGGTCTCAGAAACTCAGTTTCCTGAAACACAGTTTGGGAAAACAATGCTTTCTTCCAGTACAAGAAATCCTAATATTTAACGGTGTTAGTTCCCTTCTTAAAGGAAAGCCCCCATTTTAGGTCAGTACTGGGTAAAGTTACCCTCTTGACAGATGCTACATTTTCCACCCTCCTGGAATGACCAGCTCCATGAGTCACAAATATATTGTAAGAACATTTCAGTGAACACTAAAAGCAGGACCCCTTTTTTTGGATAGCCTGCAACTGTATGTGGAAAAAAAAAACCTAAAAATAATGCCATTTTTGATTGCTGATGTCATAGACATTGGCAAGAATATTGAAGCTGTACATCAAAAAGATATTTTGGGGATAAGTTAGTATAAGAATAAAATAGAGCTGTGGAGCTCTTGTGAAACTGAGAGATCTCTTTTGTATCAAAGTATATTTATGAGATAATATTTCAACAGAAATGGAGAAAAAATGGAAATCCATTGCCATTATATTACTATTGTGTTGAAATGGCAATCTTATAATGAAATCTAAAATTCCAACTCTCATATCCTAAAGTGGATGCCTGCTTGCTTTAATCTTGGTTATCGTTATATTGCTAAAGCAATCATTGAAATTAGCTTTGGCAGTTACAAAAAGGCAAGAGAGGTCTCCTCTTCCCTACTCCCTTTTCACAATCCCCACCCTCTAGCTCAAGGGTGCCCTTGACAACAAAAGTTCAAGAACACCCAACTGCAACCGAACATTTGGTCATCACATTTTTCGATAACTGAGTCTTGTAACTCAGAGAGGCATGACTCACTGTGGCCCCGCTCACCCGGAGCACAGTCTCAAGGCCTCTTAGTTGAGTCTTGTAACCCACGGAGGCATGACTCACTGTGGCCCCGCTCACCTGGAGCAACTCTCGAGGCCTCTTAGTTGTGTGGACTGAAAAGAGTGGCCACTGCTTCTCATATCTGGAAACCCTGTGCAAGGCTCCAACCTCGCAAGGGTCTTTGATTTTTTACTTGCAGAATTGTGTCTTCAACTACGGGAGCTACAGATAGCTTTTAGCTCAAATATTTTACAACTATTATTGTCTTTAAGTTTTTTCTTAAACTTTTGTTATATTCAGATTCCACGGGCATGCATTTTGCCTTGTTGGCAAGCAACTTTCTTATGTATTATTTTTATTTAAGTCAGCACACTTTTTTTTGTGTTTGTTTTTTACCTGAATGTGCTTAAGATGGGCAAGTTGGAATGCTCCTAAAAGTGATAAATCAGCTTCACTTATCTTAAATAGAAGTGTAAACTGTAAAAATAAAAAGGATGGCAACCCCTTACCCCCCAACCAAACCCAGTGTAACTGAGTCCTGGTTAGATGCTATGGCCTAAGAATGGAATACCATCACATAGCCATTCTTACCAAGAGAATCAGACATTTTAGAGGAGATGTGAAAGAAGAATCAAAAGATTTCCTCACTGTGGGATTTACTATGACTTAAGCAAGGAGGTCCAACCAGTCCATCCTACAGGAGATCAGTCCTGGGTGTACTTTGGAAGGACTGATAGTAAAGCTGAAACTTCAATACTTTGGCCACCTCATGTGAAGAGTTGACTCATTGGAAAAGACCCTGATGCTGGGAGGGATTGGGGGCAGTGATGGACAGGGAGGCCTGGCGTGCTGCGATTCATGGGGTCGCAAAGAGTCAGACACGACTGAGCGACTGAACTGAACTGAACTGAAGTCATTGTTGGTACCACCACTGGTGTAGATCCCCTTGCTGGGAAAATGTCTCTGATTATTAAAAGAGTGTGCTACATTTCAGACTCAGCTGCCCAAATAGGTTGGGCAAATTCTTCAGTTGTCAAAATATCTTGACTGTGCTTCTGCTAAATCGCTTCAGTCATGTCCGACTCTGCGTGACCCATGAGGCTCCCCCATCCCTGGGATTCTCTAGGCAAGAACTCTGGAGTGGGTTGCCATTTCCTTCTCTCATACTTATTCTCAAAAATGAACACTGTATCAACATGAATGACATAACTAATTTTTCCTTAAATTATATGCCATAGTTATTATTCAGTTCAGTTCAGTTGCGCAGTTGTGTCTGACTCTTTGCAACCCCATGAATCGCAGCACACCAGGCCTCCCTGTCCATCACCAACTCCCGGAGTTCACTCAAACTCATGTCCATCGAGTCAGTGATGCCATCCAGCCATCTCATCCTCGGTCGTCCCTTTCTCCTCCTGCCCCCAATCCCTCCCAGCATCAGGGTCTTTTCCAATGAGTCAACTCTTCGCATAAGGTGCCCAAAGTACTGGAGCTTCAGTTTTAGCATCATTCCTTCCAAAGAAATCCCAGGGCTGATCTCCTTCAGAATGGACTTGTTGTATCTCCTTGCAGTCCAAGGGACTCTCAAGAGTCTTCTCCAACACCACAGTTCAAAAGCATCAATTCTTCTGCGCTCAGCCTTCTTCACAGTCCAACTCTCACATCCATACATGACCACTGGAAAAACCACAGCCTCGACTAGATGGACCTTAGTCGGCAAAGTAATGTCTCTGCTTTTGAATATGCTATCTAGGTTGGTCATAACTTTCCTTCCAGGGAGTAAGCATCTTTTAATTTCATGGCTGCAGTCACCATCTGCAGTGATTTTGGAGCCCCAAAAAATAAAGTCTGACACTGTTTCCCCATCTATTTCTCATGAAGTGATGGGACCAGATGCCATTACTAGGAACACTTAATTAGTACAAAATTCTCTGTTCTCCAGAATATAAAGTGCAACAATACATTGACAGAATTATTCCAGTTTACTGCTAAATTTGAGAAAAATGAGCTACTTCTAAGTTAAGAAAAAGCAACAACAACAATACGAAACAGAAGAAAAGTTATATTCAGTCTTAAAGTATTCAACAGAATGAAACAACACCAGCAGAGAAAAAAAAAAATTAATTTATCAAGTCATAAAAAAATACATTAATTCAAAATGAATTAGAAAAAGCAATATAGTTATTTGCAACTGCTATAGAAATTCTGTCTTAGAATAACCAATTGAACTTACTCAATAGGTTCACTTGAAGATAAATTAAAATATGATTATAATATGAGAAATTTATAGTTAAGTAGCATTACATTAATTCCTTATTTTTCCTAGTACACTCTAATGTTTTTCTTTCCTATTCTTTGTACATACTTATCTTCTCAATAAAAAATAATGAATAATGAAGGAAATGATGGGCAAATGAAATTTTATTTTCACTATAATTAGATTTCCCCTCTAAAAAATCTTCCATCTCCTTAAATCACTATGAATTAAACTATAGTGTTTCCTTTATTGCAAAATTCCATGCGAGCATGTTAATCCTTTCTCAGGAAATCTCAGGATCATTCTGGTATAGTCATGTTTACCCAAACTTTGCCAACAGTCTGAGAACATGATTTTTAAAAGGATCTACATGGAACAAGTCTTGGACGTGCTGAGACACCAGTAAATTTGGGCAATTTTTCCTTGCCCAAGTGCTTCACCTACATGAGTACAAAAATCCTGCATTAATTCCCACCCTTGGGGGAAGAGAACTTTCTCATGTACTAACCACTGAGTTACATAAATAATTTCATTTAATTTTCAAAATAACCTTACAATCTCAGCATTAGTAAACATGCTTTACTCAAGAGGTCAAGGAACCCACCTGTCTCATCCAAGATCACATCTAGTGATGGAAACTCAGACTAGTTCCCTTGTCTCTACATGCAGGATATTTATCACGCTTCCTTCTCAACCATCACAGTTTTCTAAAATAACTTTTTTCTTTCTGTATTGTAGGAGTCACAAAACTATAACCTGTAGCACAAATGTTTCCTGTTTCTTGTCTTTATAAATGAAGTTCTATTGGAACAAACGTCACACGCATGTGTTTATGTAATGTCTGCGCCTGCTTTTTCAGCAGAACAGCGAAGCTAGGTAGTTGTGACAGAGGTTTGGGTCTAAACTGCTTAGCATGTGCGCCTTTCCAGAAAAGGTTTGCCAGCCTCTGCTCTATTGCATCTCCACGTTAGCTGAGAGAAAATAGGACTATCTAGACAAGATATATGTAAACAAACAGTTTGTAGAATAATTTTTATACATAGTATGACATTGTCCTTTGAAAAAATGTTAACATTTGCTTCTATGTATATATATATATATATATATAAATACTTGCAAAGTTCATATGCCAAATGGTGGTTATATTTGAGACATCAGATTATTATAAGGAAACTTTCATGATGCTTTAAATATTTAAACCACTTCAATATTTAATAATTTAAAATTTTCTTATTTGAATGTATTTCTTCTTTCTTTACTCACCAGGTGTGGGTCCTCGGACAAGTCCTTCATCTCTGCTGGACTCTATTTTATCTGTAAAATGAGGAGCTGGGTTAGACAATCTTTCCAATTCCTTTTAATTCTAACACCTCACCACTGTACATAACACAGCCACTCAATTTCTTAGTATCATTTAATTTTGGTAACAACCAACCATCAGGAAAGATGTCTACAGGGAGCCTACAAATTTAAATTTTTCCATTTGTCATTTTTATTAGGAGTAATCTTCATAGATAACTCACTTTTCTATTGGTTCACTAGAATCTCTTTCAGGAGAATAGTCAGAGGAATTCTAAGATACCATCATATTTCTATAGCAGTCTAAAATTAATTTTTCATTAGAGACCATAGCCAACTGTGAATCTTGGGAACAAATGCTCTCTAACCCAATTTCAAGTTTGATTTCTCTAAATGGGATCTTTTTTGATTCCCAGTCTATGACTTATGTTTGCATTTGTAATTTCTTGACTTGCTTTTGTAAGAACATGATATGAACTTTGTCCACAGGATGCTCATATCCTAGAAGTTCCCATTTCCTCTAAATTTGATTTTGTTTTTAGTTTTATTTTGAAAGCAACATTACAAATCTGAAAACATTTTTAAATATATATTCCAAGTTTACATCAAATATAAAGTACAGAACATATTCTCATAGCCATTTTGTGACTGCTGAAATGGTGAAAGTTAAAATCAAAGCAATTACCCAGTAGAAGTGACCTATCGAGACGGTGGACAAGTTCCCACCCAGTGGAGGTAGGTGTCAGCATGGCCTCCTGGGGGATAGATTTAATCATGTATCTAAAACTTCAGGAGTTTAACCAGAAATTTCACTTCTAGGAGTATACCCTAAGCAAATAATGAATAATGAGGAAAAGACAGGCATCCTACTTTTTATAAATTTATAAAAAACGAAAACAAATGTAAGTAAGCAGTGACTTGCTTAAGCAACTGAGATGCAACAATGTGATTAAGTACTCAGTCAGTCAGTCAGTTCAGTCGCTCAGTCGTGTCCAACTCTTTGTGACCCCAGAATCGCAGCACGCCAGGCCTCCCTGTCCATCACCAACTCCCGGAACTCACTCAGTGATGCCATCCAGCCATCTCATCCTCGGTTGTCCCCTTCTCCTCCTGCCCCCAATCCCTCCCAGCATCAGGGTCTTTTCCAATCAGTCAACTCTTCGCATGAGGTTGCCAAAGTACTGGAGTTTTAGCTTTAGCATCATTCCTTCCAAAGAAATCCCATTAAGTACTATGCACCTATTAAAGTTATAAAGCAAAAACAATGTACAAGACCATGGGGAAATGTTTGCTCTGATTCATGTCGATATGTAGCAAAACGAATACAGTATTGTAAAGCAAACAAACTAAAAAAATAATTAATTAAAGAAATAAAAAAATAAAAAGTAGAAAATAGTTATAAAATAATGCATGTAGTAGGATTCTATTTCTTATAAAATGCATAAATGTAAAGATTTGTATGTATGTCAGAAAGCAACTAGGAGGCTTCCAGTCAAAGTGTCAATGCTGGCTGCCACTTGGTGAAAGAATTATAGTAAATTTTTGGATCTTCCATTAAATTTGCAATTTTTCTGCATTGCCTACATATTATCTTATCACAAGAATTATTTAGGAGCAGCAAATTATAGTTACAAAAATAACTTTAAAGTCTCTAGCTTATGCCTACCCATATGATCAGGCTTTTATGGAATCAATCATGTCAGTGATTCAGGAAGCATATCATTTTAACTGAATCTAAGTAAACAGTTTTTATCTAATGTACAATCAAGTGCTGATTTTTAAAACTTGCATTGAAGAAAATTAAAATGAGCAATAAAGAAATAAGATAATCAGACCATTTATCCCTTCATGCCCCTCTCATTCTCTTTCTTAGGACAAGTAGGTCTTTAATTTCCAAGCTCTTTTTAAAATAAGCTGTAATAAGAGTACTTACTTGCTTTTTACACTTGGTTTTGATGTGCCTACCCATTCAGTCGCAAGCTCCATGAGATCAGGTGTCATGTCTTTCTGCTTCATTTACCACAGATCTCCTTAAGAGCTCAATGAGACTGGGTGAAAGAGCACAACTACTAAAGCTCCGTAACAAATCAAAAGCTATCAGATGGGCAGTTGATTCCTGTAGTCTATACTGACCCAAGGCCAGCAAAACGTTCTGTGGGCTTAACGTCTTGGAACTCAGAACCCAATCACATGAAAGTAGAGTGTGCTGTATCAACCTCCAGTGTTTATGGAAACCAAGACCACCAATCTTGATGCTCTAGGGCGAGTTAATCTTCTCTACCTGCGCTGCCCATCATTTAATTTTACCCCTTTAAAAGATTACATCTGATAAATCATGCATAATCAAAACTTTGAACTCCAAATATAATTAGCCAGATGACACCCCAGTACCGTTTAGGTGAAGTTAAAGTACAGGAAATTTACACTGTGAATGTTGCAACCTGATCTGACTGGAAGTGCAAGATTAGACACTGGTCAGCCACATCCAGAGAGGAGGGTCTAATTCAGGAAACGTGTGTCTGTGTGTACGTGTATGTACCTGTGTGTGTGTGAAAGTCACTCAGTCATGTCCAACTCTTTGTGACCCCATGGACTATACACTCCATGGAATCCTCCAGGCCAGAATACTGGAGTGGGTAGCCTTTCCCTTCTCCAGGGGATCTTCCCAGCCCAGGGATCAAACCCAGGTCTCCTGCATTACAGGCGGATTCTTCACCAGCTGAGCCACCAGGGAAATGTGTGTGTGTGTGCGCGCACGCACAATGCAGAACTCTGTTTTTACATCGCCTATAAAGACAGGCTCCTAAAGCCAATTAATAATACAAACTACATGTTTTTCCAACAACTCTGTATGAATCATTTTTATCTAAGCAATAATTCAAATTCATTGATTTTCTAAAGGACTTTATCAAACTCTGAATATATTGTTGTTATTAAAATATTCTATTTCTTTAAAAATAATTGATAATTGAGCTCTCTTCATCGCTTGGACTCATCTTCATCCAGTTAAGTCAGAATGAATAAAAGTTGATCATCATCTTAAAATATAAAAGTAGCACAAGTGCAATTTAAAAGCCAAGAAACTGAAACGAAAGAAATTCTTCTCACTTTCTTCTTTGAAGCTGCTCTCAATACCACAGGATCCTTAAATGAGGAAGCGTTTCTTTTGCCAAGTCTTCAAAGCAAAAATTAAAATGGAAAGTTACTCGACTATCTGGGAAATTCAGTCAATGAGGAAAGCCAACCTAGGTTAATTGAGGCTTGATTTTAAGTACCAATTTTTGCTTATGGTTTTTCTAAGAGGTTAGGGATTTAAAATTCAGTCTCTAGAGTAGGCATTTCTGTTTTAAATTAGAGGTGGGGAAAGTAACTAGGGTATCAAAACCTGACTCCCATTCACAAATGTAATTTGAAAAATTATGGAGATAACTGTAAGTCCCCCAACAATGGAGTATCTTACTTTAAGTCATAATCGGTGCACAGGAGTGCTTATTGTGAAAGATCCCTTAAATACCTATTCCCCACTGGTTTATAACTGCCAGTGGGGCTGGTTTGCATGTTGAATGCAACAAGCATGGAAGTTTCTGGCAGAAAGTCTTATAAAGCTTAAATGTAGCAGTGGGACCATTCCGACTCAGCCCATAAGCTACAAGGTTAGAAGCTAACATTTCAGTGATCTGCCTGATCATCGATGGTGAATCACTGTGGAAACTGCAGAGATGTCCTGGTATTTGGGCTAAATGCTGGGGAGTGCCACCATGAAATACTGCTTTGTGGAGATGTGACAATGAAGGCTCATATACTTGTTCCACATTCAATCCATTTACATGGACTTTAGCCGGTTTCTGCTCATTAAAGAGATGTTCCCCTTAGGATTCTGAGAGTGGGGCAAAAGAAGACTTGCACTGATACAGTAGTTTATTTGCTATTTAAAAACAGTATTTTTTTAGTCACTAAAGAATTTTATCCTGCAAAAATGCTCATGGCAAAGCCCTCAGCCAAGAGAAGGGATGCATTTATGTTCTCTGAGATGCACACAAGTATTTAAAAAGTCATCAGGTGGTAGACAGATACTGAAATTTCATTACAATATAACCTGTTACTACAAATGGCATTATTTCTCTCTTTTTATGGCTGAATAAGCAACACGGATGGATCTACAGACTGTCATAGTGATGTAAGTTTGACAGAGAAGGACAGACATCGTATGGTCTCACTTATATGTGGAATCGAAAAAAAAATCTGTACAAATGAACTTATTTACAAAACAGAAATAGAATCACAGATGTAGAAAGCAACATTACTGGTACTGGGGGAAAAGAGGAGAGGGATAAGTTTGGAGATTTGGATTAACATATAGACCCTACTATATATATATAAAATCGGTAACTAATAAGGACCTACTGTATAGCACAAAGAACTCTCCTCAATACTCTGTAATTGCTTGGATGGGAAAAGAATTTTTAAAAGAGGGGATATGTGTATATGTATAACTGATTCACTTTGCTGTACACCCTAAACTAATATATCATTATAAGTCAACTGTGCTCCAATAAAAATTAAAAAAAAAAAGTTCTAATGAGGTGGATGAAACTGGAGCTGATTATACAGAGTGAAGTAAGCCAGAAAGAAAAACACCAATACAGTATACTAACACATATATATGGAATTTAGAAAGATGGTAACGATAACCCTGTATGCGAGACAGCAAAAGAGACACAGATGTATAGAACAGTCTTTTGGACTCTGTGGGAGAGGAAGAGGGTGGAATGATTTGGGAGAATGGCATTGAAACATGTATAATACCATATAAGAAACGAATTGCCAGTCTAGGTTCGATGCAGGATACAGGATGCTTGGGGCTGGTGCACTGGGATGACCCAGAGAGATGGTATGGGGAGGGAGGTGGGGGGGGGTTCAGGATTGGGAACACGTGTACGCCCGTGGTGGATTCATGTTGATGTATGGCAAAATCAATACAGTATTGTAAAGTAAAATAAAGTAAAAAAAAAAAAAAAAAGAAGAAGAAGAAAAAATAAATTCAGGGCAGAGAAAAAAAAAGTTGAAAAAAAATAACCTGCTACTAAGAGCATCTGTTGTCTGAGACAGTCTCAACTCTTTTAAAGTTGTTTATTATTTTAATTGAAGGATAATTGCTTTAAAGAATTGTGTTGGTTTCTACCATCCATCAGCATGAATCAGCCATAGGTACACATCTCTCCCCTCCCTCCTAAACCTCCCTGCCACCTTCCTCCCCATCCCACCCCTCTAGGCTGTTACAGAGGCCAGTTTGAGTTCTCTGAGTCATACAGCAAATTCCCAGAGTCCCAGCTTTTAGAGAGGGGGTAAAAGTCTTGTGGGTTCAACATCGTTCTCCCTTTATACCTGCTTTCTAGTAATATATTTCGGAAAGTTTTCTATCAATGTGCAAACCATATTTGTGCACATATTAAGGTCCTTTGTTTTAGACATTAGGTACTACAAACTGATGAGCTACAGGTCAGACTGTTTCCACAGATATGTGTGTGTGTATCTATACACACACAACTTTTTATTTTGTATTGGTTGGTTTAGTTGCTAAGTCATGTCTGACTCTTGTGATGCCATGGACTACAGCCCACCAGGCTCCTCTGTCCATGGGATTCTCCAGGCAAGAATACTGGAGTGGGTTGCCACTTTCTTCTCCAGGAGATCTTCCCAACCCAGGTCTCCTGCATTGCAGGCAGATTCTCTACCGACTGAGCCACGAGGGAAGCCCCACTGGGGTACAGCCAGTTAACAACATTGTGTTACCTTCAGGTGGACATCAAAGGGATTGAATCATACGTATACATGTATCCATTCTCCGCCAAACACCCCTTCCATCCAGGGTACACACCACTATATTTAAAATGGATAAGGGCCTGCTATATAGCAAAGGGAACAGCGCTCAGTGTTATGTACACAGATATATGTTTGAGCCAATTCTCTTTAAGGCTGAATTCCAGTGCTTTTAGATGGGTCTACCTCCTTGGCTTTTGAGAGACCCGCCCCCGCCCCACTGCCTACACCAGCTGTTTAGAAGCTTTGTCCCTCTGACACCGTCTTCCCCGTCCCCCAGGGTTTGTTTTCCTTACTCGGGGCGTGCCTAGCTTGTGTCAGTCTTCTGCCACCAGCCTGTTGCCAGCAGGAAATTAATCTCTTGGCCCCTTTGAAACCTCTTTCTGAACATTGGGCTCTGAATCAACAAAACTGCCACCAGCTGGGCCTGTTTCCCAGGATGGTGATGGTGAATTACTTACTGTCATCTTGGACTGATACTACTAAACCTTCTTCCCGCAGCACTGGGAATACTGGACACTGCACTGCCCACACTCTGCTCACGAGGCCCCTTTCCTAGCTTTGCACACACCAGCTCCCCAGGTATGTTTATCCCAAACAGTTGGCACCTGCAACTCTCACTGGGCGGATCATCAGATACAGGGGCGATGAACATGCTGCAATGACGCAGAGGTGAGTCCTGTGTTAGTCCCACAGCTCCCCAGCAGGCTAGCGCCCAGGTGACTCTCCCATGCACCTGTCTCGATCCCACCCCTCTGCCAGTCTCCTCTTTCCAGTCCCACCTCTCCGCCTCTCTCCCTCTGACTTTCCCCCATCCTCACCATAAGCTCTGCTTCCAGGAAATCGACTCAAGAACTCACTTCCCAAATGGCAAATGACTCTTCTAGAGACCCTGTTGGTGTTGGCTATTGTCCATCACCTTAGTTGGTGATGGACAGGGAAGCCTGGCATGCTGCAGTCCATGGGTCTCAAAGAGTTGGGCACGACTGAGCAACTGAACTGAGAGATTCTGCAGCATTTCCATAAAACAAAGGTGCTCAAGTTGGAACTTGCCTGAGTTATAATCTATGTACTATCTCTGTACATACAATGCACTTTCCATTCTGAAGGGCCCTCAGTACATAAGTCAGTTGCCACAGAGATGCTTGAGGCTGACAGCAGGATCATTCATCAGATGCACATCCAGTACTTGGTGACACGTAGTCCATGATGGTGTCAAGTTTGCAATAGTGTGCAAAAATTCCTGCTGCTGTCAAGGAACTATGGGACACCTTACCAGTTCTTTTTTAAAAAATTTACCAAAGGACAGCATTAATTTACAAATGATATCTCAAGTCTCAATATGGCTGTGGATTTTAAATTTGGAATCCTATTTCTGAAACTCTGACTTTTAATCTGTTACTCTTGAGAACTGCTTTTTAGCAAAAGCAGAATAAATAAGCACAAACGATGCAGAGGAGCAGGTTCAGAGACCGGTGCATGATTTTCTAATACATGAAGTAGTTAAAGACTGATGAGACAGTACATTATATCTGCATGGTAATTTAGTTCAGAAGTTCACAATTATTTTATTTTCAATATTAATTGCTTTTGTCTCTCAATAAATGACTCTGTAGGAAGTGGAATTCAATTTCATTCATTTTCAATAATCGAGATTGCTTTGAACCAGCTCAATAACTCTCACTCTTGGCCTCCGATGTATTGCTGGTCGTAGCACATAAATAATCTTAGTTTTCTTTTTAGATTCCTAAGCAGAGCTGGCTTTTGGCAAAAGAGCTAAGGAGATACAGTTTTCTGTCCAAGGCCCTCCAGCATCCACACGCCCCCTGACTTTCGGTTCTCATCTCGTGGTCACCCTGCCTGCTGTTTCCCACCGAGGGCAAGTGGTAGGAGATAGTGGGGTCTCAGCCCCTCTCCCCTGCTCACCCAGCGCCTCTGTCTGAGGTGCTTTCTGCCCACAACCCAAATACACCGGGAAGTGAGCCAGCGGGGCAGGTTAAAGTCCCTCATCTCCTGCCACTCTGTCCAAGGTGGAAAGGAGCCCGTGACGCTCCTGGGCTCCTCTGAGCCTCCACATTTCCTGCAGCCCTTCCTGCAGGCTCAGAGGTTTACACAGGCCTCTCTCCTCCACCAGACAACTGCTTCTCGGGGTTATAAAGCACAAGCCATTTATCTACATCAACCACGTAATGCTTAGTTACGCTCCTTGTCAAAAACAGTCTGAACTCAGAGGAAGACAAATATCATATGATACCACTTACATGTGGTATCTTTAAAAAAATGATACAAGTGCACTTATTTACAAAAGAGAAACAGACCCACGGAGACCAAATTTATGGTTACCAAGGGGAGTGGTGGAGTCGGGGGTCAGACTGGATGTTTGGGATTGACAGGTACACACCACTGTATATAAAGTAGATAATCAACAAGGACCTGCTGAAGAGCACAGGGAACTCTCAATACTCTGCAATAAGCTACATGGGAAAAGAATCTGAAAACCAATAGACACATGGACATGTCTACCTGAATCGCTTTGCTGTACACCTGAAACCAACACAACTTTGCTAATCCACCATACTCCAATACAAAACACAAATTCAGAAAGGAATGCATATATATGTATAACTGAATCACTCTGCACTACAGGAGAAATGAACACATTAAATCAATCACACTTCAATTAAAAAATTAAAATTGGAAACAACAAAGCTTTAACTTGTGCTAAAAAAGAACACATAAGCTAACGGATGAGCTGATGAATGAGCAGTGGGCTAAGGGGCGCTCGTCTGCATTTTACCCCCATGAAGCTGCTCTTGCTTCTCCAGTGCAAGCTTCACTCACTCATCGCAGAGTCTTTGTTTACCCGCAGACCCAAACCTTGGTCAGGCTGTACTGGTTCCGCATCCTAGTGGACTCCCACCAATTGCTATTAGACTGAGGGCCCTTCCGAGGCAAAGAGCTCAAGTGTTTCTGTGGGATTAATGGAGTCAATGTGTCCTGTGACTCTATCAGCTTTCATTTTCAAAATGTGTATCTCAAAAGATGATTCCAGGCAGGGTGCTTCATGGACAAGAGCAGAACAAAAACACAGGAAAAGCAACACCGCTATTACACTTAGCGTTCTAAGTGCTCTACAAAAGTTGACTCATCGAGGTCCCACAACCGTTTACCATGGGTAGGATCACTAGCTTACTTTATCTATGAGAAGACAGGCACCAGGAAATGAGGTGGCTTACCTCGATTAACTGACAATCTCCCTTATAAAAGCATGGAAATGGTGTTGGAGCTACTAAAAGTAGCTCAAGATGAGAGGGTCCATCACCCCAGTGTAATCTAAACTAACATATCACTATTGCATTTTATTTTATTTTAACTGGACTATAATTGCTTTACAATGTTGTGTTAGTTTCTGCCATATGAAAATGTGAATCAGCAATAATTATACATGGCATCCGGTCCCATCACTTTATGGTAAATAGATGGGGAAACAATGGAAACAGTGACAGACTTTTTTTTTTTGTGGCTCCAAAATCACTGCAGATGGTAACTGCAGCCATGAAATTAAAAGACACTGTTTGGAAGAAGCTATGAGCAACCTAGAAAGCATATTAAAAGCAGAGACATTACTTTCCTGACAAAGGTCCGTCTAGTCAAAGCAATGGTTTTTCCAATAGTCATGTATGGATGTGAGAGTCAGACTATAAAGAAAACTGAGCGCTGAAGAATGGATGCTTTTGAACTGTGGTATTGGAGAAGACTCTTGAGAGTCCCTTGGACTGCAAGGAGATCCAACCAGTCCATTCTGAAGGAGATCAGTCCTGAATATTCATTGAAAGGACTGATGCTGAGGCTCCAATACTTTGGCCACCTGATGTGAAGAACTGACTTCTTGGAAAAGACCCTGATGCTGGGATAGATTGAGGGCAGGAGAAGGGGACGACAGAGGATAAGATGGTTGGATGGCATCACCAACTCAATGGAGATGAGTTTGAGCAAGCTCCGGGAGTTGGTGATGGACAGGGAGGCCTGGCGTGCTGCAGTCCTGCAGTGAGGTTGCAAATAGTAGGACATGACTGAGCGACTGGACTCAACTGAATATATGTATATGTGTGTGTGTGTGTATATCTAGGCTTCCCTGTTAGCTCAGCTGGTAAAGAATCCACCTGCAATGCAGGAGGCCCTGCTTTGATTCCTGGTTCTGGAAGTTCCTCTGAAGAAGGGTTAGGCTACCCATTCCAGTATTCCTGGGCTTCCCTGGTGGCTCAGGTGGTGAAGAATGTGCCTGCAATGTGGGAGACCTGGGTCGGGAAGCTCCCCTGGAGGAGGGAAAGCAGCCACTCCAGTATTCTTGCCTGGAGTATCCCATGGGCAGAGGAGCCTGGTGGGCCTAGTCAGTGGGGTCGCAGAGTCAGACATGATTGAGTGACAAAGCACGCACGTGCGCACACACATACACACACATCTCCCTACCCTCTTGAATATCACTTCTTTTGCTGTAAAGTTTTAAACTTGAGGGCAGGGGTCAGTTGTGTTAAACAGAGGATTTAGTGATTCCCTAATTTTCATTGTAGGCCCTCTCTTCTGGACATGACGTTTGTTTCTTGCGTTATATCCCCATTTCCAGTGTTCTCGTGGACAGTTCCAACAGTTTGATAACTCAGACTAATATCGTCTCACTGCTGCCCAGTTTCTGCATCTACTCACTTCACCAGTGGTGTGAGTGGGATGGTTAACCTGGTTAACTGCATTTGAATCACTGACCTTTTCTCCCATCTCCCAGTCATCCTGGGGTGCACTTTTCATCCCTTTCCTCACATTTGCTCCATCTGCCCACATTCAGTGTTCATAAGCCAGCTTTAGATTTTTTCCTTCCTCTTATTTCTGCAATCATAGCATCCTATATTCATCAGTTTAGTTCAGTAGCTCAGTCGTGTCCGATTCTCTGTGACCCCATGGACTGCAGCACGCCAGGCTTCCCTGTCCATCACCAACTCCCCGAGCTTGCTCAAACTCATGTTCATTGAGTTGGTGATGCCATCCAACCTTCTCATCCTCTGTCGCTCCCTTCTCCTCCTGCCTCCAGTCTTTCCCGGCATCAGGGTCTTTCCCAATGAGTCAGTTCTTTGCATCAGGTGGCCAAAGTATTGGAGTTTCAGCCCATCTTCATGCCCTACCTTTATGTCCATTCCGTCCTGAAATGTTTTGCCTATAGTTGCCTGGTTTTCTTCCTAAAGAGCAGCTCTACCATAGCATCTCACGCCAAGGTTTGCAGCAGCTCTCCATGCTCTACCAAAGCCCAAACAGCTTCTACCACCTGCACTCAAGGCTGTTGCTGGTTGGTGGAGACACGTAATACTCATTCTCCACATCAGATTTCCATAGAAGGGATGTTCCTTCCAGTCTGGTCCTTCTTTTCAAGAGAGTGTAATGTTAAAGAGAACATTCACTTCTGCCACATCTGGTAAGACTGAGGTATAGATCATTGTCCACCTGGGATGCAGGTGAGCTTTGGTTAATTTCTTTTATGAGAGGCCCCTGGTGCCCTGTGTTCCCCTGCTTCCACCCTGTCGTCTAGAGGCTCGTGGTTGTCTGCATGCTCTGTAGACAAATATATGCAAAATTTAGAAAACCTGACGAGCTTTCTATTCCAAACTATATCCCCAGTGTCAGCTTCACTGGCAATTCTGCTTGTAATTTAATCTGTGTCTGATTCCTGCTTCTTTATTTCAAAATGCTTAAAACTCATAGGTGGAAGAATGTGGATAATGCTTCAAAAACTCTAATAAAAGCCCTCTGTAACTTGGCATCAATGTATCTTAGCTCTCTTAACCAACTCTCAAAACACTGACCTGAAGGTTCTCGCCTAAGCTCATTCACTATTTGGTGTCCTCCAAGGGCATGGGAAATAGATGGGAAAGAGTGGAAACAGTGGCAGACTTTATTTTGGGGGGCTCCAAAATCACTGCAGATGGTGACTGCAGCCATGAAATTAAAAGACACTTACTCTTTGGAAGGAAAGTTATTACCAACCTAGATAGCATATTGAAAAGCAGAGACATTACCTTGCCAACAAAGGTCCGTCTAGTCAAGGCTATGGTTTTTCCTGTGGTCATGTATGAATGTGAGAGTTGGACTGTGAAGAAAGTTGAGTGCTGAAGAATTGATGCTTTTGAACTGTGGTATTGGAGAAGACTATTGAGAGTCCGTTGAACTGCAAGGAGATCCAACCAGTCCATTCTAAAGATCAGCCCTGGATGTTCTTTGGAAGGAATGATGCTAAAGCTGAAACTCCAGTACTTTGGCCACCTCATGCGAAGAGTTGACTCATTGGAAAAGACCGTGATGCTGGGAGAGATTGGGGGCAGGAGGAGAAGGGGACGGCAAAGGATGAGATGGCTGGATGGCATCACGTGCTCAATGGACGTGAGTTTGATGATCTCCAGGAGTTGGTGATAGACAGGGAGGCCTGGCATGCTGCGATTCATGGGGTCACAAAGAGTCAGACATGATTGAGCGACTGAACTGAACTGAACTGAAGGGTATCAAGTCTTCCCCATGCCCTTATGTCACTGTGCTTCCTGCCTCTTCAGAGAACACACTTCTCACCATTTTTTTTGCCCCCAAAATCTTATGTTTCAGGATCTTTTTAAGATGTTACTTCCTTCAAGCATAAGAGTAGTTTCTCATCTGCATGAATTCTTGCTCACTCATGTTCTCTTTCATGAGTTAAGTTCACCTTATTTGTACTTTTGTCTCACTGTCTTTTAACTATAATTTCTTTGAAGTATCTGTTGTCTGACAATGCAAAGTTCCTAGTGAATTAATAGTAGTATCCTCAAATATATCAACTGAATTGAGTATGTGGTCTCATTTTTAAACAGATAAGTGACAAAACAAAGCTCTATTAGCAGGAAATTTTCTTCCTGTACTAATTCAAACATTTATGATCTGATATTTTGCAAATACTCTTCTCCTCTCATGCTTCTCACTTTTTATGCACTTAAGATTTAAAGAGGCTGGGAACTACTTTGTTTTCTAGGTACAAACCATCTTTAGACAGTTCTTCAAAAGTATTTGTAAGCTCCCTTTTTTCTTTCTTTATCACCCTCAGGCTAAGACCTGTCTTATTGCTGCAAAAACTCCCTCTCTCCTACACTTACAAATAGAATGTTCACAAGGACAATTATACCTTTCTGTTCCTCCTCTGTACATGCACTTTATCTTATTTCTTAATATCCCTGACAAGCAGTTTAAACTCTGCTCTATCTCAACACCTGCTTTTCCTTTGCAATGATTAAACATTTTCACTTAAAATTCTACTTCTGCCTTTTCTGTGGCCCCACCGAGAAAGCCCTATTCTACCTTTTTCTTTTTAAACACAGCATATCAAAGATACACATTTATCTCCACTTCCTCCCTAAAGGCATAAATCCACAAAGTTAAAGAGAGAGAGAGGAGGAGACGACAGCAGATGAAAGACATCAATGGAATTTTAGTAGCTGGAAAGCATACGGGAAATTTCACAAAGCAGAGAGAATTAAAACATTAAACTGTGGCTTGAGTCAGAGAGGAGTGGATGGTCACAAGAACCAAGTTAGTTTATATGACAGAAGGAGACATCAATATGAAATACGGCATTTTTGTCTGAGAGCAATGTTCGTATCATTATATGTGCAATACTGAATATTCATTGAATTAAAATTGTGTTAGAACTACATTGGAAAATGTGGGTGGGATTCAAGCACATGAGTGTAATGTCCAGTGTATCCAGTGTTAACTGCTCAGTTGTGTCTGACTCTTTGCGACCTCATGGACTATAGCCCACCAGGCTCCTTTGTCCATGGAATTCTCCAGGCCAGAAGACTGGAGTAGGTTGCCATTTCCTTCTCCAGGGGATCTTCCCAACCCAGGAATCGAACTCAGGTCTCTTGCATAGGAGGTGGATTCTTTACTGTCTCCGCCACCGGTGAAGACCTAGTGACTGTAATATGAAAGAATTAAATTGTGATCTTCTGTAACTGGATGACAGTAAATCGTTTCTACAATGTAATAATCACAGATAGTATGAACAACAAGTAGATTAGAAATGTTAGAAGAGAGTCAAAGACAATTGCTGAAAAGCTGAAAACAGTTGCTGCAAGGCAGCAGGAGTCACTGCTGGGAGATGGTGGAGCAGGATATTGCTGTTTTGTTGGAAGGACACAGAACTACTTGGCTTCTTAAACTGAATGCATGTAATACTTTCCCTCTAAAAAGAAACTTCTTAACCCAAGTGTGACAGGATATCTTTTTAATATTTCTGAAAACATAAGTCTTTTGAGAAGTAAAGCTTCATTTAAAAAGCATCAGCTCAAAGGAAAAATAACAAACGCTGGAGAGGCTATGGAGAAAAGGGGACCCTCTTACACTCTTGGTGGGAATGTAAACTGGTGCAGCCACTATGGAGAACAGTATTTAGGTTACTCAAAAAGAGTAAAGTAGACTTGCATATGATCCAACAATCCGTCTCTTGAGCATCAGTCACTTCAGTCACTCAGTCGTATCCGACTCTTTGGGACCCCATGAATCACAGCACACTAGGCCTCCCTGTCCATCACCATCTCCTGGAGTTTACCCGAAATCAAGTCCATGGAGTCAGTGATGCCATTCAGCCATCTCATCCTCTGCTGTCCCCTTCTCCTCCTGCCCTCAATCCCTCCCGACATCAGAGTCTTTTCCAGTGAGTCAACTCTTCGCATGAGGTGGCCAAAGTATTGGAGTTTCAGCTTCAGGATGAGTCCTTCCAATGAACAGCCAGGACTGATCTCCTTTAGGATGGACTGGTTGGATCTCCTTGCAGTCCAAGGCACTCTCAAGAGTCTTCTCCAACAGACAGTTCAAAAGCATCAATTCTTCGGCGCTCAGCCTTCTTCACAGTCCAACTCTCACATGACCACTGGAAAAACCATAGCCTTGACTAGATGGACCTTAGTCGGCAAAGTAATGTCTCTGCTTTTGAATATGCTATCTAGGTTGGTCATAACTTTTCTTCCAAGGAGCAAGCGTCTTTTAATTTCATGGCTGCAGTTACCATCTGCAGTGATTTGGGAGCCCCCCAAAATAAAGTCTGACACTGTTTCTACTGTTTCCCCATCTATTTCCCATGAAGGGATGGGACCAGATGCCATGATCTTCGTTTTCTGAATGTTGAGCTTTAAGCCAACTTTTCACTCTCCTCTTTCACTTTCATCAAGAGTCTCTTTACCACAGCCCACCAGGCTCCTCAGTCCATGAGATTCTCCAAGCAAGAATACTGGAGTGGGTTGCCATTTCCTTCTCCAGGGGATCTTCCCGACCCAGGGATCGAACCTGGGTCTCCTGCATTGGTGGCAGACGCTTTAACCTCTGAGCCACCAGGGAAGTCAAGGTCCATACTAGCTCCTCTTCACTTTCTGCCATAAGGGTGGTGTCATCTGCATATCTGAGGTTATTGAGATTTCTCCTGGCGATCTTAATTCCACTTGTGTTTCTTCCAGCCCAGCGTTTCTCATGATGTACTCTACATAGAAGTTAAATAAGCAGGGTGACAATATACAGCCTGGACGTACTCCTTTTCCTGTTTGGAACCAGTCTGTTGTTCCATGTCCAGTTCTAACTGTTGCTTCCTGACCTGCATATAGGTTTCTCAAGAGGCAGGTCAGGTGGTCTGGTAATCTCATCTCTTTCAGAATTTTCCATAGTTTCTTGTGATCCATACAGTGAAAGGCTTTGGCATAATCAATAAATCTTGAGCATATACCTAGACAAAACTATAATTTTAAAAAACACACCCATCCCTATGTTCACAGAAGCACTATTTACAATAGCCAAGACATGGAAGCAATCAAATGACAGATGAATAGATAAAGATGCAGTATATATCTGCAATAGAATATTACTCAGCTATAAAAAAGAATGACATAATGCCCTTTGCAGTAGCATGGATAGACCTGGAGATTATCACACTAAGCAGAGTAAGTCAGAAAAAGAAAGACAAATACCTTGTGATATCACTTATCACATAGAATCTAAAATACAAATGGACTTATCTATGGAACAGAAACAGACTCCCAGACATAAAGAACACAGAGACTTCTGGTTGCCAAGGGGGTGGGGGACAACAGAAGAATGCATTGGGAGTTTGGGATAAGTAGATTAAACTATTATATTCAGTTCAGTTGCTCAGTCATGTCTGACTCTTTGCGACTCCATGAACTGCAGCACACCAGGCCTCCCTGTCCATCATCAACTCCCCAAGTTTACTCAAACCCATATCCATCAAGTCAGTGATGCCATCCAACCATCTCATCCTCCATCGTCCCTTTCTCCTCCTGCCCTAAATCTTTCCCATCATCAGGGTCTTTTCCAATGAGTCAGCTCTTCACATCAGGTGGCCAAAGTATTTGAGTTTCAGCTTCAGCATCAGTCCTTCCAATGAACACCCAGGACTGATCTCCTTTAGGATGGACTGGTTGGATCTCCTTGCAGTCCAAGGGACTCTCAGAGTCTTCTCCAACACCACACTTCAAAAGCATCAACTCTTCTGCACTCAGCTTTCTTCACAGTCCAACTCTCAGATCCATGACCACTGGAAAAATCATAGCCTTGACTAGACAGAGAGTAGATAAACAACAAAGTCCTGCTGTATAGTACAGGGAACTCTATTCAACATCGTCTGATAAACCATAATGGAAAAGAATATGAAATAGAACATATTATATATATAACTGAATCACTTTGCTGCACACCAAAAAGTAACACAACATTGTAAATCAATTATACTTCAAAAAAAATTTTTTTTAAATTAGCTCAAGGGTCTTATATTTGGGATTGATCCTTCTGTAAAATACTGACCATTTGAGATGACTTTGGTAGTCAACGTAATGAACTGTGTCTGAGGTGCCCAGAGAAGTCTATCCCTGCAGTGGTGAGCATGTTACCCACTGGACGCTTTCCCCAGCCACTGTCTGGAGGGAGCGGGGGCAGAGCTTTCCAGGTTTGATTCTGGCACAGCCAGCCCATCATTCCATCTGAGTGCTGTCACATGAAACTCCACAGGTGTAGGAACTTGACACACTTACAGCCTAAAATACACTTTCCATCTTTCTGAAATTCCCTCCCTCACCTCCTTTGGGCTTTGCAGATGGCACAGTAGTAAAGGATGTCTGCCAATGAAGGCAAGAGATGCGGGTTCAGTCCCTGGGACAGGAAGACCCCCTGGAGGAGGAATTGGCAACCCACTCCACTATTCTTGCCTGGAAAATCCCATGGACAGAGGAGCCCGGCGGGTTGCAGTTCATGGGGTCGCAAGGAGTCGGACACGACGGAGTGACTGAGCACAGCAGCACAGTGTACTTTCCCACCTTTCTGAAATCCCTGTCCTCACCTGCTTGGGAAGCTCATAGTTATCTTTGAAAATTCAGAGTAAATATTTTCTCCTCCATGAAGCTTTCCTTCCCCAAATAGTTAGCGGTGTCTTCTTCCTGTCTGCTTGACTCTGTTACTCACATGGCACTCAGTCAGTTCCTCAATTCCTGTCTTCCCTTTGCCCGACTCTGAGCTCTGAGAGAGAACTGTATCACAGTGGCAAAAATATTTATCACATGAATAGATTCAGGAAACTAGGCAGCTCCTATCAAATACCTGAAATGTTCATTAATTCTACAGGAAATCACCCAGAGCCCACCATCTGCTTATGTCTCCAAGTCCAATCCTTGTGAAGATGCTGAGCTAAAATCACATCCTTAACTCTCAGCCCTACACAAAAGCACAGATAGATGTCACAGAGCTAAATGTTCAGATATGCCCTCTTGCTTTTAGGGACCTCACAGCCTGTCCCAGAAAGTCTGCCAACTTTTCCACGACAAGCATCTCAATCAGAAAATGAGTGGCCAGAATGATGGGAATTAGCAAGGAAAAAACTGCTAGTCTGGATTATACATATTCCAAAGTTAATGCTGAAATTTTTGAAACTCTAAATCAATATCTGGTGGATCTCTAACAATTCACCAACTCAATGGACATGAGTTTGAGCAAAATCCAGGAGTCAGTGAATGACAACGAAGCCTGGCATGCTGTATGTATTCCACGGGGTCACAAAGAGACGGACGTGACTGAGCAACTGAATGGAACGGACAATTCTTGGTCAAATAACATGGATACTCAACTCAGTAGTGGAAGAAGACAAAATATGTCTAGAACTGGCAGAGAAATCTGTCTCTGATGAGCCTCAGCCTGCCCTTCCAAACCTGGTTCCTTCCTTCCAGTTCCTGGGATGTCAGTCCTTCTACAGTCACCTCTAAAGAGTCCCACTGCTTATTTTGGGCTACTTCACCAAGGCACGACCCAGAGGACTTCTCCAAATCAGCTGGTTTTGTTTCTGTACCATGGACACTTATATCACTGCTGAACTAAAGAGAGAAGTGAATGTAATTTCTTTCTCTGCTGATAAATCCTTTTCATCCTCTGAAACTATAAGAGCATCACTGGATAAAGCAAAACAATCAGATAAAGGGTAAAGAAATCTAAGAGTTAGTGTTTTGTACCAAGTATAACCAAAAAGATTAATCAACACACACAGAATGTCTCAGAAAAAAAAAAAAGTCTAAAAATTGTAGATACTATTATAAGCATTTTTTTTTAAACCTTAGTGAATATGCACAAGCAAACCTTGGACAATGAAATAAGTCCTTGGGTATCATAATACACTGCTTCAAGATATCATCATTCTTTCTTTACTAAGTGTATTAGCATGGGAAACTTGGATGCATTTAAATGGTATATCCTATATAGGGGGTCATGGTGCTGCTTTGTACAAAGTACTCTGCAAGGTAGATTTATTCAGATGAATCATGTGGGAAACACAGACTGGTCATTTAGATGGCCCAGATTACCAAGTTAGTGCTTTTTTAATCCAGTAGACAAGACTCACACAAAGTGAAGAGATGAAATGAACAGTAATACTGCTAATCTATGCAATCAGGACAACCCACACGATTCAGTTCAGAAATGCTGGTAGGCAGCAGCACGGTGCGGTGGGAAGGGCAGGGGCTGGAGCCCAAAGGACCTCAGTTCTTTGAGCCTCTTGGTTTATTTATCGGTAGGAATAGGGAAAACACAAGGCCTGCTGGAAGAGAGCCCCCAGCACAGCTTAATAAATGCTTGCGATTGCTCCAAAACCTGACCCTTCATCCTATTCTGTCCACGTACACATGGCCTCCACTTCCTGTGAAACACCGTTTCCCTTAATGTTTGTGGCGTCCTGTCTAGTGGGTGTGAAGCCTGTGTGAATCTTTTAAACTCTCCCTTTTCTTCTTCCACAAGGTTCTTTTACATAAACATTTTTTTAATGAACCCTCCCCTCCCCGTCAAGCCTTTCCTTATGGATTGTGCCCCCGACCTAATTACATAAGTACCTGATGGGCTGGAACGCTTCCAAAAGTGCCTCTTAGGAAAAACAATCTGAAGGGTTTTCTTCCCCTTCTTCTGTAATTACATAATTACTCAACTGACTAATATGAGTCACCGTGTGCCATTCTAATCTCCCAGGCACAAAATAGTTTTATTATTTCCTTGGAACTACCTAATTACCCAATGGGTAGCAATAACTCCAGGGCTCTTTTCAGTAAGTAATCGGTAAAACTCAAGGCTGAAATTCCTCCAGAAGTCTTTAAAAATGGAGGAGAATATAGAATAATGCTATAATTCGCCACACATGGCATTGGAGTTCTGGGGACCAGAGTGGTCTGATGATGTACCACAAATACTCCTGGGCGGCGGGGCAACTTTTCAGACTCTGGGCATGGGATAAGTTAATGAGGCAGATTATTCCTGCTGGGTTTGAGAAAATATGTGTTCCTGAGACAGAAGATCAATGGCTGGGAACACATCTCATCAGTTAAAGAATTTAGCCTACATTCCTGATACATATGTATTTACCAATAAGTTATATGGGCTTCCCTGGTGGCTCAGATGGTAAAGCATCTGCCTACAATGCAGGAGACCCAGGTTCAATCCTTGGGTTGGGAAGATCTCCTGGGAAAGGAAATAGCAACCCCCTCCAGTATGCCTACCTGGAAAATCCCATGGACAGAGGAGCCTGTGGTAGGCTACAGTCCATGGGGTTGCAAATGGTCGGACACGATTGAGTGACTTCCCTTTCACTAATAAACTATTATTATTAGCATCTGGTCTTGTTGTGCTAACTATTAGTGAAGCTTAATATTTTGATACAACCTAAATGATAATACAAATTATGATATTTTTCCACATCTCAGTGGAGGGTTAGTGTACCCTCCAGTGGAGGGTTGGAAAATACTGCCTTCCTGAATACCAAAGTCTTCAGTATGTTCTAGAATTGGCTAATGATTGGTGTGTAGTTAGTCTCTATTCACTTAAGGAATAGATTAGTAGACTGCCTATATTGATTATTTCCTCCTCTTTCATAAGGGATGTAAAAAAAACTCAGATAAGCCCGTGAGAACATCAGCCTGTCCCTGGATATTTCCTAGGCGATGCTTGGAAACCAGTAAATGTCGGTCTTCTCTCCATGCTGTGTCCGATCCTCTTCCCCTAACTTCGCATCCACCCCAGAGCGGTGGATTTATGACAGCCTGTTTCTGGTCTGGAGTCCAAATGGCTGGGCAGCCTACATGATTTAGAGACCTAACATGTTGGCCTATGCCTCGGATATGATAGATTTCTAACAAAAAGAAACACATATTTATCCAAGCTATTGAACTGCTAGGTCTAGTCAATATTAATGTTGATCAAGCCATTTTCCAATGTATCATAAAATACTAGGGCATCTTCATAATTCAACCATATTTAGAACTGTCCTCTATAGTTCATATTTGGAGGTCATTTTAAGAAAAAGTCTTCATCAAATGTTATTTTAGGACTAATACAAATACTGAACCTAAAAATCTTCTGAAGTTCCAGGAATATAGCTGAACCTGATAACATGCTTGTAATTTACTTTAGTAATTATGGATGCAAGTCTATGAAAATGAATTTTATATTCCAGAGATTCACAGCTTCCATTTTTTAGAAACAGCTTTGCAGGTTTTAGAAAAAATAAATTTAAAAAACTGTTTAGTCAAGTCTTACTCTTCTGGTAGATAAACCATATCATACAGTGTAGTAAAAGTAGCTTCCCTGAAGTCATTTTGACAGCTGAACACGAACAGAGGCCCCGAACAATGAACACACAGAAGGAGTACACGTCCCTGAGGGAGGCAGCTCTGGCTCTGAGGGTCTGGAAGGAAGCCAGCAGGCCCGTGTGTTAACTTAAACCACTTAGATGACACAGTTACCTCACCTTCTCCTTTGGAAAGGCCTCCTGATCTATACCTCCTGGTCCATTGTGGACACTAATCTCCCTTAACTCTGTTAACGAGATGAGAGAATAAAAGAGGGTTTCCTGACATATCTATAAATGTACATTTCACTCTCTTTTCCCAGCTTGGAGGTGGTTTACAAATGTCCTTTTCCCAGCCATCATCAGGGAAATCTGCTTTGGTAAGGAGGCTCACTCTGGGCTTATCCTAGCTTTTAGACTGATCATTTTCTAGAAACATACATGACATGCTTCTGCCTCTCTTCTCAGACCTCTGGTGCCACCAAACTAGACTTCACCAACTTTTGAACTTTGTCATTGGGTATAGTAAGTTCTCCAACTAGAACAAAAATGCTGGAAGGATGTTGCTTATAAAGTTGATGGCTCCCCTTCAAGGTATGAACTTTCAGCTGCAAACAGGGCATTCACTGAGAATAATGGAGGTGAATAAAGAAAGGTAGGGCAGTCAAAGTGTTCATCAACAGATGGATAAAGAAGATGTGGTACAGAAACACAATGGAATATTACTCACATTGAAAAGGAAAAACAGTGCCATTTGCAGCAACATGGATGGACCAAGAAATTATCACACTAAGTGCAGTAAGTCTGAGAGAGAAACACAAACATCATATAACATCACTCATGTGAGTGACAGTCCTCAGTCACGTCCAGCTCTCTCTATATAATAGTCGATGGAATTCTCCAGGCTAGAGAGAATACTGGAGTGGGTAGCTTTTCCCAACCCTGTTAAATACTTGTTAAACAATAGAAAGCATGCTAAGTCACTTCAGTCATGTCTGGCTCTTTGCAACTCTATGGACTGTAGCCCACCCGGGTTCCCTGTCCATGGGATTCTCCAGGCCAGAATACTAGAGTGGGTAGCCTTTCCCTTCTCCAGGGGATCTTCCCTACCCAGGAATCGAACTCAGGTCTCCTGCATTGCAGGTGGATTCTTTACCATCTGAGCCACACATGGTATCTAAAAAATGACACACATGAACTCATTTACAAAACAGAAATAGACTCACAGACACAGAAAACAATCTTATGGGGAATGAGGGGGATAAATTGGAAAATTGTGATTGATATATACACACTACTAGGTAAAAACAGATAACCAGTAAGGACCAGGAACAGCACAGGGCACTCAATACTCTGTAACGATCTGTATGGGAAAAGAATCTTAAAAAGAGGAGATATATGCATACGTATAACTGATCTGCTGTATGACAGAAACTTACACAACACTGTAAATCAACTATACACCAATAAAAATTAAAATAAAAAAATACATTATATTATAATTGTTATATCTTCTTCTTGGATTGATCCTTTGATCATTATGTAGTGGCCTTCTTTGTCTCTTTTCACTGCCTTTGTTTTAAAGTCTATTTTATCGGATATGAGTATTGCTACTCCTGCTTTTTTTTTGTCTCTATTTGCGTGGAATATCTTTTTCCAGCCCTTCACTTTCAGTCTGTATGTGTCCCTTGTTTTGAGGTGGGTCTCTTGTAGGCAGCATATATAGGGATCTTGTTTTTGTATCCATTCAGCCAGTCTTTGCCTTTTGGTTGGGGTATTCATTTACGTTTAAGGTAATTATTAATAAGTATGATCCCGTCGCCATTTACTTTATTGTTTTGGGTTCAGGTTTATACGCCCTTTTTGTGTTTCCTGTCTAGAGAATATCCTTTAGCATTTGTTGGAGAGCTGGTTTTGTGGTGCTGAATTCAGAATTGAAAGAGACATGTACCCCAATGTTCATCGCAGCACTGTTTATAATAGCCAGGACATGGAAACAACCTAGATGTCCATCAGCAGATGAATGGATAAGAAAGCTGTGGTACATATACACAATGGAGTATTACTCAGTCATTAAAAAGAATAAATTTGAATCAGTTCTAATGAGGTGGATGAAACTGGAGCCGACTATACAGAGTGAAGTAAGCCAGAAAGAAAAACACCAATACAGTATACTAACACATATATATGGAATTTAGAAAGATGGTAATGATAACCCTGTATGTGAGACAGCAAAAGAGACACAGATGTACAGAATGGACTTTTGGACTCTGAGGTAAAGGGAGAGGGTGGGATGATTTGGGAGAATGGCATTGAAACATGTATACTATCATGTAAGAAATGAATTGCCAGTCTATGTTCGATACAGGATACAGGATGCTTGGGGCCAGTGCATGGGGATGATCCAGAGAGATGATATGGGGAGGGAGAGGGAAGGGGGGTTCAGGATTGGGAACTCATGTACACCCATGGTGGATTCATGTCAATGTATGGCAAAACCAATACAGTATTGTAAAGTAAGTAAAAAAAAAAAAATTTCACATTTAAGTTGTTGCAAATATGTACATACTAAGGCAAATCAGTACTAACACAAATTGAGGAATTCTAAAAAGAAGGTACCTGTGGCGGATTCATGTTGATGCATGGCAAAACCAATACAATATTGTAAAGTAATTAACCTCCAATTAAAATAAATAAATTTATATTAAAAATACATTAGAAAAATAATAATAGGACTGCTGTCTGGGTGAAGGACTAGTTTAAAGATTTTAGGAGTGGTTCGTAGTTTGCTGACTATTGTTTCCTGCAGATACCAGCATTACTAGGAGAAGTTTTACAAAGTTTTAGAATATTTCAGTAACTTCAGAAAGACATTTCCTTCAACTTATTATTCATTCAGTCTACAAAAAGCTATCTACTATTTTCCAGACACTATTGATAGGGAACTAGGGAGACACAGTACGTTCACTGCCCACATATATTTAGAATATTCATTATACCCCAGGAACGTGCTGCCCACACACCACAGGTCCTACCACATGGAATGTTCAATTCTAGGTTCTCATTATTACAACGGGGCCTAATTAGGGAGAGCTCAGGTGGCTCAGTGGTAAAGACTCCACTTCAAATGCAGGAGACACAGGAGACTTGGATTTGATCCCTGGGTCAGGAAGAGCCCCTGGAGCAGGAAATGGCAACCCACTCCAGTGTTCCTGCCTGGAGAATTCCATGGGCAATGAACCTTGGTGGGCTACAGTCCATGGGGTGGCAAAGAGTTGGACACATCTGAGTGCACACAACACACACACACACACATGGATCATGTGGAGCCCTAGAGTCTACAAAGAGAGGCTTTCTTCCTTCTTCTTCTCTCCCCCCACCATCATTCTAATATATACTAATGAAGGGCCTCTATACATTTGGAAGAAAACCAGCACTGAACACGCTGCAGTGGGCAGAGATAACATAGCTCCTGCCTGACACAAAGCTTGACACAAGTCCAATTTCTCAAGTTTTGCCCAACTGTGGACTAAGATATTCTGTAAGAATCATACAGGCATAGAAACTGCAACTGTCGTTCATCTTTATCTTTCTCCCCTCCCAGCTTTACTGAAACATAAACTTGCATTTATTTAGGTTGCACGTTGTGACCTTTGCAGATGACACGATGCTATACATTGAAAACCCTAGAGATGCCACAAAAAATACTAGAACTTATTCATGAATTCAGGAAATTTCAGGATACAAAATTAATATACAGAAAATTGTTGCATTCCTATAGACTAACAATAAACTATCAGAAAGTGAAAAAGAAAGAATTCCTTTCTAATCACATCAAAAATAATAAAATATTTAGGAATAATCCTACTTAAGGAAGAAAACTATATGACATTGACGAAGAAAAATGAATATGTGCCAAATAGATAAGAAGATATACGCTATTAATGAATTAGAAAAGTACTTTTTCCCCAACCAAACCTATTTTTATGTTTTTGAATTCCTGTTAATTCCAGCACAGACAACTGAATCATGATACTTTCAAGTAAATTCATAACAATACACATCAATTTAATTATTTATGTTAGATAATTTAGTATTCTCAAATTGTTTCTAATCCAATTTGCAAATAAAATTTAATTTAAAAAAATCATTTAATATACATATATAGTGGAACTAAAGAGCCTTTTGATGAGGCTGAAAGAGGAGAGTGAAAAAAAGCTGGCTTAAAACTGAACATTCAAAAAAACTGGGCATCCAGTCCCATCACTTCATGCAATATACAAGGGGGAAAGTGGAAACAGTGACACACTTTATCCTTTAGGGCTCTAAAATCACTGCGGACAGTGACTGAGCCATGAGATTAAAAGACGCTTCCTCCTTGGGAGGAAAGCTATGACCAACCTAGACAGCATATTAAAAAGCAGAGACATCACTTTGCCAACAAAGGTCCATATAGTCAAAGCTGTGTTTTTTCCAGTAGTCATGTATGGATTTGAGAGTTGGACTATAAAGAAAGCTGAGTGCCAAAGAATTGATGCTTTTGAACTGTGGTGTTGGAGAAGCTCTTGAGAGTCCCTTGGACTGCAAGGAGATCATACCAATCTATCCTAAAGGAAATCAATCTGAATGTTCACTGGAAGGACTGATGTTGAAACTGAAGCTTTAGTACTGTGGCCACCTGATGTAAAGAGCCAACTCATTGGAAAAGACCCTGATGCTGGGAAAGATTGAAGTCAGGAGGAGAAGGGGATGACAGAGGATGAGATAGCATTACTGAATCAATGGACATGAATTTGAGTAAGCTCCAGGACATAGGGAAGGATGGTGAAGCCTGGCACGCTATAGTCCATGGGATTGCAAAGAATTGGACATGACTTAGCAATTAAACAACAAACAACAACATACAGTGTGAAATGATGACCATCTTTAGGGGACTCTATCACTTCACACAGCTATTTTCTGTGTGTGTAGAGAACATTAAGATTTGCCCTTTCAGCAAATCTCAAGTGTCCGGTTTGGTGTTCACTAGGAATGATGCTAAAGCTGAAGCTCCAGTACTTTGGCCACCTCATGCGAAGAGTTGACTCATTGGAAAAGACCCTGATGCTGGGAGGGATTGGGGACAGGAGGAGAAGGGGACGACCGAGGATGAGATGGCTGGATGGCATCATGGACTCAATGGACGTGAGTTTGAGTGAATTCTGGGAGCTGGTGATGGACAGGAGGCCTGGTGTGCTGTGATTCATAGGGTCACAAAGAGTCAGACACACTGAGTGACTGGACTGAACTGAACTGATAGTCACCACGTTCTACATTAGATCTCAGAACTTACTCATGACAGGAAGTTTGGACCCTTTGACCAGCATGTTCCCATTCTCTGTCCCCCATCCCTGGGCAACGGCAGATCTACGCTCGGCTTCTGCAAGTTCAACTCTTTTGGATTCCATGTGTAAATGAGATCGTAACTGTCACGAGTCCTTGAAGGGGAGGTGGAGAGGGCTGTAGGCATTAAACAGAAGACTCTGGGTCCAAGAAAAAGGAAGGGTCCATTAAAAGTTAACTGAAAGAGCTTTGCTGCTTAAAATCTTCCCTGAACTCATTTACTTTTTGTTGATTCATTTTCATTTACTTTAGAGGACTTCACTGGACAGAAAATTTTTTTTAAAGATATGGGAAAGCCTGAGAGGTCTGCAGAGCCTCAGACCCTGGTTGGGATGAATTTTGCTCCAAGTCCTGACACACACACATGGTTTCTATTAAAACCACCAGAAGTACTTCTGAACAGCATCAAGCACACGTTTCCTCAGCAAGCCACAAAATAAAGCACTATTAATTCTCACCAATATTCACAAAATGATTGCCTTTTATTGCATATGTCTAACCTTTCGCCACAGTCTTGAGGTTTCCTATACTTTTCTGACCCATGGGTGAACCTCTTTGCATCTTAGGGAGCAGGCTGAGTGGTCATAAAAACATTCAAGGCTGCCTTAGTTATAAAGTCTAATGTTATGCAGAGAGAAATCATATTGATGCAATTATAAGTAGTTTTTTTTTTTAAATTTTTTTATTGTTTTAGAAAAGGAAAGATCAGCAGTGCCTACTTTTCCTTCCCTCTCTCTGAACTTCTTAGTAGGAATAAACTTTCTTTCTGGGCAAAGGCATTCTTTCTGAATCTATTAATATGTCACTAGAAAGTTTCTTGTTTTTCCTCCTTTCTCCCTTTGCTTCTCTATTTCTCCCCCCTTCCTTCTTTCGTGTCTTTCTCTCCCTCCTCTCTTTCTTCCTTTCCACTTCCAAGTTCTGATGGAAGTTTTTTTTTCCTAGTTATTTGGAAAAAAAAAAACAAAACATTGCATTTTATGTATACTTTGACCATTCTCAAGTTACAAGCCTCTGAAGTGTGCTTGGCCTGCTGCCGGGTGTATTTATTACCGTTAATAAATGAGTCGCTGGTGTGAGAATGCAAATTTTATGTGGTCCATGTATAAATGAGCCTGTTATGAATGAGCAGATACATGTCTTATGTGACTGCTAAATAACGATGCCATAGAAATACAGCTTGTGAATTCAACATTAAAGAAAGAAATGGATCCGGTTAATGTTAGACAAGTATTAGTCAAAACATGGTTTTAGTGAGTTAAGGTCATAAAAAGGGGACAAAGAAAATGTCTGCTGTCTGGGTCTTAGAAAGAGACCGGGAAGCTTAAGCTGACCAGGACGCCCTACCTTCACCTCATTATTGTAGGAAGACACATCTGAAGCACAAAATTGCTCTTATGCTTTCAACATCTCCATCTGTGCGGATGGTATCCGATGAGGACGTCTGAAGCTGTGTCTATAGACAGCCACAAAACATGACGTCAGAGCTGAGAAAGTGGCGTCAGGGGACAGTGGCACACCAGAGAAGGGCCGACGCAGCCCTGGGGCGCACGGCTGCTGGGGGATGGGACAGGAAGGACAGCGCGCTGCAGTGTGACCAGGGGCACTCTGTGGCTGCCCAGGGGCACAAACCAGAGTCCTCTAAAGTGACATCTCCCTACCAAGCTGTCTCATCCAATCAGAAATCCGGATGTCAACCTAAAGTCCCTTCTCTAGTCTGAGCACCGAGAGCTGCTTCAGATACAAGGGCGGGCTGAGAGCGACTGGCAGGGGGGAAGAGTCCCAGGCAGACAGACACTGAGGCACCCGGCAAAGCAAAGGATGGTGGGGGGTCAGAAACTCCCAAGTGTCAGAACGCTGGTTCCAGTCTAGAGTGGACAGGAACTACTTAATTTTGATCTGAACACAGTTTTAGAATTTCGTCTAAATCCCTAATGCCTTCACTAAGTATCATAGTATCATCTCTCTCTAATCTGCAGATCTGTCAGTAAACAGGTCGGGCGTGGGAGGGTTTCTTTAGCCATGCAATGCTTTTAAAATATCAGAAACCACTGCCAAAGCTCAAAATTCAGATTGTGCCTAAACAGCTACATATCCAACTTTCTGCTTTTTGAGTAAGGTCTAGAAACATTCCCATATTAGCATCACTCAGCAGAAACACAGCAGCGTGCAGCCTCCCTCCAAAACGGAGACGTGTCATCCACTTTACCATAGTCTCTTCCATTCCTGAGATCATCACACCTTGGGGAGGGGGAAGTGGCCTCACAGACTTTAGACACCTTACCTTTGGAGGCAGCTGCTGTGTAAATTTCAGGCTTTACCAGCACCATGAATTCAGACAGTCCAGGCCTCTCAGTGTCTTGTCTTCCTTTGTCCCCTGAAGGCTTCATTATTACCTCTACTGTACTCCACTCTTTTATTGGCAGTTCCAACACCATCCTCAGCTATTTATACATTTATTCATTTAACTGATATTCACCTATTCTTTTATACTGATTGGGAGTTCTTTTATACTGATTCTTCTATACTGACTAACGATATATAAGGTGCAATCACTGTTCTCAAGAGCCCCAGGATGGCTCAGAGTTGAGAGTGGCAGAGATTTAAATAACTCTTAGCTGTACACTGTTGGTGGGAATGTAAGTGTGTGCAGACACTGTGGAAAACAGCATGGAGATTCTGCAAAAACTAAAAACGGAACTACCATATGATACAGCAGTCCCACTCTTGGGCATGGATATAATTTGAAAAGATACATGCACCCTTATGTTCATAACAGCACAGTTTACAATAGCTAAGACATGGAGACAACCTAAATGAATCAATGAATGGATAAAGCAGATGCGGTATATAATACATACATGCGCACACACAATAGAATATTATTCAGCCATCAAAAAATTGAAGTATCTAGAGATTATCATACTAAGTGGAACAAATCAGCCAGAAAAAGACAAATATCATCTGATATCACTTACATGTGGAATCTAAAACATGACACAAATGAACTGATCTCTGAAACTAAAACAGTCTCACAAATACAGAGAACAGACTTTCAGTTGTCAGTGGTAGGTGGGGGAAGGAAGGATTGGGAGTTTGGGCTTAGCAGATACAAACTATTAACATACAGGATGGATAAGCAACAGGGTCCTCCTGTATAGCAAAGAACTATTTTCAATATTCTGTGGCAAACCATAATAGAAAATATTAAAATGAAGAATAGATCTATATATATATACACACACATTCTTTTTACTTTGCTGTACAGAAGAATTAACACAATGTTGTAAATTAACTATGCTTCAATAACAAAAAAAATTCTCAGCTGGAGAGCGATGTGTAAGACCATACGTCTTGATCTACATTTTGTAGGACAAGGTTGAGAGCTTTTATTTGTCCTGTGTCCTCTCTCCCAATCATGTTCTGTTTCTTTTTCCCCTCTAAGGATATAGGGCAAAGTATCTGAGCTGGGCAGGGGAGTGGAGAACAGAATATGTGTTTGAGAGCCAGACCCATGGACCTTTCTCTGTGTTAATACACGCTCTTAAGGATGGTGTAAAAGGGTTTAAATATTTAAATGCTAAATGTGAATCTTGGAAAAGCCTTGTGGAGAAAATGCATCAGTAGAAAAATTAATCCAGCATAGAATGTTAGAGCTGAGACATTTTATTTTATAGGTGGGTAGTTTGGGACTGGCTTCCTTGGTGGCTCAGCGCTAAAGAATCTGCCTGCCAGTGCAGGAGATGCAGATCCAGTCCCCAGGAAGATCCTCTGGAGAAGGGCATGGCAGCCCACTCTAGTATTCTTGCCTGGAAAATCCCATGGACGGAGGAGCCTGGCGCCCTACAGTCCAGGTTGCAAAAGAATCAGACACGACTTAGCGACTAAATAACAACACAGCAACAACAAATGACATTTCTCAGGGCTTAGAGATTAGTAACAGCCAGATCTCAATCTCAGATTTAAGTATCCCCAGATATTTTTTTGTCTTAATTCTCTAATAGAAATATACACTATTTAATAATCCCATTGCCCACCACCGCATCCTCTAACTCCTTTTATTACATGAATTCACCACATTTGGGTTCATTCCCTACGCCAAGCACTGCTCTGGATGCTGGTGGCACAACGTGACCTAAACAGCCAGACATTCCTGCCCCCCAGGAACTGACATTTCAGTCCTGAGATATCGCTGAACCCAATCCAGGCTTACAGCACACTAGGCAGGCCTGAGACCCTCAGCCCGTTTACCTCCCAGGAATAATGGAACCATCAAGTGAGACAACCACCAGGAAAAAGCTGTGTAACATCAAAGGGTCTTATAAATTTTGTTGCAAATTCTAACATGTCAATGATGGATTCAGCTCATCATGTAAAAGAAACCAGAGTAATTGATCCCATCCTGCGGTGAACCTCATGGCACTGTCACTGGCTTCATCTGAACCCAAACCTGGTGAAAATCTGTTGAAAGAATGGTGGCAATATTTAAAAAGTCACGCAGAGAACGGAAGACATCTCAACTGCATCCCACAGAACATTCAAACTGAATTAGTTGCTTTCCCAAAGAGTTTCACTTCTTTGGTACTTCCATTTTGTCTCCTTTGACAGAATTCTTTTCACTGCTTCTGCAACATTTCAGTCCAGAAAATAAAATTGTACGTGCAGCCCACATTTCCATAAATGCCCCTGGCCTGGCCAGCAGGGCTCACTTTCAGGACATCAAGGGAAGTCACCATTAAGTGAACTTTCTCCTTTCTGAGTAAGAAGTAAAAACGTTCTGTGAGCAGCTGTCTCTCTTTCGCTTTCTATCAAAATCTGCAAGACTCTCTTCTGTCCAGCTAAAAGTGATGTATAATTGAGCTGCCCTGTGGCCACATCTCATTTTCTGCAAGAAGTCTGCAATGCTTCTCCACTTCTGGGTTTCTCCAAAGACATCCTTATGTCCATACATGACACTTTCATGACACTTTCTTTCAGACTGAGGGACTCTCAATAGGACCAAGACTTGAGAAGCTAAAGTCACCTATGGCCCAAAGTTCTGCCTCCAGATTAACCATAAGGACAGAAGTCAAACAATCAGCTTCTTATCCTTAGATCTCAGTTTTCACCCCGCAACGGTCTCCTAGCTTTCCATAGCATTCAATGTATAAAAACTTTGTAACAGTATCATCCACAGTTATTTAATGTCCATGTCCACCTAAAATATAAGATCCAAAATCTATCTGTCTCTTTATAACTGTCCTCATCACCTGATATAATTCTCGCCACATTGAAGGCACTTATATAATATATATTTGCTGAATTAAAAGAGTACAAAAATAGAGACAATTAATAACAGCTGAATCTCAGATTTAAATATCCCCAGTAGCTTTTGTTTGTTTTTAAACAGCAATAATCCCACTGCCCACCACCTCATTCTCTAACCTCTTTTATTAAATAAATTCAACAGGTATGCATTAGGTTCATTCTCCATGCCAAGCAATGAACTGCAATGAATGCCATTTGGACTGCAAACTCCCTCTGGATAGGCTTACACGGAACAAAGGCTTCGCTGGTTTCCCCACCACTGTCTCACTGAATTCACAGCCCATGTTCCACTGAGGCTTGGTCTCGTCTCCAACCATCTGTGCTGCAGCAGGACTCAGCATTCCCATGTCTCCCTCCACCCTGCCTCCCCAGCTCGGTCTCACATTGCACCCTTTTCACCGAGTGCAGGGAGCATGCAATCTGATAGGTGAGCGCATGAGCTTCATTTTGATGTATTGCTGTCAAGCCTCTACAGACAAGTGGAAAGAGAAGTGAAACAGAAACTAGGAATCACTGCCCCAAATGATGTCAGCAGATAACTTCAGAGTTTACCTTCCTATTAGTTCTAAACCTGGCAGGCAAAGTAGCCGCTCTTTGTCTTACAGGTCAAATCGCAAACCTGAAATCAGGGAGAAAAGGTGAAACAAGTCTCTAATAGAACATTTTTCATTCTATGGTCTCAGAGATTAGATTTTTTTTTTTCTATTTTTACGTAAAACAACAGAGGTTTATGTCTCCCTGTCTTTCCGAATCATACCCAGAGGCTGGCAATATGGCTCCAGTCGGTAGTTAATAAATCTCAAGTAATGTATCGATCACTCTTCATGCTTTTTTCTATTGTTCTTAAAACATAGGAACTGTCTCATTATGTTAAGAATAAAAGGACAAGTTTCCACACTTAAATGCCAAGCAAGGAAAGAAATCCCTGGGAAGCTAATAATGAAACAAAGGTGGTTTTCTTTAGCAGAACTGTGCACTAAATTGCACTTTTATGTGATTTTTAAGGCAATTTGCCACTTTCTTGGCACCATTCATCACTTTCCTTCAGCAACAAAAAGAAAAAGGAGGGCCACAATGACCTATATATTATAGCTCTAACAATGCCCAGGGCTGGGCGCCCCCGGTACATGTCTCATTTAATAATGGATATTTCATTTTCTTATCCAAGTTAGAGAAACTGGAAGGTACATTCTCATTACCTCAAGGATTTTTACTCTTCCTCCCAGTTTGTCCATCAGAGAACCTTCATCTTTGCATGTAGTGAACAGCTGTATGTCCATTGCTTCATTGTCTACGATGGCGTATATGTTATATACAACTCCATTTGATACAGAACATGTATCAGATTCCCTCACTATAAAAATTGGGAAACTGGGGCCCTGTGACTTGCCTTCAACCATGCAGACTATCAGTGCTACAGAATTCAATGGCTCTTAAAGTGGATTATACAGTTAATAGCCAAGAGAGGTTTATACCCAATCTGAGCCTGTTTTTTTCCCATGTCTAAATGGGAAAATGCCTACCTGATTGGCTTGTTCCTTCCCAGCTCCAGGGGCTTGCGATGAAAATCCCTCCATCCCCATCCTGGAAGGCTCCTCCTCATCTTTCCTTGGACTTTGCCTTTGCTGCCTTGTGTCAAATTTCACATCTCCCCAGCACGCCTTAGCTGTTCCTCCCCGCTCCCTTTGGTCCACAGGCACTCAGGACACCCTGTACTTGCTTCTCCATTGTAATTTAGTCATCACAGCAAGCAAACGGTAATTAAATGACATGTGGGGAATTTGCCAGGCAGTTTTTCTACTCCACTAGATTATACGCTGTATGGAGGTAGCGAGTCAGTCTCCACCTCTGGCCACGCTCATGGTAGCAGCTAGTCCACAGCAAGTGCACTGGAAGCATTTGCAGAATGAACATCAAGATACAAATCCCATAAATGAAAGTCAGCTTCATGTTTCTTCTCAGGCCCTCTGGCTGTTGAGCCAAGCAACACATACATAGCTCTTTGCACCTCTCCCAGGTCAATCCATTCCTCCCTTTAAAAATGACTTCGTTATGGTTTCTGTGTATTGATAGCAGCTTCCTGGTGTCTGACATTTTCTTTCTCATTTCGTGTGAACAAAACAATTGAGGAAAAGTCAGTTCTGTGTTTAGCTCTTTTGGCAAAACAAATGTCCCTCTTCCCTTCTCCCCCCACCCAGCATTTGCCCTGAATTTGACTTCACCACAGTCTACATTAAGAACAACAGCTAAACCCTCTTTGAAACTTTATTCACCATGGCCAACAGGAAAAAAAAAAAAAGAGAGAGCTGGTGAAATTCCTTTAAAACGCGCCTTAATCTAGCTGGAATGCCATAAATTGCTTCCAGATGTTCACGATACAAAAGTCAATCAAAGCTATTTATACTGACACTCTACAGTCCAAACAATCCGAAGCCAAATGCCATGTCTCCGCTTCAACAAAGCTATAAATGTCAGTTTTGTTGAATCTGGAGAGGTGTTGAAGAGTTCATGCAAGTTTGAGTTCTTGACTCTTATAGAGCCAGCAGTAATTTTGAAAGGGAGGAGTGGGGGAACAAAGTCATGACATGCACAAACTTTTGTAAATCCCCGTCTTCATGGAGTGTACCTGACACTTCTCATATATGACCTTGCAAGTCCCACCGGTCTGAAGACAATACTCAGTTTTATAAAACAGAAAAATGTAGCTCTTGGATGAGATGCCAAGAAACCCGAGGAATCTGGCCAGACCCCCCTCACCCCACCCTGAACACAAATAAGCACACTCGGGAGTCGGCTGGCTGCGTGGCCTGTACTGATGCCTTTCTGACACCCTCATAATCCCAACATTCTCCCAACAGCCTCCACACAAAGGCAGTTCACGTTGTTGGTAACACACACAGGCACCACTGTGAGTATAGTGCCTGAGGTCCAGGCCACTGTCTGAGGGGCTGTCACTTAGACACGATCCCTGTCTCTCCTCACATGAAATGCAACGCCAGGCTTTCCACCTTGTTAAGCACTACAACCTCAGCGCCCTGTGCACAACAAGCCCCAAACAAATAATGGTGAGGGAAGCATACTTAAAGGAAAATAAAACTATGAGTCTAGTAATTTCTTCTCAGGGATACACAGTACGTCCCATACATACAAACGAGTTCTGTTTCGTGAGTTCAGTTTGTTCTTAAGTCCCACGAAGTTAGCTTAGGTACCCAACTAACATAATTGGCTGTATAATACTGCACTATATTAAGTTTATAATACTTTTTGAATAAGTCATACATAAGAAAACAAACACAAAAAATGAACATTTTTCATCTTACATACAGTACAGTGCCTTGAAAAGTAGAGCAGTACAGTAAAACAGCTGGAATCGGCAGCTGGCACTGGGTGAATGGGCAAGCAAAGCTGCTGACTCGAGGAGACAGGGGAGGTGGGAGATGGTAGAGCTGAAGGGGCACCAGCAACAGGAGGCAGAGGGCCCACTGCATTTCATTTGCACCTGATAGTGACGGAATGCACATTCACATCTTTGAAAGTTTGCAACTGAAGGCTCGTGTTCAGCGGACTTACTGTGCTTGGAATAAAAACTCCAGACATTCACACAGTAGACAGAAACAGCTTGGGCTTTGGGCCCCAGACTTGGTGCTTCAAATTCTGCCCATGGGCCAAGGAGTTGCATGGCATCATCTGAGGGGCCTCTGGACCTCAGTTCCCTCCTCGGGGTTGGGAGGTTGGGACGTCTGTCTCCCCAGGCCTGCCAGGGTGCTGCTGCCCTTCCATGCCAGGCCTCTGGAGTTCTCTCCATTCTTCTGTTACCATGGCTGGCATCTGCAGTGCTTGAAAAACTAAAGGAGCCAGAAGCAGTTCAAATTTGGAACCAGAGATAATACAGAATTCCAAAGTGAATGCTAGCCAGTTTTCATCCAGATTGCCACAGCACCTGGGCAGAACTCCACGAGCTGCGTGCAGTTTCCCGCAGCTGCACCTGTGACGGGCCGGGTGAAGGGCCACGTGACAGCACGCACTGCCCTCTGGGAAGTTCCTCAAGGATAACCACCTCGGCCGCTACAGCCACTGCCGGTCTCTCTAAATGCGTCTATTATAGCACGCTGCACCCATTACTTTATTTGCCCATGGTCTGGCTACTTTCACACTCCAGGGCAGAGCTGAGCTGCTGCAACAGAGACCATAGGACCTACAAAGCTGAAATTAAACTTTCTACAGTCTGGCTCTTTCCTGCTGACTCTGTTTATGAACCTGGGCTCTCAAGTTGGATTCTGTTTGCTGGTACCCAGAGGATGGCACATCACTTCCTTTGATTTAATTCAGGGAAGGTCCTTAACTCCCTTAATCTCACTTTTTCATCCATAAGGTGGAAATAATAGCTACCTTATATGGCTGAAAGGATTAGATTGAAAAAAAAAAAAAAAACTTAGGTGTTGAAGCAGTTAGCACAGTGCCTGGCACCTAAGAGTTATTAATTCAACTGTAGCAGCTTCCTCATTACCATCCATCAATATTTCTTGCCTTACAAGACACATCATGTCATGTGTGAGTGATACGTGGCAAAGGGGAGCAGCCTTCATGTGGAGACATTCAGAGCAGTGGGGGCCGTGGCCACAGGAGAGCCCTTAGCCCAAAAGGGTCGGTGTGCCCTGAGCTGTGGCCACAGACGACAGGTAAGAGTGTCAGATCAGCCTTCCCAGGTTTTAAGAATTTCTAAGAGACACTGGAGACTGAGATACTTATGCAAAAGCTTCTGTTTTGCTTTTTTTGGGGGGGTATATTGTGTGGCATGTGCTTCCCAGGGGGTGCTAGTGGCAAAGAATCCGCCTTCAATGCAAGACACCTAGGTTCAATCCCTGGGTTGGGAAGATCCCCTGGAAGAGGGCATGGCAACCCACTCCAGTATTCCGGCCTGGAGAATCCCACAGACAGAGACAGAGGGGCCTGGCGGGCTACAGTCCATGGGGTGACCAAGAATGGGACACGACTTAAGTGACTTAGCATGCATGCACGCATGGTGTGTGACATGCAGGAAGTTAGTTCTCCAACCAGGGATCAAACCTGTGTGTCCTGCAATGGAAGCACAGAACGTAATCACTGGACCGCCAGAGAGTCCCAAAACCTTCAATTCTTAAACGCTGTTAACGACTAACAATGTTTAAAATCACTCTGTAAGTCTAAAACAACACCCATAATCTTGTTTTTGCTTTTATTATTGATGTTTGACTTGGTAAAAAGAGAAGGAGGGAAGGGGAAGGCCTGTGTACTCAGGGCAGAAGCTGGCCCACGCTGCGCCGGAGCTGACCTGGAATACCTTGGTTCTGCCACTAAAAACCATTTGGGTGAAGGTTTGCTCTTCGCACATCTACTTCTGTGATAGCAAACAAAAATGTGCACCCATCTTGCTCTGCCTAGAGAAACCACGGCGGGTACTTTCCAGCCACACCCTCTCAAGCATTTACTTCACAACTACTCTGTGAAAGGTAAAAGACTACATTTTTTCAGCTAGTGGGAGAACACCCTACAAACCACAATGCTTGGTCCTCCTGACATGCACCTAAGAGATCTGAGATACAGCCCAGCGTCCATTTCTAACTCCCATGGTAAGCAAGTGAGCAGAGGCTCAGAAGCACCCGCAGGCCAACACTCACTCTGCTGCGGTGACTGCGTCTCACAGCCTCAGAACAACTTGAAAATCTTCACAGTCCATCATCAGGAGACCTAGATTTTACCAACATTTAAATCGTCCACTCTCCACTTTCTTATGAGATGAGTGCTGGGAGAGACTCCATGTACATAAATTCTATCCCATAAATATGAGATAGAATGCTTAAGCTAACAAACAGTGACTGTGGAACTTTGTACTGAGGCAACTTCTAAGCTGAAGTTTGCTCCCCAGAACCCCTTTCTCTGAATGGGTTCACATTATAGCGGGTCAAGAGCGATCCACCTGAGACCTGGAAGTACTGGTCTTCAGTTTCTTGCTGCCTTTGTTTATTCTGATTTGTTCATCATCCTATTCACATCCAGCTCTCGCTGACCACTGATCCAGCCGTCCAACAACATCCTCAGGCTCCCTGTTGGTGCCTGGCAGCGTATCCACAAGGGGTAGCTGCGTAGACACGGCCTTCCCCGCTCTGCCAGCGCCCTCCACCCACTCTGCAGCCCCATCTTGGAGGCTGGGGGGCCTGTGTCTCGGATTTACTAATTGGTGAATTCTCTGATTCTCCCTTTCAGACGCTGACTTCCCAGCTCCTCATGCAGTTGAGTCAGATCTGATTCCTTTGCTGTGCACAAGCTTTTAAGTGTAACTAGGTCCCATTAGGTTATTTTTGTTTTTACTTTCATTACTCTAAGAGGTGGGGGTTCTAGAGTAATGTTTGCTGTGATTTATGTAAAAGAATGTTCTGCCTATGTTTTCCTCTAAGAGTTTTATAGCATCTAGCCTTACATTTACAGCAGTCCTACTCTGGGGCATATACCCCAAGAAAACCATAATTCCACAAGATATGTGTATCCCACTGTTCACTGTAGCACTCTTTACAACAGTCAGGACATGTAAGCAACCTAAATGTCCATCAACAGAAGAATGGATAAACGGATTGGGACTGACATATACCCACTACCAAGTATAAAACGGGTAACTAATGAGGACCTACCATGTAGCACAGAGAACTCTGCCCAGCGCTCTGTGGTGACCTAAATGGGAAGGAAATCTGAGAAAGAGGGTACAGACGTACATGTCTAGCTATATTCACTGCATGACGTAATGCATTCTCCTATGGCTGATAATTGCGTTGTTAACCACAGCATAACTTTGCCCTTTTATCTTTGTTAAATTTTGTGAGAGGATTTGGAGGATGAATTCACAGAAGCGGAGTTGCTAGAACAAAGGGAGGGTTCGGTTGCAATCCCTGCCCCAGAAACCGCACCTGCCTGGCCCCTGTTGAAACACCCTCCACTTATCTCTTAACAATTTATACTTATACCAAGACTGTATAAAAAGCGCCTGTTTCCCATACATCCTGACCCGTGCGACATTGATCAAGCTTTTCTACCTCTGCCCATCTGATTGGGGAACAACAGCATCTCACTGTTGTTTCAAGTCAACGTGGCTCTAGTGAACGCGCAGTAGCGCCTGGAGTTCTCACCTCTGTTCCCTTCACTGCCACATAATCAATCAATAAACCAGTCTCACCCCGGGACGGATTAACTTTATAAAGCAATAAGGGAGCCTTAGCATTTAGGTAGCACTTCAACTGATAACTGGAACTGGCTTCAAGGGGGGAAAAGGGATTGTACCTAATTATCCTAGCCCACAGGACATCAGCTTTTACTGTCTTTGTTTTCCCACTCTTGCCTCAGGTAAGGGGAAGGTGTGGACAGGCAGGCTCTAATACGCAGACTCCGGGTTAATGAGGATAAACAGTGAGCTCACTGATAGCGGACGTCTTTTACAATGCAGTTTCAGTGGAGGCTCCTGTTGCCAACACTGGCTAATGTTGGTAGCAGAAAAAAACAATCAGTGAATTATAGCCCTATTAATAGTTTCTTGGGAAAGAAAATTATTTTGTCTTAATTGATACTCTGCCTTGATTACAGGGTTAGTAGATAGATGGGTGTGGATGTTTGCGGCAAAAAAAAAAAAATCCTTCTAATGGCTTTAATCAGGACAAAATCTCCCAGGAATAATAAATTATCAGCTATAACAATAGAATGTTAAGAAAAGTAAAGTTTATTAATTCTCTTACTATATTTTTCCTGATATTATTTATGGCGACCTTAGTTTTCTTGGTTTATTTTTAGTGTCTGAGCCCTGATATTAATCCCCTAAAACTGGAGAGCTTGGTACATGTATATAAAGATATGGAATTATTTACAAATGCCCTTTTTATTTGTAATTCTTACTTCATTTGGGGCAAGATGAAAAGTTGGATGTTCTCGGGTGTGGCTGAGGGAACCAAGTCTGTATGGGGGTGGTTGCCTTCCGGGGCTGGACCCCAAGTGTTCGCTACATAGTAAGGGAGGGATTGGGGGCAGGAGGAGAAGGGGACGACAGAGGATGAGATGGCCGGATGGCATCACTGACTCGATAGGTGTGAGTCTGAGTGAACTCCAGGAGTTGGTGATGGACAGGGAGGCCTGGCGTGCTGCGATTCATGGGATCGCAAAGAGTCAACATGACTGAGTGACTGAACTGAACTGAACTGAAGGGCAGATGGAAGAGGGTCCCTCAGTTAAGAGAAAGCTGGGGGTCAAAAGAGCACGGACACCAATCAACCTGTTAAGTTGCCACTACCTTCTCTTGGGGCTTCCCGGATGGCTCAAATGGTAAAGAATCTGCCTGTAATGTGGGAGCTGCTAAGCTGCTACTGCTAAGTCACTTCAGTTGTGTCCGACTCTGTGCGATCCCATAGACAGCAGCCCACCAGGCTCCCCCGTCTTTGGGATTCTCCAGGCAAGAATACTGGAGTGGGTTGTCATTTCCTTCTCTAATGCAAGTAAGTGAAAACTGAAAGTGAAGTCGCTCTGCCTGCAATGTGGGAGACCTAGGTTCAATCCCTGAGTTGGGAAGATCCCTTGGAGAGGGTAATGGCAACCCACTCTAGTATTCTTGCCTGGAGATCCCATAGACAGAGGAGCCTGGCGGGCTACAGTCCACGTGGTCACAAAGAGTCAGACACGACTGAGTGACCAACACTTTAACTTTCACAGCTTTGCTCTCCTATCTCCTCCCTACCTTCTCCCCACCCCAGGGTTCCAGATGTCAGCAAAATATTCTGGGCAGTGGGAGGGGAGGGAGCATTGTCACGTTTTCATTAAAACAATCGTCTCTCTCCCCTTGGGAACCTAGGACACGCCTCCGAGCTAGGAAGAAGACCAGGAAACTAGCTCTGGGCTTGCCCACATGTCTCTTTATCCTGATAGCTGCAGCTGGAGGGCAGACCTGCAGCATGTGCAGTGGCTCTCAACCTGGGGGTGGGGGACGGGAAAGCAATTCTAGCTGCCAGGGGACATCTGGCAACATCTGGGCACATTTTACGTGTCCCCACCTGGCGTGACCGGCACCTCCTGAGGAGAGGTCAGGATTGCCGGGAAACACCCTACCACGCACAGCACAGCCCTTCACAAAAAGCAGTGTCACGTCTACCTCAAGAGCGCGAGTCCAGAAACCTCAGCCACGTCACGTCCACCTCAAGGCCGAGTCCAGAAGCCCTCAGCAGTGTCTCAGAAGAACAGTCTCCTCTTCCTGTGATCGGAGCAGACTGGAAAAAGCCCAGAATGACATCCCGAGATGAGACTGCTCAGAGACTGATGTTCTGCTATTTGTGACTGTCGAAGGGGGAGAGAGTGCATTTTTGTTTGTTTTTAAGTTAACCCAACAAATATTTGTGTATCCAAAATAGGATTTTAGGGACAGACACATCTGATAAACTCAGGAGTGCTCTAGAACACGACCGTGAACACCAGCTCTTTAGTGGGGCCTGATTTCTCCACAGCGTTTCCAGGAAGCTATAGGACTTCCTCCAAATTACAGAAATAAACCCCCAAATGTTCCCTTAGATGCTCCAACTGCAGAAAGCTGAACTTTCCTAGGTCTTCATGTATCTGTTTTAATATTGCTCAGGAGGAGGCATATGATAACATCAGTTACAAACATTCACTAAATTAAAATTTGAGACTGTTTCCCTCCCTCAAAAACTGGTTAAACACCTTTCACATTATTGTGACCCAAAGGCCCCAGATAGCAAGTTTTTAACCAAAGCCAAATCTATGGAAAAATATGGAATTAAATATTGATATATCCAGTCCTCTTTATTTGATTATAAATTTCAGAATCACATCCTCAAGCTAGCTTAATGGTCACAGAAAAAGGCAGAAGAAATTACTCTAGGGTGATGATTTAGAGAATAATACAAAGTAATCTTCAGCTAACATCACTAGCTTTAATGTGTGTAGGGGCTGAATATAAAGTACAAGTTGGACAATGCAATATTTTTCCTCTCCCTGATCTTTCTCAATCTCACACAGGCTCCAGCAGAAGATAATAATTATTTCCCAGTAACATAATAATAGAAAAGGTATTGACCAGCGATACAATCTACTTGATCACCCTGTGTGACTTCATTCTTAGCACCGAAAGCTCAATTTGATGGCAGGAGATATCTGTCTCTCAAAGGAATAAAGGGCTTTCTAGCTACACTATAACCGAAGGTTGTGACTGTCTTGCCTGACACCATATTCTGCGTGTCCCCAAATTCAGAAGCCTCGCATCACACATCATCAGGCAGGTGTTTTCACTCTGGTGTGGTTTCTGAATCTAGTGTTCTATGGCAGCTAAATGCCGCTGGAGGACTTTAGCCTTCTACTCTACCCCATGTTGATTTCCTTTTCCCATTTGGATGAAATAGTAGCAGGACCTTATTGCCCATTCCTGAGATGAAGAGCACACAGAGGTGCCACGTGGGACGGACTCTGGTTTATGAACCCAGCACTCTCTGAGGACTGTCTTTAACACACAAGGTGTCCTGGGGTGCTGAACGATGCTGCAGGGTCTGGGGAAGTGGTTGAGAAATGGGTCAGAATCACACAGAGAAAAGGAAACTCCCCACTGGCCATACATTTTTAAAAGCTAAGAAGGCACATCAACAAAGACCAAAGAACAGGCTCCCGTGGGCCACTTATCCACAAATGGAACCTGGAAATGCTTTCCGCTTGGAGTTTATCCCCAGGTCCCTAGTTTTTGAAGCAGTTATGCAAATCAGAGTTGGGCTAAACTCAAAGACCAATTCATTTAATTTATTTCTTACTGTTGGAGTTTACCTTTTTTAAGGAGCCAGAGGCTCCTGCTTTCTAAGAGAAAGAAACACACAGTCCTTTGCCTTTCGGGTTCCACAGCACCAGCCTATGGTTTTATGAGGATCAGAGGGATCTTAGTTGGAAAAGTCCTGGAGGACAGACCAGCACTCAGTCTGCGAGCAGGCCTTCTCCAAGATGTGTTGCTCTCTGTAAAATGCCCTCTTTACAAGAATAGAATCTGACAGTGCCCAAACCAGCTCCACCTGATTGAAAAGGTCCTAGAGTGAAGTTGAGGGGCTTCCCTGGTGGCTCAGCTGGTAAAGAACCCACCTGCCAATGCAGGAGAAACAAGAGACAAGGGTAGATCCCTGGGTTGGGAAGATCCCCTGGAGAAGGAAATGGCAACCCACTCCAGTACTCTTGCCTGGAAAATCCCATGGACAGGGAGCCTGGTGGGCGGCAGTCCATGGGGTCACAGAGTCAGACACGACTGAGCACACAGACAAAGTGAAGCTGAAGGGCGATGACCCTCAATGGAAGCTCAGATTTTACCAGAAAACCTGGCCAAGGATGTGCCTTTCTGTACTTCAGGGAATGAGAAGTAACCTCGTCCCTGGGAAGCTGGTGACAACAGGTCTGGGTGCCCCGTGCCAGCGCCAGGCAGGGGCTAGAGCTGGGAGAGTGAAAGATGGGCCAATGAGGGGAGAGGTCAGCCCTCCCACAGGAATGACTGTCCTCTTAACCAGCTTCCCACTCCCCCAGTGGCATTCTAACACACTTGTCCACAGAATCATTCCTCCTCACTGCTCCTCCTTCCTCTTCTAAATCCACTCTGTCTCCCAAACTGGTGTTTTACCAGGATAATGGTTTTCTCTCCCATTCTCGGTGCAGCAAGCCGAGCACAGTATTTTAAATTACACATTGGCAATAATGGTCCTTCTTGCTGATTCCCATACCTCAAGTTCTTAATAAAACAGGTCTGAGTGAGATCCAGGGACTGGCATTCCTAGCAAATTCTCAAGTGACACTGATACTGTGAGTTCAGGGACCTCACTTTAAGCATCACTAGCCTACAACCCAGGGCTGTGTGACAACCTAGAGGGGTGGGGAGGGGGATGGGAAGGGGCTTCAGGCGGGAGGGGACATGTGGTACCTGTGGCTGATTCAGGCAGAAACCAACACAATATTGTAAAGTAATTATCCTCCAATTAAAAAAATAAAAGAGATGACATTTTGCCACCTAAAGAGATGAAAAATGTGATGGAAAAAGGAGAAAATCCAATTCCCTAGAGTGACAAATAATAGAGCACGCCATCAGTGAGCCCATGTCAGAGCCACTCGGAAGGCTCATCACAATCCAAAAGCGGCTCCTCCTTCTCATAGACCCTCACTCACCAGGTCTGAAGAAAGGCCTAGGAATATGAATTTCCAGCCAGGGTCAGGGCATGCTGACGTTGCTGGCCCAGGATGACACTTTGAGAAGCACTGGGGTAAGGATCCCATCACAAAATGAAGAAGGTGGGGTGACCAACAAATTGTAAGTTGATTATCTTTATTTCTAGAAAATATGCGGTTATTTACAAGACAGGTCTGAAATGGTTATGGAGGCATATATGCAGGAGAGTTTGAAAAATCCATGAGCTGATGAAGATCTCTTTTTTTTTCAGAGACGGTCTTAAGTGCACAAAACCTTCATTTTGCTTTAAAACAACCTTTTTAAGAGTACAGCAATGAGGCACCCTACTGTGATGTAGTCAAAACATAAAGTATATATTGAGGCTTAACTGCTGAACTGAAAGTAAAACCCCTCTGAGGTTGCCTGCGTCTCTGATATAGTTCACATAACTGCTCTTCTAAGTCAGATGCACTTTTAAATGGGTTACTTGTAATTGCCTCTGAGGGTCATAAAGAAATATAAGAGATATTTGAAAAACATCTTTCTGTTAAAAAAAATTTGCTAATTATTATCAACAATAGAAGTATGTTCTTTCTTTCCAGGAAAGGTATTTTCTGGGGTGATTATATTACATGTTAAGAGACAGATACATACTTGAGCTTGGGACTGTTTTTTTGATTGGCTTACAGCAACTCAGACATTAAAGGGACTTGACAATTATACACTAAGGGAAAAAATTCCCAATTTTAGAGTTGAGAGTCTCCTGAGAAGTCATCTGGAGGGAGATGTATTTTAGAGAGGTGAAAACTGAGCCTCGGAGAATCCTCATGTTAACCGGCTCGTTTGGGTGGGGTTAGGAAAGGAATCGAGGTCACTGGACCACGTTTCCCCACCCCCTCCAGCTGGCTCTTCCATATTCCTCACTAATTCAACACCCACCTAACCTAGCTCTCCCTTCAAACTTCTTCCAAACTCTTCTATTTGCTCATTTTGAATTTTTCCTGCTTATTTTCACCCATACTCTGCAAGTCATCATGTCCAGCAGACGCTCCCTTTATAATTTCAGAATAAGCTGTCTTACTCTCCCATTCCAGTGACAGAGTTCTGCTTAACTGCTACATGACTCAGTGGTGTGCTGGGGGTGGTGGACATTGGCTCTTGAGACCCATTGTTAAATTTTCAGCAATTTGCTGAATTGTTGAACACAAACAGCCATTAGTAAAAATTAAATTAGATAAACTTATACACAGCAAATGATATTACCAGCAAAGATAATAAAAGACTAAAATCCCATCTCATCCTAATTTTTTTTTTACTTAATTCACTGTTATTTTCACTGTTATTTATAGTTTGGAGGTTTTTCATGTCCACTGGATACAGATGGTGGCATTGCCATAGAATGATGTGTTACCCATATTGGCCCAAGTCTGTGTTCAATAACATCATGTTGGTAACCTGAAGTCAGACATGATAGGAATATTTACAACATAGAAATTGGGCAGATGATACAATTAAGGATTTTCCTCCATAAAGAGATGTTTGTTAAAAGTTTTTGAGCTCACTACTTGTCATGGGCTGAATTGAGCTCCCTTCAGCCCCAAATGGAAGAAGTCCCAGTCCCAGGACCTCAGGATGTGACTGTATTTGGAAATGGACCTTTAAAGAGATGATACAGCTTTTTGTAAAAACTCATATTTGTGTGCCTAATCCAATCTGACTGGTGCTCTTATAAGAGGAAATTTGGATACATAAAAGGACACCAGGGACATGCACATATGAAAAAGCCGTGTGAACACACAGCAAGAAGGCAGCTGTCTATAGGCTAAGGTAGGCGGTCTCAGAAGAAACCAAACCAGCCATTACCTTGATACTGGACTTCTAACCTTTCAGACTGTGAGGAAATTTCTGTCGTTTAAGCCACATAGTCTGGCATCTGTTACAGTCTCCTGAGCAAACTCATACAGGACTGTATTTGGATCAGCTCACATTGTTGTTCAGTCATTAAGTTCTGTCTGACTCTTTGCAACCCCATGGACTACAGCACACCAAGCCTCCCTGTCCATCACTGTATCCTGGAGTGTGCTCAGACTCATGTCCATTGAGTTGATGATGCCTCCAACCATCTTATTCTTTGCTGCTCTTTTCCTCCTGCCCTTAGTCTTTCCCAGCATCAAGATCTTCTCCAATGAGCTGACTCTTTGCATCAGGGGGCCAAAGTACTGGAGCTTCAGCTTCAGTATCAGTCCTTCCAATGAATATTCAGGATTGATTTCCCTTAGGATTCAGTGGTTGGATCTCCTGGGAGTTCAAGGGACTCTCAAGAATCTTCTCCAATACCACAGTTCAAAAGCATCAATTCTTCAGCGTTCAGCCTTCCTTATGGTCCAAATCTCACATCCATACATGACTACTGGAAAAAACCATAGCTTTGATTATATGAACCTTTGTTGGCAAAGTCATGTCTCTGCTTTTCACTACACTATCTAGGTTTGTCATATGTTTTCTTCCAAGGAGCAAGTGTCTTTTAATTTCATGGCTGAAGTGACTGTCCACAGTTACTGTCCACAGTAATTTTGGAGCCCAAGAAAATAAAATCTGCCACTGTTTCCTTTTTCCTCCATCTATTTGTCATGAAGTGATGTGACCAGATGCCATGATCTTAGTGTTTTGAATGTTGACTGTTAAGCCAGCTTTTTAACTCTCCTCTTTCACCTTCAATCAAAAGGCTCTGCAGTTCCTCTTTGCTATGCAGAAGTCCCGGTATCTCAGAAAGCCCATCGATTTAAAGAAATTTATCATGGAGTAGGCAATGGGGATCAGTTCAGTTCAGTCGCTCAGTAGTGTCCGACTTTTGAAACCCCATGGACTGCAGCATGTCAGGCCTCCCTGTCCATCGCCAACTCCCGGAGTTTACTCAAACTCATGTCCATTGAGTTGGTGATGCCATCCAACCATCTCATCTTCTGTCATCCCCTTCTCCTCCTGCCTTCAATCTTCTTCAGCATCAGGGTCTTTTCCAGTGAGTCAGTCCTTTGCATCAGGTGGCCAACATATTGGAGTTTCAGCTTCAACATCAGTCCTTCCAATGAATATTCAGGACTGATTTCCTTTAGGATGAACTGGCTGGATCTCCTTGAATCCAAGGGACTCTCAAGAGTCTTCTCCAACCACAATTCAAAAGCATCAATTCTTTGGCACTCAGCTTTCTTTAAAGGCTAGCTCTCATATCCATACATGACTACTGGAAACACCATAACTTTGACTAAATGGACCTTTGTTGGCAAAGTAATGTCTCTGCTTTTTAATATGATGTCTACGTTGGTCATAACTTTTCTTCCAAGGAGCAAACATCTTTTAATTTCATGGCTGCAGTCACCATCTGCAGTGATTTTGGAGTCCAAGAAAATAAAGTCTATCATGGTTTCCACTGTTTCCCCATCGATTTGCCATGAAGTCATGGGACCAGATGCCATAATCTTAGTTTTGTGAATGCTGAGCTTTAAGCCAACTTTTCCACTCTCCTCTTTCACGTTCACCAAGAGGCTCTTTAGTTCTTCACTTTCTGCCATAAGGGTGGTGTCATCTGCATATCTGAGGTTATAGATATTTCTCTTGGCAATCTTGATTCTAGCTTGTCCTTCAGCCAGCCCAGCGTTTCTCATGATGCACTCTGTATATAAGTTAAATACACAGGGTGACAATATACAGCCTTGATGTACTCCTTTCCCTATTTGGAACCAGTCTGTTGTTCCATGTCCAGTTCTAACTGTTGCTTCCTGACCTGCATGCAGATTTCTCAAGAGGCAGGTCAGATGATCTGGTATTCCCATCTCTTTAAGAATTTTCCAGAGTTTGTTGTGATCCACACAATCAAAGACATTGACATAGTCAATAAGGCAGAAATAGATGTTTTTCTGGAACTCTCTTGCTTTTTCCATGATCCAGCAGATGTTGGCAATTTGATCTCTGGTTCCTCTGCCTTTTCTAAAACCAGCTTGAATTGAATGTTGAGCTTTAAGCCAACTTTTCCACTCTCCTCTTTCACGTTCACCAAGAGGCTCTTTAGTTCTTCACTTTCTGCCATAAGGGTGGTGTCATCTGCATATCTGAGGTTATAGATATTTCTCTTGGCAATCTTGATTCTAGCTTGTCCTTCAGCCAGCCCAGCGTTTCTCATGATGCACTCTGTATATAAGTTAAATAAGCAGGGTGACAATATACAGCCTTGATGTACTCCTTTCCCTATTTGGAACCAGTCTGTTGTTCCATGTCCAGTTCTAACTGTTGCTTCCTGACCTGCATGCAGATTTCTCAAGAGGCAGGTCAGATGATCTGGTATTCCCATCTCTTTAAGAATTTTCCAGAGTTTGTTGTGATCCACACAATCAAAGACATTGACATAGTCAATAAGGCAGAAATAGATGTTTTTCTGGAACTCTCTTGCTTTTTCCATGATCCAGCAGATGTTGGCAATTTGATCTCTGGTTCCTCTGCCTTTTCTAAAACCAGCTTGAACATCAGGGAGTTCACGGTTCACATATTGCTGAAGTCTGGCTTGGAGAATTTTGAGCATTACTTTACTAGCATGTGAGATGAGTGCAATTGTTCAGTAGTTGGAGCATTCTTTGGCATTGCCTTTCTTTGGAAGTGGGATGAAAACTGACCTTTTCCAGTCCTGTGGCCACTGCTGAGTTTTCCAGATTTGCTGGCAAATTGAGTGCAGCACTTTCACAGCATCATCTTTTAGGATTTGAAATAGCTCAACGGGAATTCCATCACCTCCACTGGCTTTGTTCGTAGTGATGCTTTCTAAGGCATCACTACAATAAGGCAGAAGTAGATAATTTTCTAGAACTCTCTTGCTTTTTCAATGATCCAACGGATGTTTGCAATTTGATCATGGTTCCTCTGCTTTTTCTAAATCAAGTTTGAACATCTGGAAGTCCACGATTCACATACTGCTGAAGCCTGGCTTGGACAATTTTGAGCATTACTTTACTAGCGCGTGAGATGAGTGCAATTGTGCAGTAGTTTGAGCATTCTTTGGCACTGCTTTTCTTTGGGATTGGAATGAAAACTGACCTTTTCCAGTGCTGTTGCCACCCACGATAACTTAAATCTCACTTTGTGTTATTCTATTTCACGTAACTTGCACATCAGTTCTGACAGTGCAGACTATCATTCTCAATAGTTTGACATTTCAAACTATTAGGTTGAACTGTAGGAAACTGCTGATATTTGACCACTACTTGAGCTATAAAAATCGCAATGTCCTAAGTTCCATTTTATAGAATTTGACTGTGTAGCTTAGGAACTGATTTCAGATTTTTTATTCTTAAACCTAGGCTCACATGGTACACAGACAAGTGTTTGTTTGCAATTCAAATTAACTCCCAACATTCAAAAGCTGAGCAATGGCCTAAGAAGTTTGAGATTCTGGGTTCCTGGTTGTGTGGATGATCAGGCAACATTGCACCCATGTCCCTACTGGCAACTAGTTACCCACAGTCAAACACAGCCTCCAGATTGTTCCAGAGCCTTGCGCAAGCATGTTGCTTACCGTGATACCTGCCTGGTTTTAGGCATATCTGTGTGGGTAACTCTGAAACATACAATTCCCACTCTGACTTTCTACTTCTTTTTGGCTGGTTCACATCTCTTCTACCAATTGAGTATATACAAAGTGAGATAATGAGTCCTCTGGGGTCAAGAGTGAAGCGCAGAAAGGTAGGCTTCCCAGGGCCCAGCAGGACACTATAGGGTCAAGTGTGATGTGATACAAACATTCCATCATATCTGTGCACAAGTCAAAAGGAGAAAGTCTCTGACATCCCAAACCAATTGGAACCAAAGTTGTTAATCACATAATGTGCTGACAACTCCCATGAGTATTTGCTATCATCTGAATACAATCAAATGGCACTTAAAGTTCATCTTCCCCTTCATGGATCATAGCCTTGTAGTGGTGAAGGGTCTTGGGTAATTCAGTGAAGCTATGAGCCACGCCTCACATGGCCCACCGAGATAGACAGGTCAAGTGGAGAGGTCTGACAAAACTCGGTCTACTGGAGGAAGAGGTAACGCCCCACCCCAGAATTCTTGCCACGAAAATCCTGTAAATAGCATGGAAAGAAAAAGACATGACACCAAAGGATAAGGCCCCAGGTTGAAAGTTGTCCAATATGCTACTGGGGAGGAGCAGAGAAATAGCTCTAGAAAGAATGAAGAGGCTGGACCAAAGCAGAAATGATGCTCACTTGTGGATGTGTCTGCTGCTGCTGAGAAGTCACTTCAGTCGTTCCAACTCTGTGCGACCCCATAGACAGCAGCCCACCAGGCTCCCCCGTCCCTGGGATTCTCCAGGCAAGAACACTGGAGTGGGTTGCCATCTCCTTCTCCAACGCATGAAAGTGGAAAGTGAAGGGAAGTCGTTCAGTCGCATCCAACTCTTCACGACCTCATGGACTGCAGCCCACCAGGCTCCTCCGTCCATGGGATTTTCCAGGCAAGAGTACTGGAGGTGGATGTGTCTAGCAGTGATGTAAAGAACGATACTGCATAGGAAACTGGAATGTTAGGTCAATGAACCAAGGTAAATTGGACGTGGTCAAGCAGGAGATGGTGAGAGTAAACATCAACATCTTAGGAATCCATGAATGAAAATGGACAGGACTGGGAAATTTAATTCAGATGGCCACTATATCTATTAATGTGGGCAAAAATCCCTTTGAAGAAATGGAGTAGCCCTCATAGTCAACAAAAGAGTAAGAAGTGCAGTACTCGGATGCAATCTCAAAAATGACAGACGGATGTTAGTTCATTTCCAAGGCAAATCATTCAACATCACAGTAATCCAAGCCTGTGCCCCAACCACTAATGCCAAAGAAGGTGGACTCGAATACTTCTATGAAGATCTACAAGACCTTCTAGAACTAGCACCAAAAGAGAGATGTCCTTTTCATCACAGGGGACTAGTGAAAGTCACTAAGTTTTGTCCAACTTTTTATGGACAGTCCATGGAATTCTCCACGCCAGAATATTGGAGTGGGTAGCCTTTCCCTTCTCCAGGGATCTTCCTGACCCAGGGATCGAACCCAGGTCCCCTGCATTGCAGGCAGATTCTTTACCAGCTAAGCCACAAAGGAAGCCCAGGAATACTAGAGTAAGTAGCCTATCCCTTCTCCTGCGGATCTTCCCAACCCAGGAATTGAACTGGGGTCTCCTGCATTGCAGGCGATTCTTTACCAAGTGAGTTTCAGGGAAGCCCGTCACAGGGGACTAGAATGCAAAAGTAGGAAGACAAGAGATACCTGGAATAACAGCAAGTTTGGCTTTAGAGTACAAAATGAAGCAGGGAAAAGGCTAGCAGAGTTTTTTTAAAAGAACACCCTGGTCATAGCAAACACCCTCTTCCAACAACACAGGAGAAGACTCTATACATGGCCGTCACCAGATGGCCAATACTGATTATGTTCTTTGCAGTTGAGGATGGAGAAGCTCTATATAGTCAGCAAAAACAAGACCTGGAGCTGACTGCAGTTCAGATCAAGAGCTCCTTATTACAAAATTCAGGTTTAAATTAAAGGAAGCAGGGAAAACCACTAGCCCATTCAGTATGACCTAAATCAAATTCCTTATGATTATACAGAAGAAGTGATGAATAGATTCAAGGGATTACATCTGGTAGAGAGTGCCTGAAGAACTATGAGGGAGGGTCATAACATCATAGTGGAGGCAGTGATCAAAACCATCCCAAAGAAGAAGAAATACAAGAAGGCAAGGTGGCTGAGGGGTCTTTGCACAGCTGAGGAAAGAAGAGAAGCAAAAAGCAAGGGAGAAAGGGCAAGACATACCTAACTGAATGCAGAGTTCTAGAAAATAGCAAGGAGAGATAAGAAGGCCTTCTTCAATGAAAAATGAAAAGAAACAGAGGAAAATAATAGAATGGGAAAGACTGGAGATCTCTTGATGAAAGTGGAGATATCAAGGGAACACTTCACGCAAGGATGGACACACTAAAGGACAGAAACAGAAAGCAGGAGAAATGAAGAAGAGGCAGGAAGACTATACAGAAGAACTATTTAAAAAGTTCTTAGTGACCAGGATAACCATGATGGTGTGGTCACTCACCTAGAGCCAGACATCCTTGAGTATGAAGTCAAGGGGGCCTTAGGAAGCATTGCTATGAACAAGCAAGTAGAGGGGATGGAATTCTGGCTGAGTTATTTCAAATCTTAAAACTTTAAATGTTAAAGTTCTACACTCAATAGGTCAGCAAATTTGGAAAACTCAGCAGTGGTCACTGGATTGGAAAAGGTCAGTATTCATTCCAATCCCAAAGAAAGCAATGTAAAAAAATGTTCAAACAACCATACTATTGCACTCATCTCACAGGCTAGGAAGGTCATGCTTAAAATCCTTCAAGCTAGGCTTCAGCTGTATGTGAACTGAGAACTTCCAGATGGATAAGCTGAATTTAGAAAAGGCAAAGGAACCAGGGATCAAATTGCCAGCAATCATTAGATCATGGAGAAAGCAAGGGTTTTAATTTCACAAAAACATCAACTTCTGTTTCAGTGACTATGCTAAAGCCTTTGACTGTGTGGATCACAACAAACTGTGGAAAATTCTTCAAGAGATGTGGATACCAGACCACCTTATCTGTCTCCTGAGAAACCTGTATGCAAGTCAAGAAACAAGTTAGAGTTGGACATGAAGCAATGGACTGGTTCAAAATTGGGAAAGGAGTACATCAAGGCTTTATATTGTCACTCTGCTTATTTAATTTCTAAGCATAATACATTCTGTGAAATTCCAGGTTGGATGAATCAAAAGCTGGAATCAAGATCGCTGGGAGAAATATCAACAACCTCAGATATGCAGATGATATCACTCTAATGGCATAAAGTGAGGAAGAGCTAAAGAGCTTCTTGATGGGTATGAAAGAGGAGACTGAAAAAGCTGGCTTAAAACTCAACATTCAAAATACTAAGATCATGGAATCCAGTCCCTTCACTTCATGGCAAATAGAGGAAAAAAAAGTGGAAATAGTAACAGATTTTATTCTCTTGAACTTCAAAATCACTGTGGACAGTGACTGTAGCCATGAAATTAAAAGACGCTTGCCCTTTGGAAGAAAAGCTATGACAAACCTAGACAGTGTATTAAAAAACAGAGACATCACTTTGCCAGCAAAGGTCCATATAGTCAAACTTAAGGTTTTTCCAGTAGTCAGGTATGGATATGAGATTTGGACCATAAAGAAGGTTGAACCAAAGAGCTGATGCTTTCAAGCTGTTGTGCTGGGGGAGACTCTCGAGAGTCCCTTGGACAGCATGGAGATCAAACCATTCAATTGTAAATTGGCATGATCATAAACCACTCAATCAAAACAGGATGCTTGGGGCTGGTGCACTGGGATGACCCAGAGAGATGGTACGGGGAGGGAGGTGGGAGGGGGGTTCAGGATTGGGAACACGTGTACACCCGTGGCGGATTCATGTTGATGTATGGCAAAACCAATACAGTATTGTAAAGTAAAATAAAGTAAAATAAATAAATAAATAAAAACCAACCCCGAATATTCATCAGAAGAACTGATGCTGAAGCTGAAGCTCCAATACTAAGGCCACCTTATGCGAAGAGCTGACTCATTGGGAAAGACTCTGATGCTGGGAAACACTGAGGACATGAGGAGAAGAGGGTGACAGAGGATGAGATGGTTGGATGGCATTATCGACTCAATGGACATGAGTTTAAGCAAGTGTTGGGATATAGTCAGGGACATGGAAGCCTGGTGTACTGCAGTCTGTGGGGTTGCAAAGAGTCGGATATGACTTAGCAACTAAACTACAAGAAAAGTTCATCTTGGAATTGCCATATAAATGAAAATGTTAAAATTACTATATTTCAGGAGGACAACCTTTATTTGTCAAAATTATTATATTTCAGAAGGACAGTCTTTATCCATATGATGCTTAGAAATTTTATTGGCAGATATGGTTTTCTCTAACCAATTTTTATTTTCTTTAATCTCAAGATTTCATTTAATTTCTTATCTTGCTACAGCTAAATTCAGTCTAATGGCTTTTTATCCTATTAGGTTATTCCTGATACTTAAGGCCTATTTTAGGTTGCTTTATTGATAAGAGGCCTAAGAGAATTTTCTTATCTCCAAAGAAGATAAATAAAAACTGATCTCAAAGCACAATGTGTTGCTTAATTAATGTTTATGATAGTCTCTATAATTACTCTTTAATGTTATTCCTTTTAATCATGTCAGTTTATACAGATTTAAAAGTAAAACACAATGCATCCCCATAGTCTCAATGTTAGAACAACTCAAGTCAGAAAATTTTCCAAAGTATTCTTTGCTAGTTTTTTTATTTTATTTTCCCCAATAAATGTGTGTGTGCTCAGTTGTGTCCAACTCTTGGCGACCCAGGCAGAATACTGGAGTGGGCTGCGGGGACTCTTTCTGACCCAGGGATCGATCTGGAGTCTCCTGCGTCTCCTGCATCGGCAGGCGGATTCTTTACCACTGAGCCACCCGGAAGACCAGGCAATAAATATTATTAACTAAATTGTTGCATTTTGGCTGCATCTACTAAATCACATGAACATTTAAAATACTAATAAAAAAAGACAGAAATATCTAGTTTTTCTGAGGCTTACCATGAAAAAAATCTACAAAACTCTCACGCATTTCTATATGCTTTAATTATCCTACTTTTCTAATTTGTGAGTAAGGAATTCGGCTGTTGTGGAGGGCTCACTGGAGAGCATGTTATTACAGTTGATTAATAATGAAAAACTCAGACATTAGTGCTTAATGGTCCTTAAGGATTATCTAAGGCCAATTCCTTCATTTCACTGATATAGAAACCAATGTCTAGAGAAAGGTAATGAACTGTTCGCGAGTTCATGGTAAACTCTGGTCTGTGATAATGCCACACTCATAGGTGTGCAAGTATGCACTCACACTCACTCTCCTCCATTCCTCAATGTTCCTCTAAAGAGACTTCTGCATGTCACTTTCTAATGTACTCTAAATTAATTTCCCAGATCATTATGTTGCCATGTTAATGACTGTTTGGATAGCTAGTCTAACCTACTGAGGTTTCACTAGAGAAGCTCACATAAATAACCCCCACTCTGTTCTTTCACAGTGTATGTAAACATCAATGTACCACAGTTCTGTTTTCCATACTCCCATGACTAATTCCAGTGGCAGAGTCATCCCAAGTCCATAGTGCTAGTGATCCAGAGCCGGCAAACGGATTCTAGTTTGACTGGTAGGTACACAAACCCAGATTCGAGCTTCCTTTGTTACAAACCTATGTCACCTACTTTCCCTTTATATGAGAGGAAACCTTGGCTGTGTTGGTATTTTCTGTGAGTGCCCACAGAACACACTGAGCTATGAGCCCTAAAAAAGGGCAAAGCCAGTTATGATTTCAGCTTCATTAAATGAAGGAAAGACAACAGCGCCATCATTTTAACTGTGTTGGTCAATCTACTCAAGAGCTTGGGAATTATAACACAGGTTTCTCAAGGCGAAGACTGGTCACACTGCAACAGAGTGTAATCTATGGTTCTGAAAAATAGGTTATATATTCCAAAAGGTCTGGAACTGTGACGAACATCAGGTGGAGTATGGGCTTCTAGGCTTGGACTAACGACAAAGTCACAGGAAGAAGCCTCTTGCCTAGAGACCCGATGCTCTCCTGGGTTTCTGTAGTAACTCTCTCTACATATCCACTTCCTCTCTCCATCCATCAGCCTCTCTAATGTGTTTTCCATGAAGCAGCTATACTGATCAGAGTCAAACGTAATTATCTCCTCTGTTGAGAGTCTTATGAGGATTTCTGTTGCGCTGAGTGTAAAGATAAACCTCCAAGGTTCCGCCCCATCAGATGCCCAGATGTTTACAGCCATCCGCACCTACCCGACTGCCTCAGCTCCAGCCACACCTGCTCCCTTCCCCAGCTCTGGACTATGCTGCCTCCTGCCACTGGATCTGTGCACAGGGCCATTCTCTGTCCATGGAATCTGCTCCCCTCCTACCCTAATTAACTGCAGCGCATCATTTCAAGTCTCAGCTCTGTTGTCAGTTCTTCAGGGAAGCCATTCCTGCCCTCCCTTTTTAGAAATGTGATCAAAATGACAGCATGATGCTGTTGACAATACCAATGGCTGTAAGGATGTGCAGGGACTGGAACTCTGGTACATTGCCCTTAGAAATGCAAAATGGTACAGCCACTTTGGAAAAGAGTTTGGCCCTTCTACTAGCAATGAACATAGACACCCTTTGATCCAACAATTTCATTTCTGCCAATTTCATATACCTACCAAAAGTGAGTACATATTTTCATTAAAACATATAGACTAAAACATTTATAGAAGCACTATTGATATATAAGTATGAATGAGTTTAAATTTGTATCATTTCTCACTTTTTAAATAAGCTTGTACTATTCTGCTACCAAAGGATGAAAATTAAAAATAGACATTACATGGACTTCCCTGAAGGCTCACTGGTTAAGACTCTGAGCTCCCAGGGCAGGACAGCTAAGATCCTACATGCTGTGTGGTGTAGCCAATTAATCAATAAAACTTAAAAAAAAAAAAGACAAAAATTAGAAACAACCCCCATTGCCTATTAAGAGCAAAAGGAATAAATTGAAGTCTACACATAGAATGGGGTACTATAAAATTCATGCACAACAATATAGATGAGTCTAACAAAGGTAATGTTGAATAAAGTAAGTTGATACTAAAAAGCTCACAACAAGCAACACTATACCTTTTACATAAAGTTCATAAATAGAGGAAGTATGCCATGCTTCACAGATCAGGATACTGGTCACCCTTAGGGTAAGAGGTGACAAAGGGGACACAAGTGAGCCTTTTGAGAGGGCTGGTTATTTTCTGATTCTTTGTGAACACTTATTGAGGTGAACATCTATGATTTGTTCACTTTTCTACATGTATAGTACACATCGATAAAAAACACAAAAGTCTCATTTAGGTTCTGGAAATAACAAATACTTATTCATTGTAGCACCTGTCTCTCAAAATGTTACCCTTGATTTGGGTCATTATCTGATCAATGCTTCTGTTCCCCTTGAGTATTTTCTGAAGCTCCATGAGTTTTTAATAATCATTCATTACTCTCCAGTGCCTAACTCATGATTTATCAAATATTTGATAAATTAAGGACAAATGCAGCAACGCACATTTTCGCACATGGATGTCAATCACTGATTGTTTGCATATACGGTCCTGCTTCAGTGATCCAGACCACGAGGCTGGCAGCCTGGGGCCCGGGAGCCAGCACTGTCTGCGCCGCCAGCACCTGTTTGATCGAGGCAGGGAGGGACCTGTCTCTGTCTGGCTGGCAGCTCTTTCTCTGGAACTCAGCACAGTGTTTGGAACATGGCAGGTTCTCAGCCTGTGCTTTGCTAAGTGAATGGAGGGCGGAATGCATATTAAATTGGATTAAATGTCTTTCCAATGTGCGACACCCTCAAGTGAATGAAAAACAAGACGAATCAATCTGTTTTGCTTCTCTCATCCTGGTTGCAACAGCTTGGGTATATAAGCTCATTTCTAAACTCTTAAGATCACAACCCTGCCAGAATCTGGCTCCTAACTTCTCCTGTCTCTTGGGCTCAGATCCCATAGGACCTGGTTGTTCTGGTGAGCCTACAGCTCGTGAGGTAGGTTCTTGGCTGACTTATAAGAAAACACTTTAGAGTGCCTTTGAAAAAACAGGTAATAAAGCATGGCTTCCAAATGACAAGACTGTAAATAAATGAAGCTTCTACTTCCTCGGTTGAAACAAGTTCTCAACTAACCTCAACATAGAACCTTTAGGAGAGGAGATCAAGTGATTAAATATAGATCAAGGATATTTAATTTCTTACTTTAAAATGTAAAATTATATTACATTAGTAATACAGGTGGCGCTAGTGGTAAAGACTCTGCCTGCCAATGCAGGAGACATAAGATATGCAGGTTCAATCCCTGGGTCGGGAAGGTCCCCTGGAGAAGGAAATGGCAAGCCACTCCACTGTTCTTGCCTGGAGAGTCCCAAGGACAGAGAAGCCTGGAGGGCTACAGTCTATGCAGTCACACAGAGTCGGACATGACTGAAGCGACATAGCATACACACACTTGCAGAAATCCTACTCCCTCACTGTTTCAAACAATGTTACAAAAACTCCACATGCACCTTTTAAAACTGCCTTCACTATCAAGAGAGTCATAGTTTAAGATTTTTCCAGTGCATAATTTCATTTTCATTTGAGATACTGACTTTTTGAGTCCATGTAATGATTCCAGTTGGAAAATTTAAGTCAAGCCTTAAGTACTCATTTGTACAACCTTGGGATTCATTACTCATTTATTCATCCTCTAAGTGTTTGTGATCTCCACAACACAAGAACTTGCTCTGTTGCTTTTGAGTTATTGTTTTCAGTTGCTAAGTCATGTCTGACTCTTTGCAACCTTATGGACTGTAGCCCACCAGACTCCTCTGTCCATGGGTTTTCCAGGCAAGAATACTGGAATGGGCTGCCATTTCCTCCTCCAGGGACCAGCAAACCAACCCATGTCTCCTGCATTGGCAGGCAGACTCTTTAATACTAAGCCACCAGGGAAGCCCGAGTGATCTTCAAAAGCCTTTCAGCTAATGAAATCCAGCCTCATTTTAAGTTTGCCAATCTCTGAAAGAATGATTCTTTTCACATGGCTGCTCAGTTCAGTCGCTCAGTCGTGTCCAATTCTTTGTGACCCCATGAGTCACAGCACGCCAGGCCTCCCTGTCCATCACCAACTCCCGGAGTTCATTCAGACTCACGTCCATTGAGTTGAAGATGCCATCCAGCCATCTCTTCCTCTGTAATCCCCTTCTCCTCCTGCCCCCAATCCCTCCCAGTATCAGAGTCTTTTCCAATGAGTCAACTCTTCGCATGAGGTGGCCAAAGTACTGGAGCTTCAGTTTTAGCATCATTCCTTCCAAAGAAATCCAGGGCTGATTCCTTCAAAATGGACTGGTTGGATCTCCTTGCAGTTCAAGGGACTCTGAAGAGTCTTCTCCAACACCACAGTTCAAATGCATCAATTCTTTGGTGCTCAGCTTTCTTCACAGTCCAACTCTCACATCCATACATGATCACTGGAAAAACCATAGCCTTAACTAGATGGACCTTTGTTGACAAAGTAATGTCTCTGCTTTTCAATATGCTATCTAGGTTGGTCAAAACTTGCCTCCCAAAGAGTAACCGTCTTTAATGTCATGGCTGCAATCACCATCTGCAGTGATTCTGGAGCCCCCAAAAACAAAGTCTGACACTGTTTTCACTGTTTCCCCATCTATTTCCCATGAAGTGACAGGACCAGATGCCATGATCTTCGTTTTCTGAATGTTGAGCTTTAAGCCAACTTCTTCACTCTCCTCTTTCACTTTCATCAAAAGGCTTTTTAGTTCCTCTTCACTTTCTGCCATAAGGGTGGTGTCATCTGCATATCTGAGGTTATCGATATTTCTCCCAGCAATCTTGATTCCAGCTTGTGCTTCTTCCAGCCCAGCGTTTCTCATGATGTACTCTGCATAGAAGTTAAATAAGCAGGGTGACAATATACGGCCTTGACGTACTCCTTTTCCTATTTGGAACCAGTCTGTTGTTCCATGTCCAGATATTCAAAACCAGTAACAATGGAGGATATATTGTGCTAACCTGTTTTAACCAAACAAGTCTTGGTTGTTCAACATAAAAGGTCAGTGACGCCGTCTCTGACATGAGATGCTTTTCAAAGACTAGAGTATAATTCACACCTTTTGTTCTGAGGGCTTGAGTAAAATTTCCATCTTATGTTCAGTCAAGTATACACATGCAAATGCTCTGTGGAGGCTGGAAAAAGTGGTCTGTTCCCCAGGGTATAGCAGGTGAGAGGTGGACTGAGAAATGGGTAAACAGCTTCTCTGGAGAAGCTTTCTCGGAATTTACAGTGACCTGGAGTCTCTCTGCTTCCCAGGTAGCGCAGTGGTAAAGAATTCACCTGCCAACGCAGTAGACTTAGGAGACATGAGTTTGATCCTTGGGTTGGGAAGATCCCCTGAAGGAGGAAACGGCAATCCTCTCCAGTATTCCAATCTGGAAAATCCCATGCACAATGGAACCTGGCAGGCTAAGGTCCATGGGATTGCAAAGAGCCAGACATGACTGAGCACGCACGCACAGAGTCTCTCTGATCTTGAAGTCCTAACCCTGTGTTCGTTCTGCCCTGCTGCCTGTGATGCAAGGTTCCTCATGGAAGACTTCACAACTCAGAGCCAAACCTCAGCCAAACCATTTGGCATGGGCTGACCTGAGCTGGAGAGGGCTGCTCTCCAAAGTCTCCTATCAGTTTCCCTGAGTACCTGGCTGGGTATCTTTCTAAGAAGCAAGGGAATAATTGTGCTCTGTCTCAACCTCCTCCACCCCAGCCCCTCCCCTGCAGCAAAACAGAATGGAAATGAACAGCCTGTCTATCTTTTGAGCTAGTTACAAGGTTTCGTTATTGTCTCTGCTCCCTTCTAAGAGGTACAGATAAAAAAAAAGTCTGATATTCACCTTCACTGCACATTATGTATTAATGCAAATTAAGCTTTCTGAACCTTGAGCTACAAAGAATTATTTTTAGAAGCCTCTAAACCTATGAAGAGACAAGTGATGGAGATTGGCATCACTGGCATCCTATATACAAACTGGATTTCTTGTGCCAATCCCTACCCAGCATATCCACAACTGTTGCTGGTGTATTTCAGCTCACTTTGTTTTCCTTCATTCTTCATTTCCTTCATCTCTAACAGTCATGCTGGGCTTTCCTGGTGGCTCAGTGGTAAAGAATCCACCTGCCAATGCAGAAGACAGGGGTTAGATCCCTGGATTAGGAAGATCCCCTGGAGAAGGAAATGGCAACCTGCTCCAATATGCTTGCCTGGGAAAGCCTCATGGATAGAGGACCTGGTGAGCTAGAGTCCATGGGTCACAAAGGAGCTGCACCCAACTTAGCGACTAAACAGCAACAATCATGCTGGCTTTTTTTGCCTTATTTTTATTTCTTGAATTTCTGTTACACTCAAATACAGTTCTAAATCTGAGTCAACATTTTTAGGGCATTAAAAAAAAAAATCATTCAACAATACCAGGCATGAAATTCCCTCTGCTCAGTACAGCCCAGTGGATCTATGGTGAAATGTTCAAACGAGGTGCAACCTGAGAACCCAGAGGCTGTAATGGAAAAGTGATTCCCCGAGAGTCATCTCTTAGTTGAAGGCATTTAATTCTCAAAGAAGCTCACTATTTGAACAAGTTCTGTTCTTCCTTCTTTCCATGGTTTCAACAAGCTGTACTTTTATGCCAATCATAAAAGAGAACATGTTTAATTTAAAGTCTTCAGGTATTTTAGTGGTTTTGTGCATCAGTCCCTGAGCTAGGGTGGCAAGGGGAAAGTGGCTGAAAGCAATGCATTTGAAAGTATGTGTCCCCACTTGCAGCGCTGGTAAACGTCTCTTACAGCATCAATCACCAAGCAAACTTGGTGAGTCACGAGGTTTTACTTATTAGCAAACTTCAGCCTGGGTGGGACAGGTGCTTACCCGAGGTGAGTGAGTCATGACTCAAAGCCAGAATTTCTAACATTTCTGACTTCACTCACACTGGCTTTTCTAACTTCATGGAATAACACCATCTGAACTTCTAAATGAATGGGATTTGTGCATTATGTTCTAGCTTTCAAGATAAAGGAGTGAATGTCCTCATAATGACCTATCCATAGTGGCGACCTTCAAAAACAGAACCAGTGTGATAAAGGAGGTGCCCTTCGGTGATCAAGACTTTGAGGAATATTGTCAAGATACTAGAATTCCTGGCAACTTTCTGAAATAATCTCTCTAAACTGACTTATCTTTCTTCCACCAACTGCCATATTTGATTTCCATCCATGATGACCAGTTCAACAACTGGAATTCCAGGTTGGGAGAAACCAGAACGGGAAACATGACTACACTTTTTGCAACAACGCACTAACCTATCTATAATGGCCTACAGGTTCAGGAAATATGATTTGACTGTATTTGTTCTACTAAAAAACAACTCTGCTCATGGTAATTATGCCATCCATCCAGCTAGGCACTAGAAAACAGGTCTAAGAATACTTAAAATCTACCTACACATTAAGGGTTGAGATTATTCTTTGTGACCTCTCCTTTAACAAGGAAATGATTGGCCCTGATTTGGAGGCAGCAAGTTTAGTAGCACTTATTAAAAGTACCTTCTATTCTACCCTAACAAAAAAAGAACCACAGTTGACACATTTTTTTTTACATCATCTTTCAGTTTATCGACACAGTATCAACAAGCTGTCTTTCTGTTTCTATCTTATCTCCTGTTGTACAGATAGTCATCTTTAAACAGGAAGGTGCTTGATCAAAGAACTACACAGCATCACAATTCAAGATAGTTATTAAGTACACTGCTTTCCTAGAATATTATACAAAAAATGCTTCTGATAAGCCAATGCTCTAGGGGAAGTCTGACCTTCAGATTTCTTCTAAATTTTATATTTGAATTAATGTTGATGGTAGATTTATCAAAAGGGCAGAATTTTTCTTTCCTTTATTTTTCCCTAGTGAACAACTTGTATAAACTTTGGGAACAAAAAGTGTAGGCTATGTGGGGTCTATGCGGAAAGAACTTTTTATTAATAGTCAGAAGATAAATAATCACATCTGAAGTTAACTTTCATCTTAGAGTTTTCAGACCTAGACCTTGAGATAGTAAAACCAAAACAAAACAGTCAACTGGTAAGCAACAGGCATCCAAATGTGGAAGTGGTAAACTGTGTTTTCCAATGATGGTGGTGGTTATGGCCATCACCCTGTGTGATCTGCTCTGTGACCTGCCACTCACCAGCAAGTTGTGAGGTCTAACTGTCCTCTCTACGAACCTGGCAGGCTTTAGTGACTCACTTGTAACCAATACAACGTGTGGAAAGTGATGCTGTGTGGCGTCTAAGGTTAGGTCAGAGAATCCTTGCAACCTCTGCCTTGGTCTTTTGAAATGGATGCTCTTTCTCAGGACTCAGAGATGTTAAGGATATCATGAGATAATATAAATAAAATACTAGTGCTTGGCTGGTCATAATCAGTATTTATCACACATCAATGCCACCAAGAAGAGTCAGGAGTGGCAAGAATAGTTCCTACAAGGAAATTTAGGACATAGATTAAGTGTCAGAAGGAAGAAGGAATTCCAGAAAGGGAGGCAAAGGAGAAGCAGGGAGAGGGAAGAGAAGCACAGAGAGAAGAAAAGGAGGGGGAAGGAACAGGAGGAGAAAAAGTGTGGCACAGAAATATTCATATAGATAAGATTGAAGGGTTACCAAACTAGCCATCATTGGAGAGAGAGTAGAGACAGCAACTTACTGAAGATACTTGCTGGAATGGAAACTGATTGCAAACTGGAAACAACCCAGTGTGGGGGAAAAAAATCATATAGAGTATGATGCTAGTCCATTCTAACCAAAGGGTTGTAGTAAGACAAAGATGGCCTCTGATTGTGGGCAGCAAAGATAGCATTCACCTTTACTCCAACCCTCACAATTATTTAGACAGCCTGTGGAATTTCTCATCTCTTAGGAGGGTGTAGGAGCAGCAGAAAAACTTCCTCGTGTCTAAGAACAGCACAGACATAGCAGAGGGAGCTACCAGATCTCGAGGACCTGGGACGGGAGAGGAATGATTAGCACCAGCCAACGAGCACATGGCTGACGTCCACGTGGAATGAATGATAAGCATCTCAAAGGATGTGAGTGTGGGCAATTATTACTGGAGTCCCACCTTTGACTCCTGAGCACTATGCCCCCGAAGCTTGGTAAGCTCTGAAGAAAAGAAATATAATATTGACTATGATTAAATTTCTGGCACGCTGGTGGAATGGGATTGGAGAGGGCATTGCAATAGAAATTAAGTACTCCCCCCACCCCCGCCAGTAAGTACTTCTTTCCAGGTGGCACCACAGTAAAGAATGAGCCTGCCAATGCAGGAGGCATAGGAGACTCGGGTCCGATCCCTGGGTCAGGAAAATCCCCTGAGGGAAGAAATGGCAACCCACTCCAGTATTCTTGCCTGGAGAATCCCATGGACAGAGGAGCCTGGGGGCTACATTTCATGGGTTCGCAAAGAATTGGACATGACTAAGTGACTGAGCGTGCACACTTTCCCCCAAAATAAAGCTGCATTTTCAGCACACCCAAGACTATGGTCAGATAATTGTGGTCGATACACTAACTTTCATCTGAGCACAACCCTGCAGAATGAATGCTGGTTTTGCTAACGTTCTAGTTAGAGTATTTCATGGCAGGTGATTGAAAACTTCACTCTTGGTATCTGTGAATGTTCCAAACCAATGGTTCTCAACCTAGGACTGATTTCTCTCTCCCATCTTGCTGCAGGAGAAATTGGTTAAAGTCCTAAGAACTGGCTGTCACAATGGGAGGGGGAGGGTGCTGCTGGCATCTAGTGGGCCAAAGGTCAAAGATGATACTTAACCTCCAACACTCCTCAGGACAGCCTCCCACAATGAGGAATTCTCCAGTCTACAGTGTCAATACCACTGAGGCTGAGAAACACTGCTTAACACTAATGGCCCAGCGGCACCCCTTGGATATGACTTAATACAAGAGGGACTTATGTGCACAAATAAAAACATCCATGTAATTGCTTCATCCCAGACTTCCACTTCATTTCTTTCATATTCAAACGTGAAATACACGGTGCTCTACATATTACTTAACAATGCTAGCATTTCCAAACACTGTTACAAACTACAAATCCATGACTCTTATCTCACCTAGACTGAATTTGCCCTCGTTCACCTCCAAGCACTTCTCTAATTCATTTAATCAACACATAACACACCTCTATTTTCTTTCTTTTTAAATTTATTTTTATTTGGTGGATACTTGCTTCACGATATTATGTTGACTCCTTCCCTGCAACAACATGAATCAGCCGTAAGCATACATAGGTCCTCTTCCTCTTGAGCTGCCTTTCCTCCCACCCATCCCTCCCATCTAGGTCACTACGGAGCACCGAGCTGAGCTCCCTGTTATACAGCACCTTTCCATTAGCCATCTATTTTACATATGGTGATGTATATGTTTAACGCTATTCTCTCAGTTCTTCCCAACCTCTCCTTCCCTTGTTGTGCCCAAAGTCTGTTCTCTATGAAAGTCTCATAAGTTATCACTAAAGAAATGAATATATTCCAAGTTTCAATATAAGGCCTTTCCATAAACACAGTTAAAGCAAAATCTGAAAGAATAATCCATTAGGACCACTTGGGCTGTGGTGGGAGAGCAAACATGGGAAAGCGGGCTTTACTTACAAGGAGTCAGCCTTAGGCTGGTCATCAGTTATAGTATTTATAATCTGCTATTTGTTACTCTATGTGCTGGTCCACTGACTCCTGAAATGCGCATTTAGTCCAACATGAAGTCTATTTCATCTATGACCAGAAATAGAAAACACTTCCCTTCTTGAAATAACTAAGAATGTACAAAGGAATAAATGGCTTTTAAAAATTTTATACTCTATCAAGAGGAAAGTTATAGAAACCAGGCTCATTTTGTTGGTAATGTCTAAAGATTACAGTAGATGAATTCTTCATATCAGTAGAGTTATCAACAAATCTTATTAAGAAATCTTCCATATGCCTGGTTCGGGGGGAAAAAAAAAAAAACTCTTAAGACAAATGAGGGAAGGTGTCAACCAGCCCTTCCACTCTAAGACAAAAAGATTCAGTTTATTTCACAGTTGCTTTAACAAGTTGTAAAGATAATATTCTCTCTCCATGAAAGATACAGTTTCTGGAAAATACAAAGTATTTCTCACACCTTTCCATGAAACACACTGTAAAATGATAAGAAATGTAGAATGAACTCAAAATATATGAATATTAAATTTCTTGTGCTTAACACATTCCAACCCATAAGCATTTTTCACTCCCTCCTGTGCTTTTTCATTTAATGTGAGTTATTTTGATAGTATTAAATGGGTATTTTTGAGATAAAGTCCCATCATCACATATATGGTTTTTCTTTTTCTTTTCTGATTTTTGCTGCAGAACTGCAACTCTTTAGCATGCTATGTATAGGAAGCCATCTGCTTATATACATATTCTCAAAGCCAGATTTTCAAGACAACAGAATACAAAATGTGGAAAGGTCCTGATTATAAGCTCTTAAAAAGCTCTTAAAATGTGTTTGTATATAAACAAAGCTCTTTCCCTGAATGTGTCACACTCACAGAGAAATGTAAAAAGGAACGAGAAGTGGTCATATTCTTTAGGTACTCCCTAAATACACATGGAAACAGTAGCATAGACAAAATAAGGCAAATATAATCAAAGGAGATGGGGAGGTGAACATCTGAGGATTTTGTCTGTATAATTATCCCTATATTAATATCCTAAGTTTCCCTTGGGGCCACATAGCCCCTACTCCCCGTCTACATGTTTCTAGTATGGTTAATCTTACTCTTGTCTCCATGAATGTGTAGAAGGATATTCTAGCATGATTCTAAGACAAAAAAATCTGTGATGGTTGGTGGGAGGGTGGCGGGGAAGTAAAAGGTAGCATTTTAGAATGTGTTCACATTTAAATTATTATCAACATAAACTGTTATATATATATATATATATTTATATGTAAGTCTCATGAAAAGCAAAAACCTACAGTACGTACACAAAAGAAAAGCAGAAGGGAGTCTAAACATAATAAAGAAAGACATCAAACCACAAAGGAAGAGGCAAGAGAAAAAAGGAACAGAGAGGAAGCACAAAACAACCCAACAGCAACTCAAATGGCAATAGTATAAGCATCAGTTACTTTACATGGAGACAAATAATTTCTCCAATCCAAGGACTCAGTGTCTAAATGGATTATAAAGCAAGACCATCTATATGCAGACTACAGGAGATTCACTTCAGATGTAAGCATACACACAGGCTGAAAGTGAAGAGATGAAGAAAGATGTTCTGCGCAAATGGAACCGAAGAAAGCTGAGGTAGTGATACTCATATCAGACGAAACAGACTTTAATATAAAGACTATATAAAGCAAATACTAACAGACCCAAGGAGAGAGATACACAGAAATACAGTAATAGTAGGGGAATTTAATATGTCACTTACATTAATGGATAGATCATTCAAAATGAAATTAACAATGAAGCTTCTACCTTAGAGGGCATATTATACTAGATTAAAAAATATATATATATATATGTATATATACATGTGTGTGTGCATGCTTAGCTAGGAAGGAAACAGCAACCCACTCCAGTGTTCTTGCCTGGAGAATCCCAGGGATGGCGGAGCCTGGTGGGCTGCCATCTATGGGGTCGCGCAGAGTTGGACACGACTGAAGCGACTTAGCAGCAGCAGCGCATGCTTAGCAGCTTCAGTCGTGTCTGACTCTCTGCAACCCTATGGACTATAACCAGCCAGGTTCCTCTGTCCATGGGATTCTCCAGGCAATAGGCAAGAATACTGAAGTGGTTTGCCATGCCCTCCTCCAAGCAATCTTTCCAACCCAGGGACTGAACTTGAGTCTGCTGCTTCGCAGTAGATACCTATTGAGCCACATGGGAAGCCTATATACATATATATACACACATATACATACATACACACACAATTATATCACACACTTGATGAACATAGATGTAAAAATCCTCATCAAAATGTAACCAACCTGAATTCAGTGATGTATTAAAATGACCACATACCATGATCAAGTGGAATTTATTTCCAGGATGCAAGGATGGTTAACATCTGCAAATCAATCAACATGATACATCATATTAACAAAGTTTAGGATAAAATTATAGGATCTCAACAGAAGCAATTTGATAAAATTCAGCATACATTTATGACAAAATTTCTCAGCAAACTAAGTATAGAAGGAATACGTCTCAATGTAATAAAGGTGATATATAACAAGCCCTCAGCTAACATTACTCAGAGGAAAAAAACTTTCAGCTTCTCCTCATTAAGATCAGGAAGAAGAAAGTGATTTCCCTCTTGCCACTTCTACTCACTGTATCTTTATAAAAGCTATCCAAGTCAGAAAGGAAAAAGTAAAACTGCCCATATTTGATGGGGATGGTGTGTGTTTGTGTGTGTCTGTGTGTGTGTCTTCAGTCATTTCTAACTCTTTATTAGCCCATGGGCTGTAGACTGTCAGGTTCCACTGTCCATGGGAATTTCCAGGCAAGAATACTGGAGTGGGTTGCCATGCCCTCCTCCAGCGGATCTTCCTGACCCAGGGATCAAACCAGCATCCTTTGTATCTCCTGCATTGGCAGGGAGATTCTTTTGCTACTGTGCCACTTGGGAAGTCTCATTTGAGGATGACATAATTTTATATACAGAAAACCCTAAAGATGCTACCCCAAAATATTAGAGCTAATAAACATATTCATTGTTTGCAGGATACAAAATCAATACATAAAAATATGTTGCATTCAAAAAACAACTGTAAGACAAAGAACTTAAAAAATTCCATTTATACTTGTATCAAAGAGAATAAAATGACTAAGAATAAATTTTTCCAAAGAGGTGAAAGATCATTACACTGAAAACTATAAAACACTGATGAAAGAAATTGAACAAAACACAAATAAATGGAAAGATATTCTGTGCTCATAGACTAGAAGAATTGTTAAAATATCTATGCTGCCCAAAGCAATCTGCACATGCAATGCAATCACTATAAAAATCACAGCAGCAGTTTTCACAGAAATGGAACTAACAATGCTAAAATTTGTGTGTAATCACAAAAGACCCTGATAGCCAAAGCGATATTGAGAAAGAAAAGAGCTAGAGCCATCACACTCTCTAATATCAAACTATATTACAAGTTACAATAGGAATTAAAAAAAAATTATGGTATTGGCAAAAAACAGATACACAGATAAACGGAACAGAATATAACATCCAGAAATAAACCTACATACAGATAATTAATCTATGACAAAGAGGCAAGAATATATGACAGGGAAAGCAGTTTCCTTCAATAGTGCTGGGAAAACTGGACAGCCACATGGAAGGAATGAACCTGAGCCCCTATCTAACTCCATACAAAAAATTAACTCAAAATGGATTAAAGATTTCAATGTGAGATTTGATAACATAAAAGTCCTAGAAGAAAACTAGGCAGTAAATTTCTTGATATTGGTTTTGGCACCAAATTTTTGGATCTGACTCCAAAAGCAAAAATAAACAAAGGAAACTATATTAAACTAAAAAGTTTCTGCATAGCAATAGAGTTCATCAAGAAAGTGAAAAGACAACGTACCCAATGGAAGAAAATATTTGCAAATCATACATCTGATAATGAGTTGATATAAAACCACGTAAGGAAGCCACACAACTCAACAGCAAGGAAATGATCCAGTTAAAAATGGGCAGAGGACTTGGACAGGCATTTTTCCAAAGAAGACATATAGATGGCCAACCGACACATGAAAAGACGCTGGATGCCACCAATCACTGGAGACATGCAACTCAAACCGCAGTGAGGGACTACCTCATGTCTTTCACAATGGCTGTTTTCCAAAAGATAAGGATAAGTGTTGGCAAGGATGTGGAGAAAAGTGAAACCTGTGCACTGTTGGTGGGAATGCAAATTGCTGCAACCACTATGGAAACCAACCAAAAAATTAAAATAGGACTGCCATATGCCCCACCAATTTTATTTCTGGGTATTATCTGGAGAAAATGAAAACACTAATTCAAAAAGATATGTGTGCCCCTGTGTTCATGGCAGCATTATTTACGATAGCCAAGATACAGGAACAACCTAAGTGACCTTAATGAATAAAGGCATAAAGAAGGTGTAGAAGATATACATACCCACAACAGAATATTACTCAGCCATTAGAAAGAACAGAGTCTCGACATTTGTGACAATATGGACGGAACTTGAGGGCATTATGCGAGTAAAATAAGCCAGGCAGAGAAAAGACAAGACATATAATTTTAACCACATGTAGAATCTTAAAAACAGAATAAAGCAAAAACAAGCAAAAACTGTCAAGCTCATAGATACAGAGGACAGACTGGTGGCTCCCAGGGCAAGGAGAGTGGGAGTACAAAGAAACACACTTCCCATTAGCACGCAAATACACCACGCAGATGTGACACACAGCATGGTGACTACAGGAGAAACACTCGATCGGATACTTGGAAGTTGCTCAAGTGTCCATCTTTACAGAGTTCTTTCTCTTTATACAAAAAAAAAAAAAACAACCAAACCCAAGATTGTACCTGTTTGGTGATGATGCTAACTAGATACACTGTGGAAATGACTTCAGTGTATACAAATGCTGAATCATTATGCTGACCACCTGAAACTAACATGTTATATGTCAATTATACCCTAGTTCAGTTCAGTTGCTCAGTCATGTCCAACTCTTTGCGACCCCATGAATCGCAGCACGCCAGGCCTCCCTGTCCATCACCAACTCCCGGAGTTCACTCAGACTCACGTCCATCAAGTCAGTGAAAACTAGTCAATCTAATCACACTAGGACCACAGCCTTGTCTAATTCAATGAAACCAAGCCATGCCCGTGGAGCAACCCAAGACGGGCTGGTCATGGTGGAGAGGTCTGACAGAATGTGGTCCTCTGGAGAAGGGAATGGCAAACCACTTCAGCATTCTTGCCTTGTGAACCCCATGAACAGTATGAAAAGGCAAAATGATAGGATACTGAAAGAGGAACTCCCTGGGTTAGTAGGTGCCCAATATGCTACTGGAGATCAGTGGCGAAATAACTCCAGAGAGAATGAAGGGATGGAGCCAAAGCAAAAACAATACCCAGCTGTGGATGGACTGGTGATAGAAGCAAGGTCTGATGCTGTAAAGAGGAATATTGCATAGGAACCTGGAATGTCAGGTTCATGAATCAAGGCAAATTGGAAGTAGTCAAACAAGAGATGGCAAAGGGTGAATGTCGACATTCTAGGAATCAGCGAACTAAAATGGACTGGAATGGGTGAATTTAACTCAGATGACTATTATATCTACTACTGTGGGCAGGAATCCCTCAGAAGAAATGGGGTAGCCATCATGGTCAACAAAAGAGTCCGAAATGCAGTACTTGGATGCAATCTCAAAACCAACAGAATGATCTCTGTTCGTCTCCAAGGCAAACCATTCAATATCATGGCAATCCAAGTCTATGTTCCAACCAGTAACGCTGAAGAAGCTGAAGCTGAACGGTTTTATGAAGACCTATAAGACCTTTTAGAACTAACACCCAAAAAAGATGTCCTTTTCTTTATAGGGGACTGGAATACAAAAGTAGGAAGTCAAGAAACACCTGGAGTAACAGGCAAATTTGGCCTTGGAATGCGGAATGAAGCAGGCCAAAGACTAATAGAGTTTTGCCAAGAAAATGCACTGGTCTTAGCATATACCCTCTTCCAACACCACAAAAGACTCTACACATGGACATCACCAGATGGTCAACACTGAAATCAGATTGATTCTATTCTTTGCAGCAAAAGATGGAGAAGCTCTATACAGTCAACAAAAACAAGACCAGGAGCTGACTGTGGCTCAGATCATGAATCTTATTACCAAATTCAGACTCAAATTGAAGAAAGTAGGGAAAACCACCAGACCATTCAGGTATGATCTAAATCAAATCCCTTATGATTATTCACTGGAAGTGAGAAATAGATTTAAGGGCCTAGATCTGATAGAGTGCCCAATGAACAATGGAATGAGGTTCGTGACATTGTACAGGAGACAGGGATCAAGACCATCCCCATGGGAAAGAAATGCTAAAAAGCAAAATGGCTGTCTGAGGAGGCCTTACAAATAGCTGTGAAAAGAAGAGAGGTGAAAGCAAAGGAGAAAAGGAAAGATGTAAGCATCTGAATTATACCCCAGGAGTTTTTTAAAAAATAAAATATTAAAAGAATCTTCCAATCTTCTATTAATGAATCACAAATTACCCCACAACATAGTAGCATAAAATGGTAACCATCAGTTGCAAATATGTGGACCAGGAATCTGGGCAAGGCTCACTGAGGTTGGACCATCTCCACTCCATGTGGCATTGGCTGGACTTACTTATTCAGCTGCACGCTGGCATCTGGCTCAACTGGCCACTGTCATAACTGGCCCTTCGTGCTGGCTGGATCTCCCCTGAAACTGCTCTATTCACATTTCCTCAGCCTCCAGGGCCTCTCCTGGGTGGCCTCTCTTTCCACAAGGACAGCCTTAATTTCCTGACTTGAAGATCCATGGAAGAAAAATGAATGACAGCAGAAACTCTTACGTCTCAGAACTGGCACAGCCAAAGTCTGGCATGTACCGCTGGTCCAAACAATGAAATGATTTGCCCTGTCTTCAGGAGTGGGGAAAGAGAACCTATGCATCAGTGAAAGAAGAGACATTTTGTTAACGTAGTTATATAATGATACAGCACCAAAGATGCACTGGCATGAGAAGGTATCTTTGGTGGGTGGGGGTAGTATGCCACATGAAGACCTGAGCTATACAGCCTACACAGCAACTAGGAAGAAAGTGTTCTGTTTCTGCTTGAAGCGATAAGGGCATAAATTATGTCTATGCCATCCTGCCACATGAGTAGGGACCTGCCTGAAAGTGGAGAGAATCCAAAGTTGAGAGAGGCATAAAGTTCTAACAATATTATTTAAACATCTAAAGAAGACCATTCCTGAATCTAACACTATCCTGGACTTTCTAACTTTGGGGGTCAAAAAATTCTCTTTTATGTTTAAGTTTTAATTGTGTTATTGCTTGTAGTGGGAACGGTCCTGTTTAAAACAGATGGTTCTGTCCATGCAGAGAGGAAGAACTAACTCAGCTCCTCCTCCCGCACTCTAAGGTTTGGGGCTCTGATAAGAGAGAACGCTATTTCATAACCAGTTAGTCCCTCTTCTTTTCAGCCCTTACTTCTCCATCTTTCTGAGGAACTATGGATGGAGGTTCATGACACTGTACAGGAGGCAGGAATTAAGGCCATTCCCAAGAAAAAGAAATGCAAAAAGGCAAAATGGTTGTCTGAGGAGAACTTACAAATAGCTGAGAAAAGAAGGGAAGCTATAGGCAAGGATAAAAGGAAAAATATATTCATTTGAATGCAGAGTTCCAAAGAATAGAAAGGAGAGATAAGAAAGCCTTCCTCAGCGATTGATGCAAAGAAATAGAGAAAAACAATAGAAAGGGAAAGACTAGATATCTCTTCAAGAAAATTAGAGATACCAAGGGAACATTTCATGCAAAGATGGGCACAATAAAGGACAAAAATGGTATGGACCTAATAGAAGCACAAAATATTAAGAAGTGGCAAAAATGCACAGAAGAACTTTGTAAAAAATATCTCATGACCCAGATAACCATGATGGTGTGATCACTCACCTAGAGCCAGATATTCCGGAATGAGAAGTCAAGTGGGCCATACAAAGCATCACTACAAACCAGGCTAGTGGAGGTGATGGAATTCCAGTGGAGCTGTTTCAAATCCTGAAAGATGATGGGGTGACAGTGCTGCACTCAGTATGCCAGCAAATTTGCAAAACTCAGCAGTGGCCACAGGACTGGAAAAGGTCCGTTTTCATTCCAAGCCCAAAGAAAGGTAATGCCAAAGAATGCTCAAACTACCACACAATTGCACTCATCTCACATGCTAGCAAAGTAATGCTCAAAATTCTAAAGCCAGGCTTCAGCTATATGTGAACTATGAACTTCCAGATGTTCAAGCTGGATTTAGAAAAGGCAGAGGAACCAGAGATCAAATTGCCAACATCTGTTGGATTATCAATTAAGCAAGAGAGTTCCAGAAAAACATCTACTTCTGCTTTATTGATTATGCCAAAGCCATTGACTGTGTGGATCATAGCAAACTGTGGATAATTCTTAAAGAGATGAGAATACCAGACCACCTGACCTGCCTCCTGAGAAATGTGTATGCAGGTCAACAAGCAACAGTTGGAACTGGACATGGAACAACAGACTGGATCCAAATTGGGAAAGAAGTACGTCAAGGCTGTATACTGTCACCCTGCTTATTTAACTTATATGCAGAGTACATCATGCAGAATGCCGGGCTGGAGGAAGCACAAGCTGGAATCAAGATTGCTGGAATCAATAACCTCAGATACGCAGATGACACCACCTTTATGGCAGAAAGTGAAGAAGAAGTAAAGAGCCTCTTGATGAAAGTGAAAGAGGGGAGTGAAAAAGTTGGCTTAAAGCTCAACATTCAGAAAACTAAGATTATGGCATCAGGTCCCATCACTTCATGGCAAATTGATGAGGAAACAGTGGAAACAGTGTCAGACTTTATTTTCTTGGGCTCTAAAATTTCTGCAGATGGTAACTGCAGCCATGAAATTAAAAGACACTGTTTCTTGGAAGAAAGGCTATGACCAACCTAGAAAGCATATTAAAAAGCAGAGACATTACTTTGCCAACAAAGGTCCATCTAGTCAAAGCTATGGTGTTTCCAGTAGTCATGTATGGATGTGAGAGTTGGACTACAAAGAAAGCTGAGCATCAAAGAATTGATGCTTTTGAACTGTGGTGTTGGAAACTCTTGAGAGTCCCTTGGACTGCAAGGAGATCCAACCAGTCAATCTGAAAGGAAATTAGTCCCAAGTATTCATTGGAAGGACTGATGCTGAGGCTGAAACTCTAATCCTTTGTCTACCAGATGCAAAGAACTGACTCAATGGGAAAGATTCTGATGCTGGGAAAGATTGAAGATGGTAGGAGAATTTCTCCTACTAGAACTGGTTGAGGGTTTGTTGATCTATGAGGGGAGGGTAAATATGGTTATGGAACCAAGTCAGAGCCTACAGATTATGAATCAGCCCCAAGCATGAAGGCCTTTGTGGCAAGGTGAGGAAAGAAACATGAAAACTAATGACAAAGTCAGGAGATAGAGGGTCGGGAATGAGGAGGAAAATGGAGCACATCAGGAGGATGGCTCAAAATGAACTCAATGAAATAGAAAGCAGGTTCTAGAGCCATAAGCCACAGCAGCAGATGCAGTGGAGTGCTGTGCCTGCTAGGCCACGGGAACCACAGAGGACCAGGTGACCACCCCCTCTGGGCCATGTCAGGAGGCCAAAGTCAGTCCCCACACTGATCTAAGGATGTGAGACATCCTGAGATTCTTAAGCAGAATTAAATTCTGATCTTCATGTCAAACTTTTTCTTAAACTCTGACTTGATTTCAGATCTAACGTAACCACTCAGTCCTCACATAAGAGAATGCTGTTTGCAGCGAGCTGCCTAAGTCTTTGTTGATGCATGTGGAGTAGGACTTGAGCAGAACTAATCAGGTTTGGAGTAACAGAAGAGTCTAGACAGACAGTATGCACTGAGATCTCTTACACACCCAGTTGTGCTTCCTCCATACACATCAATTATTTTATGTGTTCAATCTACTTAGGATTTGACCTGTGGAAGGCATCAGTTCAGTTCAGTTCAGTCGCTCAGTCGTGTCCGACTCTTTGCGACCCCATGAATCACAGCACGCCAGATCTCCCTGTCCATCACCAACTCCTGGAGTTCACTCAGACTCACGTCCATTGAGTCCNTGCAGCCACCAAGATAACAACGTGACAGTGTAACTAATGAACCAGAAAAGGAGGTACAATGGAATCAGAAAGAACATTTAATACAGTATTATATTGAGCATCCATATCAGAGAGGAAGAAGTAAAACTATCTTTATTTGAAGATTGTGTATGTAGAAAACATGGTGGAATCTACAAAGAAGCTTCTAGAACTAATAAGTAGGTTTAGTAAAGTTGAAGGATACAAGGATAGTAAATTGCAATTTTTGAACTAAGAATGGCCATTGAAAGAAAAAAATACTGCAATATCATGAAATATGTAATGCTTAGTGATAAATCTGACAAAATATGGACAAGACCTGTACTTTTTAAATGCAAAATGTTGCTGAGGGAAACTAAAGAAGATATAAATAAATGGAGATGCATACTGTGGTCATGTACCTGAAGACTCAGCAGTTGTAAGATGTCAGTACTCCCTAAATTGATTTGGAGGTTCAGTTCAATCCCAGTTAAATAACAACCAATGTTTTGTAGAAAATAAGCTGAATCTAAAATTGATAAGAAAATGAGAAGACCTAACACAGACAAAATAATTTTGAAAAAGAACAAATTTGGAAGATAGACACTGTCTACTTTCAAGATGTATTATAAGCTATGGTAATCAAGACCATGTGGTACTAGCATTCAAGCAGATGATGCCTTGATAGCTCAGCGGAATAAAATGGGAGCCCAGAACTAAATCTATACATATGCTGATGGCTGATTTTTGACAAAAGTGACAATACAATTGAATGAATCTGAATCTAAAATTGATAAGAAAATGAGAAGACCTAACACAGACAAAATAATTTTGAAAAAGAACAAATTTGGAAGATAGACACTGTCTACTTTCAAGATGTATTATAAGCTATGGTAATCAAGACCATGTGGTACTAGCATTCAAGCAGATGATGCCTTGATAGCTCAGCGGAATAAAATGGGAGCCCAGAACTAAATCTATACATATGCTGATGGCTGATTTTTGACAAAAGTGACAATACAATTGAATGAAGAAATGATAATGTTTTTAACAAAGACATTTTCATGAAAAAAAGAAAAAACTTGAAATCATACCTCATACCACTTAAAAATTAAAACAAAATGCACCATAAATCTAAGTGTAAACCTAAAGTGATAAAATTTCTAGAACAAAATTAAAAAAAAAAAATCTTTGTTACTTTGAGAAAATATTTCATGGATATAATATCATAAATTGAAACATGAAAGAGTAAGTTGATCAACAACATCATCAAATTTAAGAGCTTGTATGCCTCAAAATAAATACTGCTAAGATGATAGAAAAGCAGACAGAGTGGGAGAAGTCATTTGCAAGTTATATATGTGATAAAAGTTTGTGTACAGCACATAAAGAACTCTAAAACTTCATAATTCAAAGCAAACAGCCCAATAAAAAAGGGCCAAAATATTTGAACAAATGCATTAACAGAGATGATAACAAAGAAGGCTGCAAATGAAAACATGAAAAGATGCTAAACAGTATTAGTCATCAAGGAAAAGCAAATTAAAGTCACAATTAAACACATCACACTTTGATTAGAATGACTAAAATGAATAATTATGGTTGAGGTTGTCGAGGAACAAGAACTCTCATAGGATGCTGGAGGGAATGTAAGAGGTATATTTTGGAAAATAGTTCAGCAGTCTATCATATACCTATGATATGATCCAGGCATTTGACTCCTAGGTGTTTACTCAAGGGAAGTGAAAACATATTTCAATTACAGGAGAATTTTTCATTTGTAGGAGAAATCAATACAATGAAATGTTATTTGGTAATACAAAGTAATAAACTACTAACGGATGCAACAACATGAATGAGTCTCAAAATCATTATGCTTCCCTGGTGGCTTAGAGGTTAAAGCGTCTGCCTCCAATGCGGGAGCCCCGGGTTCAATCCCTGGGCCGGGAAGATCCCCTGGAGAAGGAAATGGCAATCCACTCCAGTATTCTTGCCTGGAGAATCCCATGGACTGAGGAGCCTGGTGGGCTGCAGTCCATGGGGTCACAAAGAGTCAGACACGACTGAGTGACTTTACTTACTTACTTACTTACTTAAGGGGGAAAAAGCAGAGTACCTTGGAAGAGGCAGAGAAAGGTATTATAGGGCAGGCTTACAAAAGGCATAAGGAAACTTCGGGGGTGATGTAGCTTTCTTTTCTTTCTATTTGTGGCAATAAGGCCTTTTTTTTAAAGTCACTACTGAATCTGAAAAATGTGAAACTATCTTTTGGTTATGAAAACTAGGAAAAAGTTCTTAAATTATGATAGAATCATTTCCATGACCATAGTTTGATATACAGTAGGACTCTCTGGGCCCTAAGGGACACCTGACAGGCACCCATCATCACAGATTCCATCAAGTGCATCCTGGCAACCACTTTGTCAAGCCTTATCCAGAAATGAAGGATTCCATAGGAATGGAGTACCAAGAAAACAGAAGGCTACTTTTCTCAGATCTTAGAACTCACTGGGCTTCCCTGGTGGCTCAGATAGTAAAGAATCCACCTGTGATGTGGGAGACCTGGGTTTGATCCCTGGGTTGAGAAGATCCCCTGGAGGAGGGCATGGCAACCTGCTCCAATATTCTTGCCTGGAGAATGCCATGGACAGAGAAGCCTGGTGGGCTACAGTACATGTGGTTGTAAAGAGTCGGACACGACTGAGCAATGAAGCGCACTGCACATGTTACCCCAGGCTCTCATCAGTCAGTCAGTTCAGTCGCTCAGTCATGTCCGACTCTTTGCTACCTAAGAAAACAGAAGGCTACTTTTCTCAGATCTTAGAACTCACTGGGCTTCCCTGGTGGCTCAGATAGTAAAGAATCCACCTGTGATGTGGGAGACCTGGGTTTGATCCCTGGGTTGAGAAGATCCCCTGGAGGAGGGCATGGCAACCTGCTCCAATATTCTTGCCTGGAGAATGCCATGGACAGAGAAGCCTGGTGGGCTACAGTACATGTGGTTGTAAAGAGTCGGACACGACTGAGCAATGAAGCGCACTGCACATGTTACCCCAGGCTCTCATCAGTCAGTCAGTTCAGTCGCTCAGTCATGTCCGACTCTTTGCTACCCCATGAACCTCAGCACACCCAGCCTCCTTGTCCATCACCAACTCCTGGAGTTCACTCAAACTCATGTCCTTGAGTTGGTGATGCCATCCAACCATCTCATCCTCCGTCATCCCCTTCTCCTCCCACCCTCAATCTTTCCCAGCATCAGGGTCTTTTCAAATGAATGAGCCCTTCTCATTAGATGGCCAAAATATTGGTGTTTCAGCTTCAACATCATTCCTTCCAATGAACACTCAGGACTGATTTCCCTCAGGATGGACTAGTTGGACCTCCTTGCAGTCCAAGGGGCTCTCAAGAGTCTTCTCCAACACCGCAGTTCAAAAGCATCAATTCTTCGGCACTCAGCCCAACTCTCATATCCATACATGACTACTGGAAAAACCATCGGCTCTCATAGCTGGATAATAAATTCAAAGAGAATCAGAATCCTGATATCTTATAGGAAAAAATTAAAAGAGAAAGCCTGAGTCATAGTTAAAACAAGACGTCAGTGAATAATCTCTTAAAGTCCTTCAGCAGCAAGCAAAGGAATGCAGCCCCCAGAGATGTGGGGCAGTCTGAGTTGCTCTGATCATATGTAATCTCCCCCATTTTCTGCAAGAGCAGTTTTGCGGCTCTGTTGTTTTACTCCTACTGTTTTTCACATTAACTAGAAATCTGGCCTTTAGACATTGAACAAGATGAGGCCACCTAATATCTTCTATGTTAGAAGGAATTCAAGCTCTGGTGAGTCAAGGTTAGCAGAAGAAATGCTTTATGCAAATAGGACATGTGAAAACCTAGATGCATTCTTTTTCATTTTAAAGGTTCACTGGAAGCATTTCCTAACCCAGTGTTCTTACAATAATATTTTTAAAGAATGAAATTAATCTTTGCTGAAAAGGGCAGTGAATATTTTTCTTACTACTTGCATGCATTACTTATTAATATTGGATTTTATGAATTTAAATCACACTTCCTGCTTCTTTATTTTCAAAATAATTGTTTTACTCTCAAGCACTTTAGCTTCCTGGAGTCATTTAAAATAAATACTATTAAATATGAGTGTATAAGAGGCATGCAGAGGAAATTACTATACAAAATACAGAGTACTTACAACCATAAAAACTAATTTATTATAAATGATGAATATGATGTGTGGGCAAAGTAAAAGAAAACTAATTAAAATGCATTCTGAAAATCTACCCCGGGAAATCTGCATCAGATGCAGGAGCTATTACTAACAAATATTCATGCCTATGTACAAACATATGGAAATTGCAAAATCACTGTATCATTTGAATATGCTTCTGGGTATTCTTGCCTTTGTTTTCTATGTGATTTCAAGTGATAATCATTTGAAAAGGACTAGTTCTTCCATGAATATAAATGAAAGTGAAAGGCATCGCTTTGTTTTCTAGTTTCAGAATTGCATTCACTGTCAGCAAAGTTAATGACTTCACATAGAGTATCGGTACTCATTTATCCTGCTTTATTAACTTTCATTAGGAGTGAATATGCCAGATGCCTGATAAAATTCCTGGAACATGCTAAGCACCCAGATATTTTTAAAGTAACTAAATGCAAGCTTATGAGTATACTTTCTTCTTTCATAAAAACATAAAGGACTTTTGTGTCTTTTTTACAAATTGTGCAGTTCCAGCTTTCTAGTTTTGTGAAAGAATAAATTAATTTTTCAACTTATTTAAGTTGACTGCATTTTAGAAGTTGGCAAAACAGATTTGCCTGGCCAGGGAGACTATTGACTATTGACTGTTTCCAGTTTTCCCTGGTGGCTTAGATGGTAAAGACTCTACCTGAAATGCAGGAGACATAGGTTTGATCCCTGGGTCAAGACGATCCCCTGGAGGAGGAAATGGCAACCCACTCTGGTAGTCTTGCCTGGAAAATTCCATGGACAGAGGAGCCTGGTGGGCTACAGTCCATGGGGTAGCAGAGAGTCGGACACAACTGAGCAACTAACACTTTTGTTGCAGGAAGGGGGACCCCTTCCAGGGCTCGAAACTGGGCTCTTGTCTAACACTCAGAAATGAATTGTCCGAGGAGACACATGTGCTGACAAAGCAAGAGATTTTATTGGGAAAGGGCACCCAGGTGGAGAGCAGTAGGGTAAGGAACCCAGGAGAACAGCTCTGCCACGTGGCTCGCAGTCTCAGGTTTTATGGTGATGGGATTAGTTTCTAGGTAGTCTTTGGCCAATTACTCTAATTCAGAGTCTTTCCTGGTGGCACACACATTGCTCAGCCAAGATGGATGCTAGCAAGAGGGATTCTGGGAAGTGGACGGACACGCAGTGTCTCCTTTAGACATTTCCTGAACTCTTCTGGTTGGTGGTGGCTTATTAGTTCTGTATTCCTTATTAGGATCTCTTGTCATAAAACAACTCATGCAAATGATTACTGTTGTGCCTGGCTGGGGTCGGGGGTTTCAACCAGTGTGCTTCCCCTAACACTTTCACTTTCTTTCTTTTCCAAGCCTTGGTAGCAATCAAGAATTTTATTTTCCATGTGCATGCTGAGATGGGGAAAGACAAGGATAAAACTTTTAGGTTTGCAATAAAGCAGAGTCTTTGAACAGGAAGACACACACATTCATGTGCCAACCTGCCAGAAGATCTTGTGCTCTGCTGACCATGCATTACCTCTGTAGTCACCGATGCTAGACAGAAAGGTCTGGACTAAGGATAAATCTCAAAGAGGTGAAGATCTCAATCATTTTTCTTCTTGTTTGTTCGACTCTCCTTGTTGTTGTTCAGTCACTCAGTCATGTCTGACTCTGTGATTCCATGAACTGCAACATGCCAGGCTTCCCTGTCCTTTACTATCTCCCGGAGTTTGCTCAAACTCGTTTCCATTGAGTCGGTGATGTCATCCAACCATTTCATCCTGTCACCTTCATCTCCTTTTGCCTTCAATCTTTCCCAGAGTCAAGATCTTTTCCAGTGAGTTGGGTCTTCGCACCAGGTGGCCAAAGTTTTGGAGCCTCAGCATCAGTCTTTCCAATTAATATTCGGGGTTGATTTCCTTTATAATTGACTGGTTTGATCTCCCTGCTGACCAAAGGACTGTCAGGAATCTCTCCCTGCTGTCCCAGTCTCTCCCTGCTTGTGATATAAATCATATAGTTCATTCTAGGGTGGAAGGATAATTTAATGTTAGAAAAGCAGCATTATTCACAATAGCCAAAAAGTGAAAACAACCAATTATCTATTGATGGATGAATGGATAAACAAACTGTGGTAAACACATACAACAGAATATCATTCAGGCTTAAAAAGAAATGAAACTCTGATGTGTGATACAACATAGATGAATCTTGAAGATATAATGCTGAAGTGAAAAAAGCCAGTCACCAAAGAGCAGATGCTATATGATTCCACTCAAATGAGGTCAGATTCACAGAGACAAAACATAGAATGATAGTTGCCAGAGGCTGGGAGAAAAAAGGACGCAAGGGTAGGTAGTTTAATGTGCATAGAGTTTCAGCTTGGGAAGACAAAAAAGTTCTGAAGTTTTTTCAGTTGTGATGGTAATGCGATAATGCGAATGTACTTAATTCTATGAAACTATATTCTTAAGAATTGTTAAAATGGTAAATTCTATATTGTGTTTATTTTACTATAATCAAAAATGTTTCATAGATGCAAGTTCCTAGGTGATTTTAATTCACAGCAGATTTGAGAATAAACGGCGTTTAGTTTGTTAGTCACTAAATCGTGTCTGATCCTTTTGCAACCCCATGGACTGTATCTCTGCCAGGTTCTTCTGTCCAGGGGATTTTCCAGGAAAGAATATTGGAGTAGCTTGCCATTTTCTTCTCCATCTTTACAGTTTAGGATAAATAAATTTGGCATTTTATGCCATCTGCAACTACTTGAATGGACCTAGAGATTATCATAGTAAGAAAAGTAAGTTAGAAAGAGAAAGGCAAATACTGTATGATATCACTTATATATAGAATGTAAAATGAACACAATGACACAAAAGAACTTTTATGCAAACCGAAACAGACTCACAGACATAGAGAACAGACTTGTATTTGCTAAGGGGGAGGAGATGTGGAGAAGAGATGAATTCAAAGTCTGAGTTTAGCGGATGAAAACTGTTGTACATAGAAGATAAACAACAGGGTCCTATTGTATACCGCAGGGAATTATATCAATATCTTGTGATAAATCATAATAGAAAAGAATGTGAAAAAGAAGGTATAAATACAATGTCATGTTAGTTTCTGGGGTACAGCAAAGTGATTCAGTTATATACCTATATACATATATATATATGTATATACATATATATATATTTATATATATGTATATACATATAACTGAATCACTTTGCTGTACCCCAGAAACTAACATGACATTGTAAATCAACTATATTTCAATTAAAAACAAATAAGTAAATCTGAGATTTTTTTGCCCCACTCCAGTATTCTTGCCTGGAAAATCCCGTGGACGGAGGAGCCTGGTAGGCTGCAGTCCATGGGGTCCGCAAAGAGTCAGACACGACTGAGCGACTTCACTTTCACTTTTCACTTTCATGCATTGGAGAAGGAAATGGCAACCCACTCCAGTGTTCTCGCCTGGAGAATCCCAGGGAAAGGGGAGCTTGGTGGGCTGCCGACTATGGGGTCACACAGAGTCAGACACAACTGAAGCAACTTAGCAGCAGCAGCAAGATAAAGATAGACTTACATAATAAAATTTATCTTCAAAATCTTTTGTTGATATCAAAACATATTGATATTAATGGATGGGCTCAGACACCCTTAGGAAGACATACACATACAGAGGCAACAGGAAAATGTCTTCAGGACTAGATACACACACGCGCGCGCACACACACACACACACAGTAAATGAGTACTTCTTTTTTTTTTTTTTAATATTTATTTAGCTGTGCTAGGCCTTAGTTGAGGTAGGATCTTTGATCTATGTGTGGCATGTGGGAATTTGTTGTTGGTGTTATGGCATGTGGAATCTAGTTCCCTGACCAGGCATGGTACCTGGGCCTCCTGCCTTGGGCACGCGGAGTCTCAGCCACTGGACTACCAGTCCCCGTAACTGAGTACTTCTGTACCAACTGTAGGGCAGACATAAGTGATCCTCTCTTGTCAGTATAGACACGGACTGTTTCAAATTAGACAAACAGCCTCTGCAAGTGGCACTTGGCTAAATCCCAAACATGAGCTTTTGTATCTTACTTTTATTTATCTTGAAAATGACATTAGACCCGTCATGACTCAACATTTTTATAAAAACCTTCTCTTAAACCCTGAAATTCATGTTTCATGTAACAGTGAAGATGTGGGCTATGATTTCAATAAATTTTCCTCTCCTGTGGGAGAAACTAACTCAGCTTGGTCTCCTGCATCAGTGGAAAGGCATGCGATTTTCAGAACATGCACCAGATGGGGAGAAAATAGACATGGGTTCTCCTTCTGAGTCTGGCATCGACTTCCTGGTAAACCTGAGCCCGTCACTAAAGTTACCTTGTTCTTAATTCTCTCATCTCTCTGAAAAGAGGGAGATGCTAGTGGAATGTTTCCCAAACTCCTAATGTCTTGAGTCCCCACTATCTTCATGGTTTTTGCCAGAGTTACATTTCACCTATAGTATTATTTACCGAAAAACTTTCTTTGTATTGGTCCACTCTGCTTTAGTATACTTTTCATACAATTTTAATGGCTTTAGAAATGTGTAACCAGTATAATATCTTATAAACAGATGGCAACTGCAAAATAAACATTTTCAAAGAGTCAGTATCCATCAATTCTAGTTAGTATCTCTTGTCTGACAAAAGCTCTGAGCAGAAAACCTGATTTCTCTTTATGAAAAGGAGAAATTACAAATTGGGGGAGTGATGTGAAGGACAGGCTAGTACAAGTAAAATTTTTCTTTTATCTTATAAGGAAGGTTAAGAGAATTGCAAAGGGAATTATGTTTTTCACTATGGAATTCTAGTAAGTTTAAAATATCAGTACATTTTCATGCATTGGGAAAAGCTGTACTGGATGGTTATTAAGGATTCATCCAACTCTGATGTTTCATCACCACTCTGTGACTCAGGGTCAGGCAAAAGAAATAAAAGACAATGAGATATCCTCATAAGACAGGAAGGTTCTGCCCTCACCTCGTCACCATTACCTGCTGTTTATGATTCAAGCAGAGGTATCACATTTAGTCATTTAGAAATAGAGGACTATGCAGAAGAGATGTTAAATCTCTTAGTGCAGAAGAAAAGATTCTGAGAAGCAGAATGCATGTTGAGAATTAGTAAATGGTATATAGAATTAGACCATCTTCATGGCAGTCCACAGCCAATGCACTATTCATCAGGCTGGCTGAATTAACACATGTTTTGTGGCTATCTGGAGTCTGTTTAGGAGAAAAGTTACTTTTCCTTATTTCACCCTCTACTGATCTCTCAAAGCAAGACATCCAAGTCATTTACACAATTCAGTGGACAGAAGTTGCCATCTTAGAATATTCTCAAAAGGTTATAAATGTAATTCAGTGACTATAAACCTGCCAAATTTCCTCTTGCCCATCCCTCAGCCCTTTGTCTTGGGACGGGGAGAGTCAAGCTTTCTCAAGCTGGTGCCACTTCCTATAAATCTCCTATTCATGCTGTTCTATATTTCCTGCCTTTGAATTTGAAAAGACCCTGATGCTGGGAAAGATTGAAGGCAAGAGGAGAAGGAGGTGACAGAGAATGAGATGCTTGGGTGGCGTCACTGACTCAATGGACATATTTGAGCAAACTCCGGGAGATAGTGAAGGACAGGGAAGCCTGGCATGCTGCAGTCATGGGGTTGCAAAGAGTCAGACACGACTGAGCAACTGAGCAACTGAACAATACTTCCTGCCTTCTGGAAACTGCAGCCTATTTGTACGTCTGAATGAAATAATAAGCTGATTTCTTTATCAGGCACCATCTTAAGGAAATTTCATTATTTACCTTATTTAAACCACAAAATGTATATTTAATTTCAACCTGACCTTTCTTATCTAAGAATAAAGCTGAGGGTGGATATCTGTCATGGAAAGCAATTCTGCCTTTATTAAGTGACGATAAAGATTACAACTGTTTGGTGCTCTCCTATGAGGCTCTGGTCTGGATATTGCTCGGGAAGAAAAAAATCACTTGTTTATCTTAAAATTTCTGTGGGCAGACCTGCTGTTTTCAAAATACATTATCTATGTTGTTTAGCATTTTCTGAAATCAAAATGCTCCCAAAAGAGATAGGGTTCAGAATTATCTGTTTTAAATCTTAAAATCTATGCTACCAGAGTATTTCTTCTTTTAGACTTAAATGTCAGCTTCACTTTATTTTGACTTTCAATAGTCAGTTTTTTCAAATGCTAACTATGACCTGGTTATGTAAAATTTCAAATAAGAAAGACATTGAGTGGAAGGGAATATAAGGAATTGATGGAGAAATATGAGTTGGAAAAATTAAACAAATGTAAGGAAAGTGAAAGAGAAATATATTACCCATGGGGGAAAGATCTTAGAGAAAGTTATGAGATTAGATAAATAGATATGATATATATATGAGTGGGGTGGAGTGCTTAGTCACTCAGTCATGTCCAACTCTTTGTGACCCCATGGACTATCGCCCTCCAGGCTCCTCTGTCCATGGGTTTCTCCAGGCAAGAATAATGGAGTGGGTTGTCATGCACTTCTCCAGGTAATCTTCCTGACTCAGAGACCCAACCCAGGGACCAAACCTGGGTCTCCTGCATTCCAGGCAGATTCATTACCATCTGAGCCACCAGGGAAGCACACACACACACACACACACACACACACACACACACACACAAATATATATACATTCAAGCAAAAGCCATGAATCGCTTTAGAAAGCGGTTCTCTCTCTCTCAGAGAATCTCTAAAGGAATTCATGGCTTTTGCTTGAATCACTATTGCAATTCCACCACACTGTTGGTAGAATGAGTAGTAACAGTAAGGAAGACTGGGCAGAGACACCAAGTTATCTTGAATAAGGCTAGTGTTTTTTTCTTTTTTGAACTTAAGGCATTCAATTGTTGTAGCAATCAAACAGTATAATGTATATGAAAGCATTTTGTAAACTCTAAATACAGTATATTTTACTCTTTTGTGATTGTTCCCAAAATTATAGAATTTGGCTCATCTACCAAGCATAAAAAGGGCTCCTTTGGCTGTTGAGAGGTAAGCAGCTCAAGCTCTGGAGACATAGTCTTAGACTTTTGCTGTGTTGTTCAGTCCCTAACTCATGTCTGACTCTGTGACCCCATGGACTGCAGAATGCCAGGCTCCTCTACCCTTCACTATCTCCCAGAGTTTTCTCAGATTCATGTCTATTGAGTGAGTGATGCTATCTAATCATCTCCTCCCCTTCTGCCCCCTTCTTTTTTGCCTTCAATCTTTCCCAGCATCAGGTTTTTTTTTCAGTGAGTCAGCTCTGTGGCCAAAGTATTGAAACTTCAGCTTCAGTATCAGTCCTTCCAATGAATACAGGGTTGATTTCCTTTAGGATTGATTAGCTTGATCTCCTTGCTGCCCAAAGGACTCCCAAGAGTCCTCTCCAACTCCACAGTTCAAAAGCCATCAGTCGTTCAGCACTCAGCCTTCTTTATGGTCCAGTTCTCACATCTCTACCTGACTACTGGAAATACCATAGCTTTGACTATACAGACCTTTGTCAGCAAAGTGATGTTGCTGCTTTTTAGTATGCTGTCTAGGTTTGTCATAGCTTTTCTTCCAAGGAGCAACTGTGTTTTAATTTCATGGCTGCAGTGACTGTCGCAGTGATTTCAGAGCCCAAGAAAATAGTCTGTCACTGTTTCCACATTTTCCCCATCTATTTGCCATGAAGTGATGGGACCAGATGCCATGATCTTAGTTTTTTAAAATGTTGAATTTTAAGCCAGCTTTTTGACTCTCTCACTCTCATGGAGAGGCTCTTTAGTTTCTCTTCTCTTTTTGCCATTAAATTGGTATCATCTGCATATCTGAAGTTGTTTGTATTTCTTCTGGCAATCTTGATTCCAGCTTCTGATTCCTTCAGTTCAGTTTAGTTCAGTTGCTCAGTCGTGTCCGACTCTTTGTGACCCCAGCACGGCAGGCCTCCCTGTCCATCACCAACTCCTGGAGTTCACTCAAACTCATGTCCATCGAGTCAGTGATGCCATCCAGCCATCTCATCCTCTGTCGTCCCTTTCTCCTCCTGCCCCTAATCCCTCTCAGCATCAGAGTCTTTTCCAATAATCAGCTCTCCCATGAGGTGACCAAAGTACTGGAGTTTCAGCTTTAGCATCAGTCCTTCCAAAGAACACCCAGGACTGATCTCCTTTAGAATGGACTGGTTGGATCTCCTTTAACAGACTATTTGATAAATATGACCCAGGCATCTACCTTAGGTCATCTACAAAACTGAAAAACTTTGATTCTACTTGTAGCATCCAGCAGATGAGATGTGATGATTACCAGGAGAGTTAGAAACTCAGGAGCTTGGAAACCACTGAAGTTGGGCATGAACAGTTCTCTAGGAAGAATATTAACCTGTTATAGCTTATTTTTACTAACTAGAAAGTCAAGAAGCTAGAAACAAATGAGATGCCTCCTCCTCACAACCCTCTTTAAGTGAATTCAACACTATCCCTCAGTGTTTATGTCATCAGTATTCATAAGTGTGCTAAATGACATGACCAGTAAATTTTAAATTATCAAAATAATTTTAAAATATACTTTCAGTTATGGTAACTTTGACTTAATTCTTTTTAATTTACTAATCTATTTTTAAAAATTAGTAAGTTTCCCTCACATATCATTGGTATAATTTAAAGTTGTAATGAGCAATGTGTTCTCTTTGGGCACATGGAAATAGTCTGCATAATTTTCAATTAGACTTAAATTTATAATGTTTATGGATGTTTGCAGAAAGTAAACTAATTAGCTTAGTCACTCAAGTTGTTGACTAGATTAAAAATGATACCTTCAAAACTTTCTGAGTTTTCATAAAAGTATTTATTCCTTCCTAATTAAAAAAAAAATAGATCTATAACTTTCTATTCTCATTAGATAATAGGATAATAGATAATGCCGATCAATCCTATCCTGTAAAACAAATTGAAAAATAAGAATAAAATATCTATTTTAAAATTTTCATGGAAACAATGAACATTTGATAAAAGAAGGAATTACAAAAGAGAGAGAAAAGAAGAGAGTGGAATAAAATAGAATGTAGAAAACTGAAGGTACACAAAAGCTTTAACCTTGAAGGCATTTCAAATGGGTAACATTTAACAGCCTATGTGTTTCCTTGGTAGCTCAGACTGTAAAGAACCTGGATTGGGAAGATCTGATGTAGAAGGGATAGGCTACCCACTCCAGTATTTTCGGAATTCCCTGATGGCTTAAATGGTAAAGAATCCGCCTGCAATGGGGGAGACCTGGGTTCTATCCCTGGGTTGGGAAGATCACCTGGAGGAGGGCATAGCAACCCACTCCAGTATTCTTGCCTGGAGAATTCCATGGACAGAGGAGCCTGGCAGGCTATAGTCCCTAGGGTCACAAAGAGTCAGATATGACTGAGTGACAAAGCACACATACAGCACAAGGGATTAGCAGAAAATTTAACAACCTATGGTAGAGTAAGAACTGTACAAAAAAAAGATCTTCATGACCCAGATAATCATGATGGTGTGATCACTCACCTAGAGCCAGACATCCTGGAATGTGAAGTCAAGTGGGCCTTAAAAAACATCACTATGAACAAAGCTAGCAGAGATGATGGAATTCCAGTTGAGCTAGTTCAAATCCTAAAAGATGATGGTCTGAAAGTGCTGCACTCAATATGCCAGCAAATTTGGAAAACCCAGCAGTGGCCACAGGACTGGAAAAGGTCAGTTTTCATTCCAATCCTAAAGAAAGACAATGCCAAAGAATCATCAAACTACCACACAATTGCACTCATCTCACACGCTAGTAAAGTAATGCTCAAAATTCTGCAAGCCAGGCTTCAGCAATAGTTGAACCGTGAACTTTCAGATGTTCAAGCTGGTTTTAGAAAAGTCAGGGAAACCAGATCAAATTGCCAGCATCACTTGGATTATCAAAAAAGTAAGAGAGTTCCAGAAAAACATTTATGTTTGCTTTATTGACTATGCCAAAGCCTTTGACTGTGTGGATCACAATAAAGTGTGGAAAATTCTTAGAGACTGGAATACCAGACCTCCTGACCTGCCTCTTGAGAAATCTGTATGCAGGTCAGGAAGCAAAAGTTAGAACTGGACATGAAACAACAGACTGGTTCCAAATGAACTTCCAGATGTTCAAGCTGGTTTTAGAAAAGGGAGAGGAACCAGAGATCAAATTGCCAACATCCGCTGGATCATGGAAAAAGCAAGAGAGTTCCAGAAAAACATCTATTTCTGCTTATTGACTATGGCAAACCCTTTGACTGTGTGGGTCACAAGAAACTGTGGAAAATTCTTCAAGAGATGGGAATACCAGGCCACCTGACCTGCCTCTTGAGAAATCTGTATGCAGGTCAGAAAGCAACAGTTAGAACTGGACATGGAACAACAGACTGGTTCCAAATAGGAAAAGGAGTACGTCAAGGCTGTATATTGTCACCCTGCTTATTTAACTTACATGCAGAATACATCATGAGAAACGCTGGACTGGAAGAAACACAAGCTGGAATCAAGATTGCCAGGAGAAATATCAATAACCTCAGATATGCAGATGACACCACCCTTATGGCAGAAAGTGAAGAGGAACTAAAGAGCCTCTTGATGAAAGTGAAAGAGGAGAGTGAAAAAGTTGGCTTAAAGCTCAACATTCAGAAAACGAAGATCATGGCATCCGGTCCCATCACTTCATGGGAAATAGATGGGGAAACAGTGGAAACATTGTCTGACTTTATTTTTCTGGGCTCCAAAATCACTGCAAATGGTGACTACAGCCATGAAATTAAAAGACGCTTACTCCTTGGAAGAAAAGTGATGACCAACTTAGATAGCATATTCAAAAGCAGCGATATTACTTTGCCGACTAAGGTCCATCTAGTCAAAGCTATGGTTTTTCCAGTAGTCATGTATGGATGTGAGAGTTGGACTATAAAGAAAGCTGAGCATCAAAGAATTGATGCTTTTGAACTGTGGTGTTGGAGAAGACTCTTGAGAGTCTCTTGGACTGCAAGGAGATCCAACCAGTCCATTCTGAAGGAGATCGGCTCTGGGATTTCTTTGGAAGGGATGATGCTAAAGCTGAAGCTCCAGTAGTTTGGCCACCTCATGTGAAGAGCTGACTCATTGGAAAAGACTCTGATGCTGGGAGAGATTGGGAACAGGAGGAGAAGGGGACGACTGAGGATGAGATGGCTGGATGGCATCATTGACTCCATGAGTGTGGGTCTGGGGGAACTCCAGGCGTTGGTGATGGACAGGGAGGCCTAGTGTGCTGTGATACATGGGGTTGCAAAGAGTCGGACACGACTGAGCTGAACTGAATTGAAAGTGATAAAGCTGTTAATAACTAGTACAGAAATGATACTGAAAGACTGAAAAACATGCATGACCAATATAGGTTATAAAGGCCAAATTTAGTGTGAAGGTGATGGATAAAGAAAATATAGACACCTGAGAGACTAACGGAGACTAGATTTCTGTAAGAACAGCATGAGATAAAGGTAGATAATTACTAGACTGGTGTTAACAGAATCTTACTGCACATTAAAAAGCTAAGTATTAACATTTTGTTTTTTCATCATACTGTTAGTGTATCATCCATCTTGTTCTCAAGAACAACTCATTACATAGAGACTCAATTCTAGATTTAGCCCAAGCAATGCAGAGATATAGGAAGTGACAAGATGTGAACCTTGCTTGCTTGGTTTTCTTAATTCAAAAGAAGTTAGTGAAAAGTCCAAAAGATACTGCTAAATAATAGATTACAAGTTCAAATCAACACTCTAATTCTACAATTTTCTTATTCAGTGTAATGAATTAATATCTTGGAATGTTTTAAAGAACCTTTTTTTTTTCTTTTTCTGTAATGAATTCAAAATTATCTTACTAGTCTGTTAGAAGTAACCCTTTGAGTTTGTGTGTGAAGACTAACAGTCAATATAGCAGGAATGCAAAGGGAATGAAGTATTAACAGCTATACTATGTTTATGATGTTTAAAATAGTATTTTGATGAAAAAAAAATTATCTAGATATCTAAGCTTTTTTGCTTTGGCTCCATCCCTTCATTCTTTCTAGAGTTATTTCTCCACTGATCTCCAGTAGCATATTGGGCACCTACTGACCTGGGGAGTTCCTCTTTCAGTATCCTACCATTTTGCCTTTTCATACTGTTCATGGGGTTCTCAAGGCAAGAATACTGAAGTGGTTGGCCATTCCCTTCTCCAGTGGACAACATTCTGTCAGACCTCTCCACCATGACCTGCCCATCTTGAGTTGCCCCACGGGCATAGCTTAGTTTCATTGAGTTAGGCAAGGCTGTGGTCCTAGTGTGATTAGAGTGACTAGTTTTCTGTGAGTATGGTTTCAGTGTGTCTGCCCTCTGATGCCCTCTTGCAACACCTACCATCTTACTTGGTTTTCTCTTACCTTGGATGTGGGGTATCTCTTCATGGCTACTCCAGCAAAGCACAGCCGCTGCTCCTTACCTTGGACGAGGGGTATCTCCTCACTGCTTCCCTTCCTAACCTTCAACGTGGGATGGCTCCTCTAGGCCCTCTTGCGCCTGCGTAGCCACCACTCCTTGGATGTGGGGTTGCTCCTCTCAGCAACCTCCCCTGGCCTCGGGCATGGGGTTGTTCCTCCTGGTCCCTGCTGTGGTCTCGGGCATGGGGTTGCTCCTCCTGGCCACCAACCTGGCCTCAGGTGCCACCCCTGGCCTTGGGCACTGCCCCTGGCCTTGGACATGGGGTAGCTCCTCTCTGCCACTGCCCCTGACCTCAGACGTGGGGTAGCTCCTCTCACTGTGCTTAGTGCACTGGCCACAGCCGCCTATGCCTAGTGTGCCAGCCGCAGCCACCTGCGCTTAATACGTGAACTGTGAACTTCCTGATGTTCAAGCTGGTTTTAAAAAAGGCAGAGGAACCAGAGATCAAATTGCCAACATCCGCTGAATCATGAAAAAAGCAAGAGAGTTCCAGAAAAACATCTATTTCTGCTTTATTGACTATGCCAAAGCCTTTGACTGTGTGGGTCACAAGAAACTGTGGAAAATTCTTCAAGAGATGGGAATACCAGACCACCTGACCTGCCTCTTGAGAAATCTGTATGCAGGTCAGGAAGCAACAGTTAGAACTGGACATGGAACAACAGACTGGTTCCAAATAGGAAAAGGAGTACGTCAAGGCTGTATATTGTCACCCTGCTTATTTAACTTCTATGCAGAGTACATCATGAGAAACGCTGGACTAGAAGAAACACAAGCTGGAATCAAGATTGCCGGGAGAAATATCAATAACCTCAGATATGCAGATGACACCACCCTTATGGCAGAAAGTGAGGAGGAACTAAAAAGCCTCTTGTTGAAAGTGAAAGAGGAGAGTGAAAGAGTTGGCTTAAAGCTCAACATTCAGAAAACGAAGATCATAGCATCCAGTCCCATCACTTCATGGGAAATAGATGGGCAAACAGTGGAAACAGTGTCAGACTTTATTTTTGGGGGCTCCAAAATCACTGCAGATGGTGACTGCAGCCATGAAATTAAAAGATGCTTACTCCTTGGAAGAAAAGTTATGACCAACCTAGATAGCTTATTCAAAAGCAGAGATATTACTTTGCCGACTAAGGTCCGTCTAGTCAAGGCTATGGTTTTTCCTGTGGTCATGTATGGATGTGAGAGTTGGACTGTAAAAAAGGCTGAGCACCGAAGAACTGATGCTTTTGAACTGTGGTGTTGGAGAAGACTCTTGAGAGTCCCTTGGAGTGCAAGGAGATCCAACAAGTCCATTCTGAAGGAGATTCGCCCTGGGATTTCTTTGGAAGGAATGATGCTGAAGCTGAAGCTCCAGTTCTTTGGCCACCTCATGCAAAAGTTGACTCATTGGAAAAGACCCTGATGCTGGGAGGGATTGGGGGCAGGAGGAGAAGTGGACGACCGAGGATGAGATGGCTGGATGGCGTCACTGACTCCATGGGCATGGGTCTGGGTGAACTCCAGGAGTTGGTGATGGACAGGGAGGCCTGGTGTGCTGCAATTCATGGGGTCGCAAAGAGTCAGACATGACTGAGTGACTGAACTGAACTGAACCTCCAAATAAGTAGAAGTGAAAAGTGTTATGGGACACACCAATGTGGAAAAAAAAAAATTGAAAGCCCTTATTCTCAGCGGGAAGTTGCCATTTTCTATTCTTTTCTACAGTCTATGGTTATAGCTACCGTGTCAAAAACTGTTTCATCCACAGCATTTCACATTGGGTTTGTTTCAATAAAGAGCAAGAGGTTGTATTTTCAAATTTAGTGTCCTCAGAAGGATGCCACAGTTTTCCATCTCATCCCCTCTGACTTGCTCTGCACCTAAGCCCAAATGTGTGGATGAAAAGAGCATAGGGTTCACAATATGTGCACACATACAAACACACACACACAATTTGATAGGATGTCTGATCAGTTGAAAAGAAAGAAGGGAGCTCCTCACAGATAGGGAAAAAATCTTTTTAGGAATTTTTATGTGTGGAACTCACACGATTTTTCTTGGGAGCACACATCAACATTTACAAAAGCCACTGTGACGCTTAACTCAGTCTATCAGATTGTACTAACACTGATGAGTGTGTGTGAGTCGCTCAGTCACGTCTGACTCTTTGCGACCCCACGGACTGTAGGTCATCGGGCTCCTCTGATCATGGATTCTCCAGGCAAGAATACTGGAGTGGATTGCTGTTCTCTTCTCCAGGAGATCTTCCTGACTCAGGGACTGAACCCAGGTCTCCCACATTGTAGGCAGATGCTTTACCCTCTGAGTCACCAGGGAAGCCCAGTAAGACTGATAGGTTCCTATTAATAGAATAGGGCAATGCCCTAAGAGGCATCTCAATAACGTTTTGAAGGCAACCTTCAGATAGTCAAAGCTCTGCGCACTAAAAATTTCAGTGGAAGTACCAGATGAATTTTCCTCCCTCAAAATAGGGTGCCCAAATGCCATCATAGGGCTTCCCTGGTGACTCTGGGGGAAAGGATCCGCCTGGCAATGGAGAAGATGTGGGTTCCATCCCCGGGTTAGGAAGAGCCCCTGGAGAAGGAAACAGCAACCCACTCTGGTATTCTTGCTGGGGAAATCCCATGGACAGAGGAGCCTGGCGGGCTGCAGTGCAGAGAAGAGGCAGACACGACTTGGCGACTAGATAACAATGTCACTGCAACCAGTAGCAAGTATTCAGGCACAGAGGAACCTTAAAGAGGAAGGCAGCAGAGGATCAAACAGAGGAAACTGTCTCCACATGTTCCATACTGCCTTCTTCTCGCTGTGGTCCACTGAGCATTTAGAGTGGGCACTCTGATTCAGGGTTCAGCACTGTCTTGGGGCCTGAGGACAGACTATGACCCAAACCCCAAATCTGATTATCGACTGCTAGAATTTGGGTAAGCCTTCTAAATTATCTGAAAATTCATTTCTTTTCAACTGTAGAAATAAAGATAATAGTGCTGGTTTTATAGGATTTGCGGGGATGAAATAATACAAATGAAGGCCTTGGATAAAAAAGGAACAGAATACTACCATTTGCAGCAACAAGGATGGACTGAGAGATTGTCATACTGGGTGAATAATTCAGAGAGAGAAAGACAATTATAATTGCTTATATGTGGAATCTAAAAAAAAATGGTACAAATGAATTTGTCTACAAAACAGAAATAGAGACACAGATATAGAACAAGCTTATGGTTACTAAGGGGGAAAAGGGAGGGATAAATCGGGAGATTGGGACTGACATACACACACTACCATTCGTAAGATAGATAACCAATAAGGACCTGCTGCATAGCCTAGGGAAGGCTCCTCAATACTCTGTAACCACGTAGATGGGAAAAGAATCTAAAAAAGCCTGGATACATAAGCATGTTAAACAGATTCTCTTTTCTGTACACCTGCAACTAATACAACATTGCAAATCAACACACCCCAAGAGAAAATTTTAAAAATAAAAATGAAGCAAATGAAAGACTTGGACACTGGCGCACTCTCCTCTCTGCCTTGGGCTCCTTGCTCCTTATGCCCCTTTTTCTGATGGGAAAACCCACAGCGCTCACTGTCAAATGTTCTCTGTTTCCCGTTTTAATTCCAGTCACCTTTTTGACTTAAAGTACTCCTAGAAAAGACGTGGAAAAGCTCCGGTGCAAAACCCAGAGTCAGTCTAAGGGAGCGACTGTCTGTGGGCCACGGCCCAACGGCCTTATCTCACCAAGTAGTAAAAACACATTGTTAAAACACCCTCAACTTTATAAAACCAAGACTCTGTAAATCCTCTTAACTTAGACACATACTGGGTGTCTTTACAGATCAGCAGTCTCCATGAGGCTTTGCTCTCCCCGTGGCATGCAAATGTCCCCGAGTATGGTCATTCTAGAAGAAATGCCAGGAAAACTTGCAACCAACAAAAAAGAAAAAGAAACCCTAAAAGGAGCAGCATGCACTTCTAAAAATTAGAATGTGAGAGAACTTTAAGGACTCTTCGTTTAATTAAATTGCCTTTAGGGTTGCTTCAGTAGACGTCTGGAAACCAAATACTAATTAAGAACAGAAAGAACAATTTTTTTCCATGCCTTTATTAGAGGACATATAAGAATGAGCTGTGAGTAAGCTATTAATTCTCCAGTTGACTGCTTCTGGATAGTTGAGGAAAACTTCTAACTGGCTGGGGAAGGCCTCTTCCTACTCTGTGTGTTTTTAATGAGCTAGCACCTGATACAGTTTACTGTGAACATCAGAGATCAAAAATTTGACTATCATAAACCTAGGAGGCAGAGCTGCCATAGTCCTGCTGGTGGCATGCTTAAGTTGGCAGAAAATTACATAAATTTACAATAAAACTGTATTAAGACAAAGGTAATAAGTTCTCAAAACTCACCACATGCTAACCTTTAGATTCCATTTTACTATTTTCTTGTGTTTATTTATATCTATTTTAACCATATGGTGTGAACTTACATGATGGCATAAAGACTCCTATGATTATGCTGGAGACATGAGTCATGTTTTGCCCACCTGCTTGCTCTAAGGCAGTCTGTTCTGCCCACACTGAGGGTGGCCTACTGGTAACTGGACTCTCCCCCAGACCACTGACTGAGCCTCAGATAGGCGCCTGACACGAGGGTGCCGACCCACTGAGGGCTGCGGCCCTGAGTCATGCTAGTGGCCCAGCACGAGAGGGTCCTGGAGCTGCCTCGGGCCCAAGACTGTCCTCAGCTTCCTACTCCCTGAGCCTGCAACGCACAGTGGCTCTTATTCTGGGATGGCTGTCCTCCTAATTTCCCCACACATGCTCCTATGACTAAATACCTTTATCCGAGATATATTGAGTGGCTTTCCTTTTCATACAGTCAGATACAAACTGAGGCAGTGACTGTAAAGATTTCAGGGGAATAGCAAGAGCAATCCTGAGAAAGAAAAGTGGTACTGGAAGTCAGACTCCTTGACTTCACACTATATTACAATGCTACAGTAATCAAAACAGTATCACACCGACACAGAAACAGGCATATAGATCAGTGGAACAAGACAGAAACCCCAGAAATAAACCCATACCTATGGTCAATTAACCTTTGACAAAGCAGCCAAGAATACACTCTAAAGAAAAGACAGTCTCTCCAATAAAAGGGGCTGGGGAAACCGGACAGCTATATGTAAAAGAACGAAATCAGAACATTATCTAACATCATATACAAAAATAAACTGAAAATGGATCGAAGACCTAAGTTAAGGCTGGACACTATAAAGCTCTCAGAAAAAATCAGGCACAACATTTTTTGATATAAATCATAGGAGTATCATTTTGCATCCACCTCCTAACGTAATGGAAATAAAAGCAAAAATTAAAAAATGGACCTAATCAAACTTAAAAGATTTTGCACAGCAAAGGAAACCATAAACAGAAATAAACTACAACCCACAGAATGGGAGAAGATATTTACAAATGAAGCTGCTGATAAGGGATTAATTCTTCAAAATATATAAATAGCCCATGCAGTTCTCTGTAAAAAAAAAAAAAAAAAAAAAAAAAAAAATGTGCATTAGACCTAAATAGATATTTCTCCAAAGAAGATATACAGATGGTCAAGAGGCATATGAAAAGATGCTCAACATCACTAATTATTAGAGAAATGCAAATCAAAATACAATGAGGTGTGGTATGGCTTGGAAGGAAAGTTATGACCAACCTAGACAGCTATTCAAAAGCAGAGACATTACTTTGCCAGCAAAGGTCCATCTAGTCAAGGCTATGGTTTTTCCAGTGGTCATGTATGGATCTGAGAGTTGGACTCTGAAGAAAGCTGAGCACTGAAGAATTGATGCTTTCGCATCAATTTTGAATTGTGGTGTTGCGAGAAGACTCTTGAGAGTTCCTTGGACTGCAAGGAGTTCCAGCCAGTCCATTCTAAAGGAGATCAGCCCTAGATGTCCTTTGGAAGGAATGATGCTAAAGCTGAAATTCCAGTACTTTGGCCACCTCATGCGAAGAGTTGACTCATTGGAAAAGACTCTGATGCTGGGAGGGATTGGGGGCAGGAGGAGAAGGGGACGACCGAGGATGTGATGGCTGGATGGCATCACGGACTCGATGGACGTGAGTCTGAGTGAACTCCAGGAGTTGGTGATGGACAGGGTGGCCTGGTGTGCTGCAATTCATGGGGTCACAAAGAGTCGGACATGACTGAGCAACCGAACTGAACTGATGGCTTCATACCAGTTAAAATGGCCATCATCAAAAAGTCTACAAACAGGAACGCTAAAGAGCATGTGGAGAGAAAAGGGAACTCTCCTATGGCAGGAATGTACAGACCCTATAAAGAAGAGTATATAGGTTCCTTAAAAAAAACAAAAACAGAGCTACATATGATCCAGTAATCCCACTTCTGAGTGTGCAACCAGAGAAAATCATAATTCAAAAAGATCTTTGCAGTCTGGTGTTCACTGCAGCACTATTTAAAATAGTCAAGAGATGGAAGCAACCTAAATCTCCATTGACAGAAGGATGAATATAAAGAAGATGTGGTGTATATATGTGTGTGTGTGCATATACATATATACAATGGAATACTACTCGACAATACAGAAACTATATTCATGCCATTTGCAGCAACATGGATGGACCTCGAGATGATCACACTAAGTCAGAGAAAGAGAAATATCATATGATATTGCTCACATGTGTAATCTAATCTTTAAAAAATAATGTAAATGAACTTATTTATAACAAACTTACAGTTACCAAAGTGGAAACATTCAGGGAATGGGGAGATGAATTAGCAATTTGGAATTAACATATACACACTATAGATATAAAAAATAGGTAAACAACAACAGCCTACGGTAACCCAGGAACCACACTCAATATTCTGTGATAACCTAGATGGGAAAAGAGTCTGAAAAAGAATGAATATATGTATAATGGAATCACTTTGCCATATACCTGAAACCAATACAACACTGTAAATCACCTATAATAAAATTTTTAAATTAAATTTGAAAAAATATTTTTGGGGAAATAGACCTAACAGAATCATCCAGAGAGTAAAATTTTAAATTATATTATAGAGTGAACCAAATATGGAATTATTTTGATAGATTGTTCTTTCTGCAGGGCATAGAAGGAAAAACTAAGTACAGTTCTGAGAACTCCAAGCACTTAATTAACCTGATCAAAAAGTAATTTGTATCTTATGCTTTATTTGACTCAAGAATTATTACTTTATAATTAAAAGCCAAATTTCCCTGTTGTTAAGAGCTAAAAGCACTATGTAAACATTCTCATCTATTAAAAGGCTAAAAAACATAAGAGCACTTTCTGGACCTGTATTAAGTGCCAAGCCCTGTTCAAGACATCATCAATCCAGAAGAAAGGATAATCCTGCCCTTGCCATTATTTCCCTTCTAATTGGAGATAAAGACATGTATGTAGACAACCATATTTCTGGGAAAGTCTGAATGTCTTGATATATATGGACGCACAGAGCGGGCAGGCAACCTGGCAGGGAAGGAGCATGGGATGGGGGTCCTCAGAGGAACACTTCACGGCAGAGGTGATGCTTGAGCTGAGTCTTGGGTACTAAAGAGTTACTGGGGATGAAGGACATGTCCAGCCATGGAAAGGGTCATGGGATGACAGGGAAAACAGTTTGGGTTGAGTGGGACAGGATCCCACGAGAGCAAGGAAAGTCTGATGAAGATGCAGCACCTGGACTAGCATCCACAGGGCTCTCACATTCATCCTGAGGTGTGAAGAGAGAAGGAAGGGCAGATTTGTTTGAGATCATTCTTACCTTCTGGAAGGTGACTGGAAGGAGCCAGGCCAGCTTTAGAGAATCCCTGGGAACTATAACCAGGTAAGAGACAACCTCAAGAGATAACTGGGTCCAGAGTAAGGCAGTGGAGGCAGAAATTGGAAGACACAGATGAGGCATTCAGAAGATAGAACAGGCAGCATTTGGGGATGTATTAAATACACAAGGTACAAAAGAAAATTAAATTAAATATGATTTCTACATTTCTGTCTTTGGCAACTGAGGGAAAGAGGATGCTATTTTCTAAGAAATGGGATTGATTACTGTTTCAGGGAGTGTTTACTGCCAGCCACAGGCAGCAGCAGGGACAGATGAGCAGACAGGGAGGAGAGGAAGAAGACTTTAGCTCTGCTTCAGCCCTGTTCAGTTTTGTTTCCTAAAAGAGTGTCTTTGGGAAAACCAATCACCTATGGGG
>SJXQ01000548.1:49500-96463 GCA_006408695.1 Aepyceros melampus | reverse complement strand
AACTTATCCATACCAAAGGCTTTACTATGATTTCACTTTGCTCAGGCAACGGGTGAATCAGTTGGGCTATGTCCATAAAACTGATGTGGAAATTGCTAACATGAAGAAATAATACAAAAAACTCTTAGGGGGGTATAAACTCTTGGCAATAAATGAAAAGAATACAGCTTAGTTTAGAATCATAAAACTAGAGCAACAGTGGTTTATCTCTGTGTACAAAATAGGCCACATTTGAACAAACTATCTGGAAAATTCTAGCAAGTAGCAAATAGTTTTGCTTGAAAGCTCCAAGGTGTGAGGTTAACCTCTAGCTTCATAACATCTGGATAATAATTCTGCTTTCTCTCATTCTATGAGCGATCATAGCTTTCCTTAGAACCAGCCATTTTTCCTCTTCACAGTTGTGATGAGTACACTGGACCTTCCTCTTGGCGTTTGTTCACTCTCCAGGAGAGTGATGAAGCAAACTAGGAGAACATTTGAGGTGTCTCTCCGGGAGCATGGGCTTCCCAGGTGGCTCAGTGGTAAAGAAATCACCTGCCAAGCAGGAGATGGGGGCTGGATCCTGCGTCAGAAAGATCCCATGCAGAAGGAAATGGCAACCCACTCCAGTATTATTGCCTGGAGAATCCCATGGACAGAGGACCCTGGTGGCTACAGTCCAGGGGTCTCAGAGTAAGACACAACTTAGTGACTAAACAACAACTCGGGTTCCACAGACTGACAACTGTGATGGACCTGTTTTCAACCACAGTTTCTTTAACAATATTTGTAAAACAATGGAAGGAGGGTCTGGCTTTAGACTTCTTAAGAAGGGACAAATGACAAGTTGCTTTGTGTTCCCAGGGCCTGAGTCCCCTTTCTATTTTAACGGGAAGAACAAATCTGACCCTGTATTAGTTCTGCTTCTTTTATAATATGCTAACCTTTGTAGCCTATTGCTTTTCTTCAGTTTAAGAATGTTGCCTGAAATACACAGGAGAGCCCATTCTCAAGGCTCTGAACTTTAAGGGGGATAACACACTTTTCCATTTATGTAGAGATAAAAGGTTGCAGACCAGAGAAAAACACCTGTCCTGTTGGAGGTTTACAGGCATGTCGTGACCTGACTTATGTGGACAGCTGCAAGACAAAGGATTCCTGCACCAAGAAGTTTGTAACAACCCCCCTCCTTCACCTTGCGTTGAAAAACAGTTTGCTGAAACCCTTCGAGGAATTCGGAATTGCAGCGGGCAGGGGTGCACAAACCATCTGTTTCCTTGCATCGTCCTGCAATAAGCCTTTCTCTGCTCCCAAATCTGACAGTTCGGTTTGTTTGGTTTCACTGTGTGTTGGGGCCACAAATTTGCATTCAGTAACACTCTGATTCAGGGTCCCTAGATCACAACCCAACACTTCACAAGCTGCTCTGCTCTGCATATGAGATTGTGTGGACTTCCGTGCTGGCTTCTAGAGTGCTCTGTCTATAGACTCCTCTTTAGGAGAGGCCCTCATCACGCCTGCTGCCTTAAGTCCCCTGCTGACTATCACTCCTCCTCCACAGGGCAGCCAGCATCTAATAGCCTACTGATATGGGGCAGGAAGACCAGCCCTTTTGCCTCAATTCTGGACAGTTCAATAGAACCATCGCAATGGCATGACCCATTGAGGGTTTGACTGAGAACCATATCAGATATTGCAACTGCATTGAATTCTTTTTCCCCGTCTGATCCAGCTTTCCCCATTTTCTCACAGGTATGGATCTGAAAGGCACTTTGCAATAAGCTTCCTGTGTGCAAATATCCAGCTAATAGCCTGTCTCCTGGGGAAGTAAACTAAGTCTACTCTCGAAGCGTACACCTTGTACACCTTGTAACCGTGATCAGCCACTTGTAATGTTAAGATCATTAACATTAATTGATCAGCCTTTATCAGAATTGAGACTGAGTTACAGACATTTTCACACATGTGGCACCAGTTAATCATTTTTGACAAACATTTATCCTATCTGTCCTATTCTGAGTACATTTGCAACCCAACAACTGCAATTGATTTTACAACAAACAGCTTGGAGCCAGATTTTCAGATTCTGATTTCAGAGTTGGATGGAATTAGCTTGCACTTCAGCAACCTTTGGGTTTCCCTGGTGGCTGAGATGGTAAAGAATATGCCTCAATGAAGGAGACCTGGGTTCGATTCCTGGGTTAGGAAGATACCTGAAGTAGGAAATGGCAACTCACTTCAGTACTCTTGCCTGGAGAATCCCATGGACAGAGGAGCCTGGAGGGCTACAGTACATGGGGTCACAAAGAGTCGGACACGACTGAACGACTAACATTTCAGGAACCTTCAGCTTGTTGAAAAGCAGCCTCAGGAACTCCAGACCATTAAGATATGAGTGCTAACTCTTCATAGGAGGATGGTTAGAAAGAAGGCTCAGTCACAAATCCAAAAAACCAACAGTTCCTGTCTGAGTGCCTTCTGTGTCTCAAGCCCTCTACATTTTTCTCATTTAACCAGGACAACAGACTTACAATGAAAATACTGTTATTTTCACTTGACAGATGAGAAGGCTGAGATCCAGAGGTGTTTCTAATTATTATCTTCACGGTCCTCCCTCTTCATCTTCCAAAGAAATATGAGTCTCGGTCTTTTATCCTAAAAATATTTCCTTTTGCCACTTTTCCCCGACTTGAAGAAGGGCCCCTAGTTCTCCTCCATTAGCAGTGATGACTCTCCATTCTCTCTCACACAGCCTTTCTGTAACGGGGTGGACCAGGAAAGCCACTTGATGAAATGCGGGCATCTCCATCTAGAGTCTTGGAGTTGTCACAGTTACAAAACTGAGCAAATCACAACCTCTCTGCACCCCATTTTTAAACTGCAAAATGAAGAAACTGAATTTGTTCCATGACCTTCTAAAGTGGCCCCAAAAAGCACATCTCGACTTCTGATTTCTTCATGAGTTCCTGCGGCTTCCAGCATAGTTTAGGACTCAGTTGCTGTTTAACGGCCCATAAAACAGGGGCTGAGTTTTCAGGCTGACAGAGGTAACACTGCAGAGGAAATAATAGCTCTGAGCCCACATGTGAACCTACTTACTCTACAAAGGCCCCTCTGGGATCCACACCAGTGGGATACGCCATGTTTTAGGGTGAGCTTCAAGATCTCATCTCATTATTGTTTTTATAAAATCATCGATCTGTCTGCGGAAATTGCCCACGGCCATTTTAAGAATCGACCAGACTCAATGTGTTAGCATATCTGGAATTAGAAAAATAGACACAGGTGCCCGTAGAAAGAACAGAGACAGAAAGCAGAGAGGCACGAAAGCCTGGGGACACAGAGATGGAATGAAGAAGGCAAGGAAGGAACGAACAAGTCCAAAGGAAGGGACCCGAAGGGGTTCCCTCGTGGCCCTGTGGTTTAGGCGCAGCCTTCCCAATCCAGGCGGCATGAGTTTGATCCCTGGTCATGGAACTAAGATCTGATATGCTGTGAAGTGAATGAAAAGTATAAAAAAAAAAAAAAAAAAGAAGAAGAAAAAAAAAAAAAAACAGGAAAAAACTGGTCTGAATAGAAAAAATAAAGACAAAATAGGAACAAATGAAGTCCTAATTTACTGTGAAATAAAGAGACCCGAGTGGCCAGCTGTCTTTGCCTTTGCCCCCAGCGCTGGTAGCGCATTTAACCTCTGAGGAAAGTTAATCTCCTTGAGGAGAAGTCAAGCAAGAATCAAATGGGTGGAACCCATCACGAATGTGATAATAAGAAAAAAGCTTTGGAAAAGTAGCGGAATGCATGTAGAGTGGGAGTAAAGCAAGAGAGTTCTATTTTTGATTTTGACAGAAGAATTGTTTTTCAAAAAAAAAACTTCTGTAATTTCCTAGGCACAAAGGGCTCTTCTGACATATGGGATCATTTATCTACTATCTCTTCAGTGTCTGTCTATCATCTAGCTATCCATCATCCAGTTATCTCTATGGCAACGACTACCACTGCTTAGAGGTGTTTTGACACCCCAGCACGTAGCTTCCAGAGCAAGGATCTGTCACCTGAGGTGAACACCACACAGAGGAAGTGTTCCGGGTTCCTTTCTTAAATACACTGGCGTCTTCAAGGTTGTGTTTCCCAAAGAATGCATTGCTTAAGCATTGTCAGGTGAGGCCCTGGCCCTTTAGAGCAATTGTTACTGAGATGTCTCCCCTTGTTTTAGAAATAAATCAGGTATAGACTGCTTCTGCAGGTTTGGCTTCCTCATTTTCTCTCTCCCTTTTTTCTCTTCTCCTTTTGAATATGCATGTCTTCCTCCCACCGTGCCTGCTGGCAAACTTCCAAGGATTTTTATCAAATGTTCTGGGGAGTGAATTACTCATTTTAGGTTATTTAAATGAAAGAGATGCATAATACCACTTTACATTCAAATTTCATGAAACCTTGCCCATGACCTCTTTCTATCTACTTGCCTCTATGTGCTCTCAGACCCCAGCTCATCCTTTCTATGAACATCTCCCTAAAGGGGCTACACCTACAGTCCATTTGACACTAAACGATCAAAAAGATGTTTTTGGCCACAATTTGTAGATTCAATATTATATATTCTTTCATAATTAATGTGCACTGTGAGCTACATTATGTCTCTAAATTACACAGCTTCTGATGCAAAAAAAAATTAGTTTTACTATGGGCCTTTGTTACCTTTCAACATAATTTAATGAGTTGCATAGACAATTTAGAGAAATTGAGGACTGGGTTTAATGTCTTTGTAATGAACCCATCAGGGAGAGGGGGGAGAAAGAGACCAAGAGGAGATAATGGGAGAGGGAACAGTTTCAGAAATAGGTATGCAGAGCAGTCTTTCCCAGCCACTCATTGGTTTAATTAATGTTTATTGAGTACCTACTGTGCCAGGCACTGGGCTAGAAGCATGGAGAGCTCAGTACCTCATGGCCTTGCCCTATGGGAATTAGTAGGGAGGCTTTGAACTCAGAGAGCTTAGCGGGGTGGCAGCGGGTGGTGGGGGCAGGGGCGTGGTGGTGATAAGTGCTTAGGATTTGTGGTAGGAGAGAAGAGATGCATTTTGGGAAAGGAAAGCCTAAAAAAGCATTTTAGAGAGGTTCAAAGACAAGCTTAAAAATCTCAGGAAATGTGTGTGCATTTCATTCTGTAAAGCTGGGGGAAAAGTGAAAGTGAACTCATTCAGTCACGTCTGGCTCTTCAGGTTCCTCCGTTCATGGGATTTCCAGGCAAGAATACTGGAGTGGGCTGCCATTTCCTTCTCCAGGGGATCTTCTGACCCAGATATCGAACCCGGGTCTCCCTCATTACAGGCAGACTCTTTACTGTCTGAGCTATCAGGGAATCCCAAAAAGTTGGGGGTAAACTCATCCAAATAATACATAATGAAAACATTATTTATAACACATTTCCCTAATCATTTTGCAAGGACCATCCTTTTGAAGTCTTTGAATTCTGCTGTGACACTGCTTGTTTTATGCTCTGGCTTCTTGGCCCAGAGGCCTGTGTGCACCCACTGGCTTGGAAGGCCAAGTCCCAACCACCAGATCATCAGGAAAGTCCCCTAATCACTGTTTAAAGCACTGAAAGAAGCACACGCTAGTTTTTAATAAAGGAAGCTTATGGAAAAGGCTGAATGAGTTGTTTCTATCTAGCTAAACTAAAGAGAAAATATTTTGAAAATCACCCCAAAATATAAGGCCAACTTCAATGCACTGCCTACAGCAAGAGTATTACCATGTTTCCCGTATTCCAAATTTTCAAAATTAATTCTCTCTAGGAAACCAAACACGAGTCAAATTCCTCTTGGCTGAGGTTAAATGATACATCGTTTGTCCTGAATATTTTCACGAACATGAAACAGAGGAGCGAATGCCCTAAGGAAGAGAATCGCTCCTCCTGCATCTTCTGCTCTTTGTGGGGGTTGCTGGCATCCGTTTCTTATTGACTAGATGATTTTCATTCTCTCAAACATCCAAACAAGTCCCTTGGGCCAGGCTGAAGGCAGGTGTTTCAGAGTGAATGTACCAGAGATGGTCCTCTCGTAGGGGATAATAAGAAGGTACTGACCCCATTTACTGTGGGGCCCAAAACTTTGTTGCTGGGGACACTGATCTCACAAAACTTCCACAGGCATTTTAATTCTCACAGGACCCAAATAACATCATTGTCTGTCTCGAGTGTCCAGTGACTCCTAAGCCTTGCACACGTGGCCACGTCTCTGACATTACCCCTCATCACTTGGTGCAAGCTCCCCGACTCCCTTCCAGTCCCCAGGACACTGTGTCCCTCTACCCTGCCTGGATCCTCCTCTCTGCGGCTCCTCCTAAAGAAGTGGCTGACACCAAGAACTTGAGGCTGGGTGGGGATGCATCATGAGACAGGGCCGGCCCTACTGAGTGGTACAGTGAACACCTATTCTCCCTGGCTCCCGCTCCTTGGACTCCATGTCTCACATGGTTCCTCCAGCTGTCTTAACTCTGTCATGACACAGTCACCTTAGAGGTCACCAAAAAGGTGCTGCTTTCAAGACACTAGCTCTGTAGAGAGCAACTCTACCCTGGACCTCCACCAGCTGGGGTCCGCTCTCCACCCTCAGGTCCTGCAGGTCCCTGACTCTTCCCGTCCTGCCGCTGGGCTTTGTGTCCTTCCATGAGGCTACACAGCCTCTCAAGCACCCAGCATGCTGCTGGGACCTTCCAGAAGACTGGTTGTTTGCAAATGAAAGTGCACATCAGAATCACCTGGAAGGCTTGGCCACCTCCCCGGGCCCCTTACACACAGACTGATTCAGGATGGGGACAGCGAATGGCACCAGGAGCATCTGTACTCCTAACAAGTTTCTGACTCGTGTTGGTGCTGAGGATCCAGGGACCATACTTGAAAACCACTTTGATTTCTTTGCATCAATGGAGTTTGTGTGCACAAGCTCTTTTTTATATAATACGATTGTTTTTCTTCTTTTCCTCTTGCCTGATTGCCTACTCCTTTCAATTTATATTTTCCTTTTTCAGCTTCCTCTGCTCCTGTCTGTGCCTTGGGTCTTCCAGTGACCCTGCTGGGCCTAGCTCTGCTCACAGCAAACAGGACACAGTGGTTCCCATCTCTGGCTCCATTATGTTCGCCTCTAAAATATCAGATGTAGCTGCACATTCTGCCAGGCAAACTAATCTGTGATATTTCAAATGTATTTCACGGACCAGAATAAACTGGCATATTTGAGCAAAGCGGTGTTCCAGCTATATTAGAGTATAAAAACTGGCATGAAATCAGGCCTCATGTAAACAGGAGATCATTATTACTTAGAATCCTATAATGAGCCCATCATACGGATCTCTAGGGCATTTGCAAACCCGTTTTTACATAATTATGTGAAGAACATGTATTTTATATGAGATGGTGAAATTAAATACAAAATAGGGCATTTTGAAATGGCTGTAATGTTTTAAATGAAGAAATGAAACTGTTTCGAGACATATGTAGGAGAGAAAATTTATAGACAGCAGTTTTTAAGAGGCTCTATTAATTCCAAAGAAAACACAGGATGAAAATGAAATACGCAAAGAATAAAATAAGAGGTCTCCCATAAAAATCAGGCTATGTGATTCAAGTGGTTCGTCTGCCTCCTAACAATGTGAATCTTACAAAGCAATGCTCACCCACATTAGCATTTCAATGGCACAACACTTTTGTTACACACTGTTGGACTGCTGTGATCAGCCCCTTCCCTCTGCCCTCCAATCTTGAGAGGCTCCCAAAGCGGGGAGGATGTGACTGGCTGGTGAATCTCCTATCTACACCTGTGCCAACCAGGCCTGGTATTTTCTAAACAGTTGCTGGATATTGGTGGAAAAATTAAAGACACAAATCAAATTCATCTTGTATCCATTCCATTCAGGAAGCATTCAATTTATAAAGCAGCTTTTGGAATTACAGACTACTTTATTCTATCCCAGAATGTCCCACACAGAGGCTATTCCCAATAATGCTCACACAGGCAATTTTTAGATCAAATGGAAATATTCAAGAAACATATATTGTCATTTTCAAATTTGATAGTAATATTTTGCTTTTATTTTCATGTAACATGTCCTTGTGAAAAGTGAAAAAGTGTTAGTAACTCAGTCATGTCTGATTCTTTGCGAACCCATGAACCGTAGCCCACCAGGCTCCTCTGTCCATGGGATTCTCTGGGTAAGAATACTGGAGTGGGTTGCCATTTCCTTCTCCAGGGGACCTTCCCAACCCAGGGATGGAACCCAGGTCTCCCGCACTGCAGGCCAATTCTTACTGCTAAGCCAGACAGCACGGTCCTTATATAAGCATAAAATGCATGAAACTGTTCTATACAAACAATTTCATAAATTGCTACTATATTAGTTACTTTGACAATTTGCCTTTCACCCAGTTAGAGCCTCACCTGTACTGTGCACCTTCTTCTTAACAGGTGAGTGGGAGGTCCACCCATGTGAACAATCTGTTCTAGGGGAAAAAGAGAATTACATTTTCCAAAATCCTTGAGGAAATTCTCTGGGTGTGTCCTGTGACAGCTCCTTTAAGTGGTTCCCTCTGCAGCCTGGCTTTGGGAGAATGCTGACTGTTCCCTCTCAAGGACCGAGCAGCCGGGGGTCAACATCAGCTCCAGTGGAAGCAGCTGTGTTGCTTTGGCACTGAGGAGCGGCAGATCCGAGGCCACATGGAGGCCTCCTGAGTTTATAGGTGGCTATGCCACGAGCCAAGCAGTAAAGTGGGCTGGGAAGATGGCAATCCTTTGGCAGCACCAGGGCGCATCCCTTGACTTTGCTCTATAAACCGAGGACAACTAAGAGTGTTTTCCACCTGGGACCAGGTAAAGGAGATGATCAGACAGGCGACGCATGAGAGCACTTTTGCCTCTTGGGTGTCCTTCAGCCTTGATTACACAAATAGAAGAGACGCTCCAGAGGTTTCCCAGCATAAGACCAAAGAAGCCAACGGCAAGGATGGGAATAAGCGCACGTCTTCTCAGCTGCTTCTTGTCCACAGTCCCCATGGCTGACTGTCCACATCCTGCAGAGGAAGAAGCTGCTCATCTAAACTTCAGGAGCTGGGACTGGAACCCAGAATTCTGCTGTCATGTGCATTTCTTCCTCCATCTACCTCTGACTCCCCTTCTGCCTGGCACAGTCTGTGTGCAGGCTGGAAAATAGTTTCTGGACACGAGGCAGAATGAGAGGAGAAGAGAGTTTATTAGAGCAGGAGATGCTGTTAGAATAGCGGGCAGGTTCAAGGGAGAGCCGATGCTTTCGTGGTGGCCTACTAGCCAAGTTTAGAGCTGCTGAACAAAGAAAATTCCTACTGGAAGGATGGTATTAGGTGGTGGGTTACAGTGATATAGGGTGGGTATTTTTACCTAATATGGGGTCAGGGCGCTGGCTGGTTTAGGTCAGGGGGAGCTCATGGCAACATTTGCTATGGGGCTTGGTCAGTTCCGAAGATGACCTTGGGTTGCATGTCTGTGGCCTTGGGACAAGGCCTTGCACCTGTGACCTTGCTGTTGGGCTCCACACTGCCCAGACTCTGCAGCACCGTGAACTGAAACGTCTGCTTCTATAACTGATGCTACTCCAACGAGCACATGGAAATGTAAGTCCTGAGGACGCCACTGCTTCCTCCTCATAAACCTCTTCAACCATCTCTAAAGATCTGGGCACCACTCCTCCAGTCCGCTGGCCTGAGACACAAGCACTGAGTTGTGGAGCAAAGAGGAAGCTGAGGAGACGTCCATGTGTGCGACTGACATAGCCACCTTTTGAAAAAATGTTGTAACCTTACTTCTGTGGTTAAGGACTAGGCTTTCCTAGGGTAATGAAACCAACCAAGCTACTCAAACCCCACCCGACTCAATGGACCGCAGGCTATCTGTATATGTGAGCTTCCCTTGCAGCCGCGGAGGAGACCGTAAATAAAGATGCGCATGTCTCCACGCAGGAGGAGCTGTCCATTCCTAGCCTGGGGCTCCCTTAGCCTGACTTCATAATTCACGTGTGTTCTGTTTTTCAGCATGAAGCCACAATTTTCTTCAAACATAAAATGTCCAAGATCCAATCAAATGAATTAGCCTCCCAATATCCTGATCTACTCAGTCTTTTTACTTTATTTATTTGCTACAAAATACGCAACTGTAACACAAACTGGTCGGCAGAGGCATGATGTCATCTTGAGGAGGAAGTTACACAGGTTTGTATATGGCTTCCTCGGTACATTAATATCTTTCAGTCAGTTACAGCAGTTGAACTCAAGATATTACAGTACAGGGAGCTGTGGGAGAATACCACACTAGACACAATTCACCATGTCCCTCAGCTCAGATTGGCGGTGTGCTTTGTCTTAGAAAGACTAACCATACAGGTCTCCCCACTTGACCTGAGCTCTGTAACTCAACAGCCTGAGCCCTACCATCAAGTAACTCTCACTTTTCTTCATAGCAACATCTTGTATGGAAAGCACTCCTTTATGAGGAATCAAGCATGTCTTTTCAATGACACTAGTAATTTTAATTAGGCATTTCCTTGCGGAGAAGGCAATGGCACCCTACTCCAGTACTCTTGCCTGGAAAATCCCATGGATGGAGGAGCTTTGTAGACTGTAGTCCATGGGGTGGCAAGGAGTCATACATGACTGAGTGACTTCACTTTCACTTTTCACTTTCATGCGTTGGAGAAGGAAATGGCAACCCACTCCAGTGTTCTTGCCTGGAGAATCCCAGCGACAGGGAAGCCTGGTGGACTGCTGCCTCTGGGGTCGCACAGAGTAGGACATGACTGAAGTGACTTAGCAGCAGCATGCTGAGATTACAAAGTCACGTGTCTTCTGAGTTGTCTGCTCTAACACTGTTTTCCCATGAGCTTTGCCATTACCCATGTCATTTTCCAGAACCCCAGGTATTTCCAAGACTACATATACTGTACTATAGCAGAAACACCTGAAATCTAGTTAGCTTGGTAACTTCCTCTGAAACAAAGAATGCAGAGTGCAGAACGTTGTTGAAAATGAGGTTACCAAGCTAACTGGTACTCTTGCCTACCCAGTCTCTCCCCCAGCTTCCCACATCCTCTGTTTCTATGGATTTGGTTGTTAATTATCACTCTGAACTGGCTGAGTTTTAGTAAAAATAAGATTGAATTGATAAAAATATTGTCCATTACCTACAAAACCACTAGAATTAATGCTGCTGTTCAGTTGCTAAGTCAGGACCCACTCTTTCGACCCCGTGGACTGCAGCACAGCAAGACTGCCTTTCACTCGTCTCCCAGAGTTTGCTCAGATTCACGTCCACTGAGTCAGGGATGCCATCGAATCGTCTCATCCTCTGCACCCACTTCTCCTTTTGCCCTTGGTCTTTCCCAGCATCAGGTGGCCAAAGTGTTGAAGCTTCAGCATCAGTCCTTCTAATGAATGTTCAGGGTTGATTTACTTTAAGATTGACTGGTTTGATCTCATTACAGTACAAGGGACGCTCAAGAGTCTTCTCTAACATTGCAATTTGAAAGCACCAATTCTTTGGTGCTCAGCCTTCTTTATGGTCCAACTCTCACATCCATACATGATTATTGGAAAAACCATAGCTTTGTCTATATGTACCTTTGTCAGCAAAGTGATGTCTCTGCTTTTTAATAATACACTGTCTAGGTTTCTCACAGTTTCCTTCCAAAGAGCAAGCTTCTCCTAATTTTACTTCTCCAGTCACCATATGCAGTGATTTTGGAGCCCAAGAAAATAAAATCTGCCACTGTTTCTACTTTTTCCACTTCTATTTGCCATGAAGTGATTGGAACAGATGACATGATCTTAGTTTTTTGAATGTTGAATTTTAAGCCAACTTTTTCACTCTCCTCTTTCACTCTCATCAAGAAGTTCTTTAGCTCCTCTTTACTTTCTGCTATTAGAGTGGTATCACCTGCATATTTGAGGCTGTTGATATTTCTCCTGGAAATCTTGATTCCAGCTTGTGATTCATCCAGCCCAGTATTTCACATAATGTATTCTGCATATAAGTTAAATAAGCAGGGTGACACTGAATTACTCTTTTCCCAATTTGGAACCAGTCTGTTGTTCCATGTCTGGTTCTAACTGTTGCTTCTTGACTTCCATACAGGTTTCTCAGGAGACAGGTAAGGGTCTGGTATTCCCATCTCTTTAAGAATTTTCCACAGTTTGTTGTGATCCACACAGTCAAAGCCTTTGGCGTAGTCAATAAAGCAGTACATGTTTTTCTGGAATTCCCTTGCTTTCTCTACAGCCCAAAGAATGTTGGCAATTTGACCTCTGGTTCCTCTGTTAAGTTCTTGGTTCATGTACTGCTGAAGCCTAGCTTGAAGGGTTTTGAGCATTACTTGCTAGTGTGTGAGATGAGTGCCATTGTGCGATAGTTTGGATATTCTTTGGCATTGCTTTTCTTTGGCATTGGAATGAAACCTGACCTTTTCTAGTCCTGTGGCCACTGCTGAGTTTTCTGAACTTGTTGGCATATTGAATTCAGCATTTTAACAGGATCATCTTTTAGGATCTGAAAAAGCTCAGCTGGAATTCTATCACATCCACTAACTTTGTTCACAGTAATGCTTCCTAAGGCCCACTTGACTTTACACTCCAAGACGTCTGACTCTAGGTGTATGACCATGCCACCGTGATTATCTAAGTCATTAAGACTTTTCTTGTATACTTCTGTGCATTCTTGCCACCTCTTCTTAATCTCTTCTGCTTCTGTTAGGGCCATATCATTTCTGTCCTTTATCATGCCCTCCTTGCATGAAATGTTCCCTTGATATCTCCAATTTGCTCAAAGAGATTTCTAGTCTTTCCCATTCTATTGTTTTTCTCTTGTAATTCTATTGAATTATAAGTATGATTAAATAAACATTTTGAGATTTTTGGCATAACTTGAGGCATTACTGGGCTTCCTTTGTGGCTCAGCTGGTAAAGAATCCGCTTGCAATGCAGGAGACCTGGTTTTGATCCTTGGGTTGGGAAGATGCCCTGGAGAAGGGAAAAGGCTACCCACTCCAGTATTCTGGCCTGGAGACATTACAGTCTGGGTTTATATGGAGAACAGTGGCAGATAAACTTCCAAGTATGAATTAGTGTCCACTTAAAAGCAGAATATTAACTACTATGAACTGGCCCCATTGCTCATTATCCCTAAGCCCCATGGATGCCTTACTGACTTCAGAGAGAAGTAATGCCACATGGAATTACGGCATCAAGGAGGACAAAAAAATACATCTTGTTCAGGTTTGCAGTTCAGCGGCTGTAGGCCCACATACAAAGATATTACAGTGGCCAAACATGCCGAGCGAGTGTCCTTTCACTTTCTGGCAGAGGAGAGTCACGAAGAATAAGATTCTGGAAATACACTGTTCAAAGAAGCCATATTTCCTTGGTGCAACAGTAACTGAGAACACAAGACATTCACTGAAAAACCACGTGGTTCAGCCAAGCTGCGTCAGGCACGATCGGTTGTGTCAGGAGTAATAGCTGGGCCGCAGAAGATGCTGGCCAACACTGCTCCAAACTCCCACTGCCACCAGCTGTTTCATGGATATAAGCGCATGTGCACACGCACGCGCACACACACACACACACATGCACACGTACACACACACACAGCATTATACTGATCTAGTTTCAGTTTTATCCCTGGGGCTCATATGATGCCCACAGGCTGATGTAGATACTCACACCTCAAAGCGTATACAGATTCCTTCGAGAAGGAAAAAATCTGAAAAGAACCAAAAAATAGTATGCCCCTGTAATCTTCATAGATGCAGTTTATTATTATGTATATATGCACAAACATGAACGTGTAAATTCCTTATGTCTGAAGAGCTCTATACCCATAGACAAAATAAGGTTATAAAGAAAAAAATATGTAAGATTACAAAAGAAATTAAAAATCACCTCTCTTCAATATAATGGTTAATATTAGTTTATCAAAACCGTAACCCTGTTCCCTGCATGAACACGGCCTGCTGCCTGGCCAGGCACAGCTTCTATGGCACTGCCACCTCGCCACTGCTTTCTGTTCTGTAGAGACGAATTTCATCCTCTCTAGTTCTGAATTTAAACCACTCCACAACCCTTTATGTTGTGGAAACCTCACTGGCAGAAACACATTATTATCTCCATATTTTGTCTGCCTCTGTTGCTCCCTGAATAATGTCCTACAATTAAAGGAATACTGGTTGGCACTAACACGATGGTAAAACACCATCAGAATACAGTCACCCAGGTGACAAGAACACACACAGACCTGTTCTCACCATCACAATACAGTCACCCAGGCGACCAAGAACACACACAGACCCGTTCTCACCATCACAATACGGCCACCCAGGTGACCAAGAACACACGCAGACCCGTTCTCACCATCACAATACAGCATCCAGATGATCAAGAATATGCTCAGATCCACTCTACTAGATTAGCACTGCAATGCAAAACACCCAGAACACAGATCATCTCACCCGAGGAAACACCAGCCCTCAAGAATATACTCAGAGATGAGGATGTGAGAGGGAAGATCCCCTGGAGAAGGAAATGGCTACCCACTCCAGCATTCTCGCCTGGAGAATCCCAGGGTCAGAGGAGCCTGGCAGGCTATAGTCTGCGGGGTCACAAAGAGTTGAACATGACTGAGCAACTAACAGTTTTAATCTTTTTTAGCCTGAGTTTCCTTATCTGCAAAGCCATGAGAGTAGCACCCTTCTAAGAACACAGCAGTGTGGATTAAAAATAAGATGATATGAGATGATGCTGGCCAAATATTTAGTACAGTAAGTCCTCAATGCATGTTAGCTATTTCTATGGTTTCAGCAATACTTATTCAGCAAGCATTTGTTGTGTGTCAAGCACTGGACTTTATGTTGGGGGCTAAGAAAGAAAAGGCAGAGTTGACATCCTCAACGGGATCAAAGTCTGTAGAAAACACATGAGAAGACAGGACCGTGGGACATAAATGTCATGCTAAAGAGATGCTGTAAGTGTGCTTATTGATTGGGGATTGGTTGCCAATCAGCTGCTTTCTTGCCAATTTTAAATCATAATCTCATGAAGTCTGTAAGAAGAGAGTCAAGGACATAAGTGAGGTTTACCACAGCCATTGTTGACACATTTGAAACTTCATGATTTCCAGGTAAAGGAGGTGAGCTGAAGTCCCCTCCTGACATGATTTAGGACCTGAACGCTCCCCATGCATACATACTAAGTCACTTCAGTTGTGTCCGACTCTGCAACTCTATGGACTGTAGCCTGCCAGGCTCCTCTGTCCAAGGGATTCTCTAGGCAAGAATACTAGAGTTGCCATGCCCTTCTCCAGGGGATCTTCCCCACCCAAGGATCAAACCCACACCTCTTAAGTCTCTTGCATTGGCAGGTGGGTTCTTTACCACTAGTGTCACTTGGGAGCCCCCTAAAGTTCCCCAGACCTCTATAATCAATGCATGCCGTGGCACTAGCTTGTTTGTCATACTCAAGGAGAAAACATACGTCACAATTTTGCAATTCAATTTTTGCTTTGAATCAGAGCCATTCTTTTTCTCTCTTACTTGAATTTTGAAAATTAAAATTCAGGAGTGCTGGATATTGGCGTGAAATGTCCTTCTAGAAAGTCCCCAGCCTCAGTGCCATAATGACATCAGCAACTGGCCCCAATGAATGCTAAATTCTCAAACTCACAGCAAGACTGCAGATCCTAATCTTTGATATTCTGTCATTCCACTCTGCTTACTCAGAAAATGGATCCATCTGTAGGTGCAAAATGCAAATTTCAGGGAAATGGCACCTTAAAATATTCTGACATAATGTTCCATCAGCAGTCCTTATAGTTAGACAAATAAAGACAATGAGGAGCCGCACAGACCTGTTAACATCTGCTCAAAACCTGCACCCGCATTTCCTTGCCTCTGCTTGCACTAACTCAAGCTAGAATTCATTTAGGTAATTCCTTAAGCTCCGAACGCTTAGCATGTCACATTTCCACCAAGTCTCATTTATATAATTAGTGCTAACATATGGCCCACAATCAACACTGGAGATTTGGAATCATTTTTAGCATGCCGTTAGACCTGAAGGGGTATGGATTCAATATGGAGGGAAGAGAATTAGGCATGCAAATTCCATTTGTGATAACAAGAGCGTAGCAATGGAAATTTACCCCCAAAAGGTTCGGCTGCTAATCACATAGCAAGCAGAAAGAATTACATTCTTAATAACCTTCACCAAGTGCAATAAAAGGAAATAGAAGTTTGTTTTATGGCAAGCTTTTGGTTACTATTGCTACCCCTAAACGCAGAAGTATTTTACAAACCAGTGCTAACAACTAAGATCACCTCAGCAGAATTCCCCTTGCACAGTCTGCTTTCAGTATCTGAATCAAGACACCCTCTCGGCATCATTCTGTTAGAGTTCATATCCAATCCTGCATGTCTACAGAGATCACTCTTTTCCTGTATTGAACTCAATGGTCTTCCTATTCAGGTGTTATTGATTCTTATTCCAAAACTTGGCAGCAGAAATTAACTCTTATTCCCATAATTTTTTTAATAGTTAAAAAGCTCTGAGATGATGGGGATATAAGAAAAAGTAAGGATAATTGGCGTAGCCAGGTTCTAGAAGCTTCATAAATCAAAAATTGAATCCATAAGTTAATGGGAGAATTTCTCTAAACCAACACATCTTACTTTTTCTCATAAATCAATACAACTATGCTCTTGGTAATAATACTTACCTACTTTGGGCCAGGCAATACAGTATAAAGAATGTAATACCACTCTTCAGTTCAGTTCAGTTCAGTCATTCAATCGTGTCCGACTCTTTATGACCCCATGAATCGCAGCACGCCAGGCCTCCTTGTCCATCACCAACTCCCGAAGTTCACTCACAAAACTCCTAAAGTTGAGATTATCTTGATTTCACAGATGAGTAAACGAAGGTCACTTGATACAAGGTCCGTCAAATAGTAATGGCAGAGAACTCTGACGCCTGAGTTTTTCTTTCTTAAATTGGAGAATTATCGCTTTACAATATTGTGTTGGTTTCTGCCCAACAACATGAATCAACCTTCAATATACACACATCCCCTCCCTCTTGAACCTCTTCCCTACCTCCCACCCCATCCCCCTCCTCTAGAGCATTAGGTTTGAGCTCCCTGCATGATAAGGCAAATTCCCACTGGCTATCCATTTTACATATGGTAAAGTATATGTTTCAATGCTATTCTCCTAATTTGCCCCACCCTCTAATTCCCCAACTGTATCCACAGATCTGTTCTCTATCTTTGCATCTCCATTGCTGCCTTGCAATATTCAGTCTCATTTTTACCATCAAACAGCTGTGTGAGCTGGAATAAATCACTTAACATGTCCAAACTTACATGAAAATGTCTATAAAATGAGGATATAGGACCAAAAACCTCTAAGAAGGCTTCCATATCAGTATGACCAAACCATCCCATCCTGCAGAATCTTTGTCTTCCCTTTAGGAAAAAAAGTATAACCTTCAGCCTGGGATCCTGATTAGTTGTACTTCCTTCTCATGGGAATGTCTGATGAGACACAATGAACCACAAATGTAAAACTCACAATTACTCCCGGATGTTGGGCCTCCCAACCACGTAAACCGGGCAGCTGTGTGTGTGTGTGCATGCACGCTCAGGTGCATCTGACCCTTGGAGACCCCAGGCTCCGCTGTCCATGGAATTCTCCAGGCAAGAATACTGGAGTGGGCTGCCATTTCCTCCTCTAGGGGATCCTCCCAACCCAGGGATCGAACCTGTGACTCCTATATTGGCAGGAGGATTCTTTACCATCAAGTCACCCGGAAGTCCTCAAACTGGGTATCTACCTAATATAAATGTCAGTCTCCTTAGCTTTAAAAGGAGTTTGATTCAAGATTCTCACATGGTCTAAGAATGACATGCTGGGTAATCCACAGGAAAATGAAGCAAAGATAAGAATAATACGTAAGGCTCTATTTATTCAGTGCAAAGGGATTTCTTTCGCTCTATGATTGTGTCTTAGTTTTTTGTGTTAAAATCGCTGAAGAAACAGTAAGTTTTTAAAAAAAATATCATTTGACATAATAAAAAATTGGCAATCCTAAGTTAGTGCGTATCTCCAGGAATGCTCTGGAGTGCTCCACTTCCCCTAACAATCACCTAGTCTAGCTTTCTGTTTATGGGGACTTCCCCACATAGGGTACTGTATAGGATACTCTATGTTTCACCTATGACTATTCTTGTCTTTCTCCAGGCTCTATTAGCTCAGAAGGTAACACCCTTTAAATTCATCCCCATTCTAAAGTATCAGCAACAACACACACACACACATGTCATCCTCCATGGCAAACTAGACATCAAGTCTTGTTGACTCTGAACATCAGAATTACTCAAATCTGTTCATTCCAAGTTACTTCATTAGATTAGGGCCTCAATACCTTAAATACAAATTAGAGTAAATAAACCCAAAGTCCATTTTAAATTTAAAGTTTGATGCATCTGTTTGTTGCTTTCTAAGTGGTTTCTTCCCAACAATTATGAATATAGCTACAAAACCATGTGGCTTATTATTGCTTCTCAATGCCTCCTGCAATAGTGGCTCTGGGGAAGTGTTAAAGCAGGTGAATATCTAGATGAGCCAGAGGTCATGAAACCTCAGTTCAGTCTCATTTTTACCATCAAACAGCTGTGTGAGCTGGAATAAATCACTTAACATGTCCAAACTTACATGAAAATGTCTATAAAATGAGGATATAGGACCAAAAACCTCTAAGAAGGCTTCCATATCAGTATGACCAAACCATTCCCATCCTGCAGAATCTTTGTCTTCCCTTTAGGAAAAAAAGTATAACCTTCAGCCTGGGATCCTGATTAGTTGTACTTCCTTCTCATGGGAATGTCTGATGAGACACAATGAACCACAAATGTAAAACTCACAATTACTCCCGGATGTTGGGCCTCCCAACCACGTAAACCGGGCAGCTGTGTGTGTGTGTGCATGCACGCTCAGGTGCATCTGACCCTTGGAGACCCCAGGCTCCGCTGTCCATGGAATTCTCCAGGCAAGAATACTGGAGTGGGCTGCCATTTCCTCCTCTAGGGGATCCTCCCAACCCAGGGATCGAACCTGTGACTCCTATATTGGCAGGAGGATTCTTTACCATCAAGTCACCCGGAAGTCCTCAAACTGGGTATCTACCTAATATAAATGTCAGTCTCCTTAGCTTTAAAAGGAGTTTGATTCAAGATTCTCACATGGTCTAAGAATGACATGCGGGTAATCCACAGGAAAATGAAGCAAAGATAAGAATAATACGTAAGGCTCTATTTATTCAGTGCAAAGGGATTTCTTTCGCTCTATGATTGTGTCTTAGTTTTTTGTGTTAAAATCGCTGAAGAAACAGTAAGTTTTTAAAAAAAATATCATTTGACATAATAAAAAATTGGCAATCCTAAGTTAGTGCGTATCTCCAGGAATGCTCTGGAGTGCTCCACTTCCCCTAACAATCACCTAGTCTAGCTTTCTGTTTATGGGGACTTCCCCACATAGGGTACTGTATAGGATACTCTATGTTTCACCTATGACTATTCTTGTCTTTCTCCAGGCTCTATTAGCTCAGAAGGTAACACCCTTTAAATTCATCCCCATTCTAAAGTATCAGCAACAACACACACACACACACATTTTTTTAACAAGGTGTAAAAAGGAGGAGATTGCATTACAACATGGAAGGCGAGAATTCTACCACTTAACCACACAATGTCTTGGCTCCCTGATAGCATGGGATGATAAGCAACTTGAAAATTAATGTTGCTTGCTTTTGTTTTTACAAGTCCTTTGGGCAACTCTATCTCAGATAATTCCTCACTGTCCATCTTCTCTCCTTGGGTTCCAATCCTCATTTTCTCCCTAAATTCCTCAAATTTTCATGAAGAACATAACAGATGAGTAAATTTAATGCTCCAAGAGGTTAACTAACTTGCTGGAGTTGACAGAGTCAGTAAGGGACAGACTCAGACCCCAAAGCCAGAGACTCGTCATTGCACAGCCTACTCAGTCTGCAGACCCCATCACTGTCGAGGGGTAGAATGAAATCCTGGGGTCCACGGCTTCCCCCAGCATGTGGTAAGTTACACTGGCTGGATATACCGGGAACTCACATAGGCAGGAACTCAATTTGGGCCAGCTAATGGGAGGGTGCTTACGGAATATTGCCACAGAGACGCAAGATAAGGGGGAAAACCATAGGAAAGGAATTAAGATGGAAAAGAAATCTGAGTTGCAACTTAAAAGGCATTCACTTAAAATCCTTCCGATCCCCCATGTGATTGCAAAATGCAACAGGAATTGGGATTAACTGAAATCTTTAAACACAAGACAGAGCTCCTCCCTTCTCACACTGAGTCTCCGCCCCACATTGTCAACATCACAGACCTGGGTCTCAGTCCTGAGAGTGTTTTGAGTCAGTGAAGCAACTCCCACCCATGGATGTGCTCCTATTATTTCCATGGCTGAATAGAAGGGACTATTTGATATTAAACTGGCAAATGAAACCCCTTTGTTCTATGAAAACTTGAACCCACGAGCCACACCTTTGACTACAGACACAGACCTCACCACCATTTAAAGGAGACATGTTTACATCCCTGCCAATCAAGACTTTTCCACCAAAGTCAGCTGAAAAGACTCTCAGAGCTCACTTTAACCCTATGCTGCCATCCACAAAGCTTATTTACATAACAAAATTAAAGTGTGCTGAAATGAGTAAGAACATTGTTTCGATGAGAATCATAAAAATTATCTAAAATGAGTGACATTTGCTTATGAGGACAAGCATGGCACAAGGGTGGCACAGACTGCACGGCGTGTGGGTTATTCCTCAGTCACATGTGCATGTACACTCACATCGCACTGAGACCACACATGTTCATGCATGATTACATACAGGCACTCGTGTGGTACATGCTAAAATGTGTTCACAAATTAACTTCTGGGATTAGAAGACTAGGAATCCAGAATTAACTTTATTAGCTGTGCAAAGAATAGGCTCATCAGCTGTGATGGTTTCACAGAAGAATTTAAGTTCTAAATATCATTATCGGAACAGCTAATCTGAAACTAAAAAGTGCTACATATGACCTTGGAAAACTGAATTGGTAGGGTCTATCAAAACTGGACATTGATGAAACTCTTGATGAGAATATTTAGGAAGAAATCTGCTTTTCTCTGACCTGGCAAATATTTTTTATGGCAAAAGGTAAAAAGAGCCTGCCTTTATTATAATACAAAAGGGAGTGAGGACCTGAACTTAATCATTTAGGCAGTTTGTATTTGTCACCTCTGTAAAACTATAGAACAGACAGTTTTTCTGAAAGTTAAATATAGAATGAACATATGATCCAGCAATTCCGTTTCTAGGTATATACCCAAAAGAATTGAAGGCAGGGACTCAAACAGACACTTGTATATCAGCAGTCACTGCAGCATTATTTACAATAGCCAAAAAGTAGAAACAAACCAAATGTCCATCAACAGATAAACAAAATGTGACATATACAAACAATGAAATATTATGCATCCTGAAAAAAGGAATGTAATTCTGATACATGGTACAACATGAGTAAGCCCTGAAAATAATATGCTGAGTGAAATAAACAGACACAAAATAAAAAAAAAATATTGTATAATTCAACTTGTATGCAGTACTAAGAAGAGGCAACTCTACATAGAAATAAAGTAGAATGTAGGTTACCTGGCAGTGGGAAAGATGAATGGGAGAATTATTATAGGACTGGCACAGAATTTGTTTGGGATTATAAAAAAGTTCTGGAAATGGACAGAGTAGTGCTTGCACAATATTGTGATACACTTAATGTCATCAACTGTACATCTTCAGTTCAGTTCAGTTGCTCAGTCATGTCCGACTCTTTGCGACCCCATGAATCTCCAGCACGCCAGGCCTCCCCGTCCATCACCAACTCCCGGAGTTCACTCAGACTCACATCCATCGAGTCGGTGATGCCATCCAGCCATCTCATCCTCTGTCATCCCCTTCTCCTCCTGCCCCCAATCCCTCCCAGCATCAGAGTCTTTTCCAATGAATCAACTCTTCGTATGAGGTGGCCAGAGTACTGGAGTTTCAGCTTTAGCATCATTCCTTCCAAAGAAATCCCAGGACTGATCTCCTTCAGAATGGACTGGTTGGATCTCCTTGCAGTCCAAGGGACTCTCAAGAGTCTTCTCCAACACCACAGTTCAAAAGTATCAGTTCTTCGGCACTCAGCCTTCTTCACAGTCCAACTCTCACATCCATACATGACCACAGGAAAAACCATAGCCTGACTACACAGACCTTTGTTGGCAAAGTAATGTCTCTGCTTTTGAATAAACTATCTAGGCTGGTCATAACTTTTCTTCCAAGGGGTAACCGTCTTTTAATTTCATGGCTGCAATCACCATCTTAAATGGTTTAAATGGTAAATTTTATGTTCATTTTATTACAATGAATATATATATATATAATCTTTCTGGGTTCATAGTTATTAAAGCTTAGCATCACAAGGCAGTGATTCTGTCTATAAATTATTATTTATTTTTAACTGGAGAGAAACAGAGTATCTGCTGGGCTGAACAACAAAATCGATGGGGGAAATCAAAAAGTGTGTTGTTCCCCAAAATATGAGCCTGGAACACAGAAGTCCTCGAGACCTAAAAGGAAAATACACCATTCTCTAACAAATCCCATGGAACAGTGAAGACCCCAGGGCTTTAGTAGAAATTTTGAAAAGCAGGAGGAAAGTGGGTTGTATTAATAGATATAAAAGTGCCAACATGATGCTTCTGAACTATAGAAACATTGATTTCATATGGTCCACATTAAACCTGGAAGGCTACCTTGTCTCTCTCCTTACCCTTGTCATCACATTGACCCAGCCAAGTTGATCTGATCACCTCTCAAGCCGTCTCTCTCTCTCTCCCTTCAAATAATCACCTCTAACCAGCACATCATTGACTGTGCAGGGGTGTGGGCGTTAACTATCTAGGCTGGTCATAACTTTTCTTCCAAGGGGTAACCGTCTTTTAATTTCATGGCTGCAATCACCATCTTAAATGGTTTAAATGGTAAATTTTATGTTCATTTTATTACAATGAATATATATATATATAATCTTTCTGGGTTCATAGTTATTAAAGCTTAGCATCACAAGGCAGTGATTCTGTCTATAAATTATTATTTATTTTTAACTGGAGAGAAACAGAGTATCTGCTGGGCTGAACAACAAAATCGATGGGGGAAATCAAAAAGTGTGTTGTTCCCCAAAATATGAGCCTGGAACACAGAAGTCCTCGAGACCTAAAAGGAAAATACACCATTCTCTAACAAATCCCATGGAACAGTGAAGACCCCAGGGCTTTAGTAGAAATTTTGAAAAGCAGGAGGAAAGTGGGTTGTATTAATAGATATAAAAGTGCCAACATGATGCTTCTGAACTATAGAAACATTGATTTCATATGGTCCACATTAAACCTGGAAGGCTACCTTGTCTCTCTCCTTACCCTTGTCATCACATTGACCCAGCCAAGTTGATCTGATCACCTCTCAAGCCGTCTCTCTCTCTCTCCCTTCAAATAATCACCTCTAACCAGCACATCATTGACTGTGCAGGGGTGTGGGCGTGAGGAGACAGGTGAGGGGAGAGGGGTAAACTCCATCTACCTGGGGGCCAGGCCATAATGCAACAGATCCCATTGGTCATCAGTAGGTACGGCCATACTGTCATCTCCAGTCATCCCCAGGTTTAGTTTAGAGAATACAGATGTGGTGTTGCCAGTCTTCTGATTTTCCAAAAGAAGCTAGACATCTGGATTGGGATGAAAATCTGTTAATTTTTAAAACGCTGGATCAATTTTTAAAAACACAATGCATGCCAAATAAAACATCTGTAGACCTAACTCTCTCCACGCAGCTGCCAGTGCTGTACACAGGTGATCCAGCTGTAGTGGGCAACTGCCGGGACAGACGTGCCGATGCAGTCCCTGAGCAGTCAAAGCTTCCTCCTGCTGAAGCCACAGAGGGATGAGAGTCTTTCCCACTCCCCACGTTACCTGCCCTCCTCCCCTTCTTTGCACCCTTTCCTTGATCTGGGTCCGAGGATTTTCCTTGGGCTCTTGGAATGGAAACAAGCCCCACATCCTTTGGGGCAACATGTGCATTTGGGTGGGGAGGCGTTGCTGGGAAACAGTGGTAAGGGTGGGAAACGACATGTTCTCCACTCACCCTTGCATTTAGGGCAAGTGCTGGCAGCTGGGTGGGCTCTTCAAGTGAGAGTTAGCTGTGAGAGTTACAGGCCCGCCTCAGCACTGTGCAGAGGCGACATCACATCAGTGTACAGCAAGTCCTCTGCATACGAGCCTTCACGTTGTGAACTTTCAAAGATGCAAACCCGCACACGCGTGTCCAACCATGCAAGTTGATTCACAAGGCTGGCACACGCTGTCACATGCATGCGTCTTCTATAAGTGGTTGTGCTTTTGTGTACTTTATTGCAGCTGGCGGGCTAGAGTCCATGGAGTCACAAAATGTCAAACAGGACTTAGCAGCTGAGCATAAACACACTGTACAGAGTAGCACAGAATCTTCTCTTCCAGCCCAGGATGCCCAGAAGTAAGTGTACAAGCAACGACACATGGCCGGCTGCATTAGTTGGGTACCTAGGCTAACTCTGTTGGACTTACGAATGAACTGGACTTTCAAACATGCTCTCAGAATGTAACTCATTTGTATTTAAAGGGACTTACTGTATTGAATCAAACTGAGTGACAACCAGTTGTTTCTGGCACAGAATGAAGAATTGTTATGGAGAAAGATAAAGGGACAGAAATAAAGACAGGAAGGAGGACAAGAGTTTATTTTCCATTTTCATATATCTGTTTTACTCATCATTAAAAATCAGGCATGCCTCAAATGAGACAATTACTTTTTGAAGTCACATCCTTAAATTATACAAAAAGATGAATCTTACATTCTTTTACACACAATAGTCAAGAAAGATTTAATTTTACTTCTCATGACAGCTCAACAGTCATAGAAGACGAGCGCTGAAGATTTACCCAGACTCCTCGTAGATGCTTAACCCAGGGATGGCCTTTTCCCTTGGAATTTTGGCAAAGAACACCCTACACACTCCACAGTATTTAATTAACCAGAGACCATTCTCAAGTACACTTAATTATAGGTCAGTATTCCGACTATATAAATCATGGAAAAGGAAAGGAAATGACACAAAAGCCCTAGACTAATATAATTTATAGCTATCTGAACTAACACAAGGGAAGAATGGTACTGTGCTATAATTAAAGATTAGGTTAGTGCCAAAAATCATAATTTTCTGCCTGGCTTTAAAAGCAAATGTCATGTTAATGATAGTTAACTTCTGATTACGCAAGGATGATTATATATAGTTTGTGGATTATCTATGCCCTCATTTTCTTTCCCTCCTCCTCATGTTGCTTTATTGCTAATTAATCCCTCTATCAGAATTCTTATTAAGGAAAGGAAGAGAAGTCGAAAATCAAATTAGTCCTTTGGGCTGATTGTTAGCTGACTCAGATAAGAGTCTTGGTTAAGCTGATGTGAAAACACAATGTTTTTCTGGACTTGCCCTTTATACTGTAGTGCTTCCTGACCTTCTAACTAAGATCATCTGAAGCTAGGCTTCCTGAGATGCTAAAATACCATATTATACATAATAGTCTGAAGATATTTTTATTTTGTCGTGTGACCTGTGGTCCCAACAGATAAAATTCAGCCAACGTCTTCATTCAATATATTAATATGTAAGACAAATAGAATCTCAGGAATAGCTCTGTACCCCAATCACCATCACACATCTCAGAATTATGATGCTAAATAAGAAGCACTTATGACTGCGCCATATCCCTACCCCACACAAACATGGACAGGGAGATACAATTACAAAATGAAAACATTTTAGAAGTGCAATTCTAGAATATTTTGAGACTCTAGGAGGATTTTCTTAGTAGTACCTTTGGCCCTTTAGCAACTATGCTGTTTCCAAATAGTTAAGCTTCAGAAGACTTCAGATCCTCTCAAATAGGTATTCAATTTGTATATCTTCCTAAAATACTATGAACAAAATTCACCTACTCTGTGCCAATTTGTCAGTGGCGAAATCAAGAGACGATTAACACTGAGTAGAAACGATGAACAACCAGACAGAGCTCTCTGCCAATGGGCCTGCAGGAAAAATCAGCCTGCAGACGGCCATGCTTTGGCAACTCAGTTAGGATCATGCTATATCAGAGTCATCACACAAGAAATGAAAGACAATCTAATTTCTGAATCTAAACAAGATCTCCTCCTCCTGCCAGGCGTGCCTGAGTACATCCCACCCATCTCCCACAGGAGAGGACCATGGGAGCCTGACCGTAGGAGATGGCAGCGTGGGCCACATCCTGGGGACTGTGAAAATTCAGCACAAACCTGGTCCTTTTCCACTATCTGCCCACAGCGTTAGAGGTGTCAATGTTTCTGCACACTAACAACAGCTCTTCACACTCGCTTCTGTGAACTCAGAGGAGACTGTAATTGTAGGGATTAAACACTAGGGAAGGCTGAGAGGGGGCGCAGAGCCAGGACAGGGTCGGCTCCAGGCTCTCACGCTGCCACAGGTTTTCTGGGCTTTCTTAAGGCATGGCGAGTTCGTTCGTTTGCTTTGGAGGTTATGTGCGGCATCTACAGCTTTCCAGGGAGTGAAGGGGCGCGGTGGGCTCTCTTTTGGTGCCTCTTGGGGCTCAGCGAGACGTGGATATACAGAATGACAGAATGCCTTTGTTCTATACCTAAATGTAACAAAGCCATTTGACTTCTGCTTAAAACCTGCAACAGAGTATGAAAGTGCATTATGGATTAAATTAGTCAGCTACAGCCCATTACTGCGCTTTACGAAGAAAATGACAAAACATTAATAAACAGCCGCCTTTCAAAAATACCCACCTCTGGAAAACATAAGTTAATGCAATCACAGTCCAAAAGGAATGTAAACCAATATTATAATACCACATGATATGGTTCGTTAAACACTTCAAGTCTTTAGGGTGTTTTCGGAATTGCAAAATATTTCTGTCATCTCCCCTCTGTAATTTGGTACTCCAAAATACCATTAACTTTTAAATGTACCAATTTGCTTTTTGCTGCTTGATAAATCTTATTTGTCATTCACAGGCTCTAAATTCATTTTATGCTTTATGATAGCTCACTTAAAAACTTTTTCCAGTGCAGCAAATTCCTCAATAAAAAAGCCTGAAAATGAAATGGTATTTGATTCTAATAGTACAGTAGTACAGCCAGCCATTTTCTCCTTTGACATTAAAATGGATAAAATTATTTATGGTAGAAAAATTATTTATACTTTGATTACAGAAGCAACCAGCACACTTATTAAAACTCAGTACAGCTAGCGCATAAGAGATGCGAAAGAATTAGTTTCATGCATTAGACTACAAAAAGACAGAAGTTTCTATTAAAAGAGACTTCAGGCTTACTCATCTACAGTTTATAGACCAAGACCAAATTCAACTTAACAAAAAGTAAGAAATTCAGAGCATATGGTAGGTTTCCCTCAACAGACATGCCAGTAAGAAAGACAAAAGCAGTTTAAATCTTCAAAGTCACCTAAACAATATATTAAAAAGAGCCATTCTTACCAGAAAGATCTTCCAGATTATCTTTGGGTTACACTGATTCAGGCCGAGACGTGCCCATAACTTTTCCACCCTCAGCCAGAATGGTAGGCGAGCAGTTAACAGATTATCAACCATTACCACACAGCACCTGACTTTCCACACCGAGAGCAAGCCGCGGTGAAACGGCTTCGCCTTTTCCCTGCCCTGGCTAGCCAGGGCCAACGGCACAGCTGGATTTCACAAGTCACAATGAACACAAAAACGCAGACAATACCTTTCAGCAAAATAACAATTGAAATCGCTTGATTATTTATCATTATGTCCTTCAAAGGGAACTTCACTGAGAAGCTGAGACGTCCCTTAACAAAACAAAAACGTCTTCTCTGAAGGTTCCAAGGATGTTGAAAAACTTTTCTTTTTTTTAATATATATGTAGCTATTACCTTATTAGAAAATAGAGAAATACGTTTATGTGTACTGGAGTTTAGAATGCCAATATTTTGTTTTCTAATGTTTTATTTGATGCTCTCTCACCAGATTACATCCTTATACACTACAACACAAAAATAAAGGGGTTGTGAGAAAAACGATCATTACAAAATCTATGGATATTTTTCAAGTTCACTGTTTTAAACTTTGTTAGATGGGCCATTGTTTAAACAGTAAGGCTCCTCATCTTCTGGAGCACATGTCTCTGAGTGTTCAAGAACCATCTTGCTCTTGAGAAGCTCAGCTGTAGGTGCACACGCCAGCTGTGGGCCCAGTCTACTCTAACCACCAGTCCACATTGCTGCTCCTGGCTGCAAGAGGTAAAAACTCTACTCAGTGACAAGACTGTGAAAAGACAGTGTCACTAAGAAGCTAACAGAACTACCAAGTTTGAATACCCAACTTTATTTAAAATGGCTTCTGAAAAATTCTTGACCAGAGTATGAAACATCATTTAAGGAATTTCTTTTAAGGCTTAGGGGAGAAAAGCATGCTAACTAGTCTTTCCTAAAACATTCATATTTTAAACATTTATTATTTTCATGGAGATGTAAAGAATTGTAAAGAAAATTTTGAAGTGAAATACTATTGTCATTGGTCTTTTTCCTCAATCAAATATCTCTACTTCAACAAACTGAAAAGACGTACATATTTTACACTTGCTTTGTGAAAAATAGATTCACATACAAGGAAACAACCTTGAATTGTTTATCTGTTCAAGTATACACCCTCTTTCTTCCTAAAAATTATTTTTCCATTATTTATGATAAGGGAGATTATTATGACTTCACATTGTCACAAATCTGAGTCATGCTTTATTTCAATTTTTTAAGAAAGAAGATAGATTTCTTTACCTACTTGATTTCTCTAGTTCTCTCATTTAAGGATGTTTTATTAGTAAGCGAATTACATAGGCTTCCCCTCTTCCATAATGGTTACTTTCTTTCTCTGAGCAGGGAGAGAAATAAAATGAAAGAAAGATGGAAGTGGAAGAAAGAACTCCATGAGTTCTGTCAGTCAGCGGCAGCTTTCCCAACTGAAGTAGCAATAAATTATTATATGATTTGATCCTGCTGGATGTTTCTTGGGTTTAATTAATAAATACTATTTTTCTGGGTACACATCAAAACCTCCAACAAACAATCTCTCTGAATACATATTGATTACAATATTATTTGTCCCCATATTATTTTCTTTAAATACCAGAAATATCAAAGCAGATTAATTTGATAAACTCAGCCCATGATAAACATAGAGAAGGCTTTGAGGTTTCTGGAAAATGGCAACAGATATACTGAACATAAGGATACGTCTATCCTCCTCTTTTTTTGTGTGCTCATTCATGTTCAACTCTTTCGGACCCCATGGACTGTAGCCTGCCAGGCTCCTCTGTCCATTGGATTTTTCAGGCAAGAATACTGGAGTGGGCTGCCATTTCCTCCTCTAGGGGATCTTCCCAACCCAGGGACTGAACCCACATCTCCTGCATCGGCAGGTGGATTCCTTAACACGGCACTACCTGGGAAGCCTAGATCTATCTATGAATATGTGTAAAAGATGTGTGCCTATGTACACACTTAGAACAAATTAAAATGCATGTTTAATGAGCTCTTTAGAGTTGCTATCGAATATGAACTTGATGGCAATTAAAATGATAAAGCGAAAGTGTTGGTAACTCAGCCGTGTCAGACTCTTTGCAACCCCATGGACTGCAGCCCTCCAGGCTCCTCTGTCCATGGGATTTCCCAGGCAAGAATACTGGAGTGGGTTGCCATTTCCCCCTCCAGGGGATCTTCCTGACCCAGGGATTGAACTTGAGTTTCCTGCATTGCAGGCAAATTCTTTACCATCTGAGACACCAGGGAAGCCCAGAAAATGATAAAAGAAAACACACTGAAGTGCCTTCAAGAATTCCAGCACGTGCAAGTCACCACACAGGGAGATGACTGCCCGGTGGGGACCGGGTCTTCCATGCCGGTGCTGCTGCTATAGACTGGCGGTGGAGGAGAGCTTCACCCAGTTTGAGAACTGTGACTTCTTGAGACCTGTTGGGAGTCACTGCCTTCCTTTCCTTTCTCTCTGTTTGATTATAGATCAGGAAGTGCCTTTAATCCCCTCGGGTGAGAAGGCCAAATTTCTTTCTCATCAGAGTATATGGTTCATGAAATAGGTAAAAGTAATATTTTTTTCTGTCAAGCAGCCTCCAAAACTTGGGAATTTTTATTTATTGTGGATCTCAAAAGCATCTAAAGATATAGCTCAACATTCAGTTAAAATCACTGCAATTTTTCTACCAAATGGTTTTGTGGAAGGAGATTTAAATTTAAAAACGTAAGTCCAGAAACCAACTGAATGGTCAAAGCTCTCCAAACAACAAACAGAAAGAGCCAGATTGGGTATTCTTTGGCCTCATGAGAGCAAAAGTAAGTGCCTGACTTAGTCAACAAATCCTTAATGAGCCTCCACTCGTCACCAGAAGGCTGCCCTGTGCTGTTGTGCCAGTGTGCACTGCCCAAATCCCAGGCCACCACTGACATCGTAGACTACGGGAATACCATAAATTAAGAAAAGTCTTAAATGACAGTGCCAAGAAGTGTAAGGTTTTTCCTTATGTGGTTAGAAGGTGGGGAAATTTTCAGGCAGGAAAGAAGAGAAATACTTGGCTCAAAATACATGCATAAAGCATTCTTATTAATCATGAGAATCAGTGTCTCTTCCCAAATTATCTTCAACTCAGTGAAGCACAGTCAAGAAATTAAAAGCATGAACTGTGAAGCTGGACTGTCCAGGTCAGAATCCCAGCTCCTCTAACTTACAAGTTGTGTGATCTTGAGCAAATTACCTACCATGTTGGTATTTCTTCACCTTTAATGGGGGTGCATATCTCACACAGTTGATTTAAGGATTAGGTAGTTAATATTTGCCAAGTATTTAGAACAATGTCTAGCAGAGAGTAGTCAGTGGGTAAGTGTTTGATAGAGAAATAAATACTAACTGAACTCCTATCATGTACCGACATTCAGGATGTATGGATGAAAAAGACAAAGAACCACCTGCTCTGATGAAATTTACAGCAAAGCAATATTCAAGGCTCCACGAAATGGCTTTCATTGGTTTTCTTTGATGTTTGTGAATTAAAATTACTTCGGTTTGGGGAATTTCGTTGAGAATTTTAAGACCATTAAGTACAACCATATTTTGCAATTCCAACAGGACTCATAGACACTAAGTTAATGGTGGTAAAGCTTCTGCCCCTCGACGCATCCCACCCCCCCTTTCATTCAGAATCATCAACGGGTAAGACGCCCGGCACATGGCCCTCGAAGGAGAACTCTGTGCACTCTGCCTAAATGCAGACAGCTGTTGTGTTATAATTTTACTTTATACTTGCTCCTGTCATTAATTGTGTTTTAATAGACCTGTTTCTGTTTTCAATGTGTTAGGATATTCTTTGACACTATGACCTATAAAAGAGGAAAATAAAAAAAAACTGTCACTTTTTTCATTCAAATTAAAATATTCTCTATCAAGATAGATTCTAGAATATATCAATATCTGTTTTTAAATACTCTAGACTTGTAACTTATTGAGCTATCATACTGTGCTAGACTATTATTCACAAGAAATGAAAAAAGTGAGAACAGCCTATTAAAATATGTAGAATGAGCTATACATTATTCTTCATAAATGATTAAGAAACACTGTTTATAGTTAATTCATAATTATTGGTTTTCAGAATTTTTAAGAAAGTATTCCTAAAGGAATCAATCAAAAGAAGAAGCATTCCTCCCTGTAGCAGCACTGTCCAGGCATTATAGAGCAGGCCACACTGATTATGTGAATATTAGTATTGGGTAGAATCTGGAAGCTTGGGTTCTTCTAGAAGTGCTAAGAAGCAGAGCAAAGAGGAGGAATCAAAAGAGAAAAAGGAGGACAGTTGAACAATCTAGTTGCTAGAAACGAGCCATAAATTATCGTGATTTTTTTTAACCCTACATTGTCAAAATCTAGCATGGTGTTTATAATAATGTAAGGGAATTCAAAAATTATTTGGGAAATGAATGAATAATGACCAGTGTTTTGCTGGCTTTTTTGTCTAAAATCATGTTTTTCAAATCGTAGAATAAAACTGCTATTCTTTGCTCTTTCATAAGTGATAGTTCTAAAGCATCCTATTATAAACTACAGCTCAGGACATTTTTCCCCTTAAAATGCATTTTTGTTGAATATCACCAGTCACTTTTCTGCTTACTCTCAGAGCATGGTGAGACCTTCCTATAATTTATCCATGAGAATAGCGAGCGCAGTGTGCAGACGCTGAGGTTCACTATGCACTTGGCCTTCCAGCTCATTTATCGCGATACTCCATGAGGCCGCACCCAGGCTCGCCTGCTCAGACTCCATCAGCAGCCTGCTGTCCCCACTCTTTTGCTCTTGGAATATTTTTTTTTAATCTATTTATAAATGTGTTTGTTAATTAAGTTCAATGTTTTAAGAGAATATTGTAAATTTGAGTTAATAGTAGTTGGTTAAATATTCATATCATTGCTTTTATACTATGTCTTTTCTAAAGCTCTTTTTTCCGAACAAAGCAGGCGCTGTTTACAATAACAACTAGGAGAAAACATGATCAATATTAATAGTGTGATCACTTCTGGGCTGTAAGATTATCTTTTGTTGTTTCAGGATTTGCTGTATCTGATACTGAGCTGCGCGAGGCACTGCTCAGTCCTGTCTGATTCTTTATGACCCCACGGCCTTTAGCCTGCCAGGCCCTTCTGTCCACGGAATTTTCTAGGTAAGAGTACTGGGGTGGGCGGCCATTTCTCCGCCAGGAGATCCTCCTGACCCCGGGATGGAGCCCTGTGTCTCTGGTGTGTCCTGCATTGACAGGCGAGTTCTTCACCACTGCGCCACCTGAAAAGTAGGACAGAGCTTTCTAAAAACAAACTTTCTAGGAATTACTAATGCAAAATAAGGAGGATTTATTAAACTAGATTACTCAGAAATAAGATTACTAAGAAATAAGAAGAGAGGACTTCTAAACGGAAGAAAAACCTCCTATAACCAAAGGGGGAGTCTGAGAGAGAACCTGGAGACTGAGAATCTGAATTAAGCCCAGCTCTCTATCTGTGGAGGAACAGGTAGAAATTGGCTCTCATGACCATATGCAAAACCTCTAACATCCCCAACATTTTTCTGAGAAAGAAACAACACTGAAAAACCAGAACCACAAAGCAAGAACTTTCTTTCCATGACTGAATATAAGCTAAAAATGATGAAGACTTTGGGAAGAGAAGGATCACTTAGCTGAAGAAAAAATCCTTTAAAATTGAAAATATTCTTTTAAGTACAAAAAGTTTCAAGAGTTAAGAATTAGCTGTCACCCTCGGGCCTTTCTGCCAGGTGACACATCATGAGAGGTGTTAAAGAGCAGCCACTTGACACACGGGTTAAACTTTGGTTCAGACATGGATTATACTCTCGGTGTGCGACAGACGGACAAGAGCCCTTGATCTTTTGAACCCTGTCCACTAAGACCATGAATACTTTTGTAAGGGGTTAATTATCCCCTTCGTTTATAACACCATATAAGCAATGCTTTCCAAGCCACAGATTCCTTTCATGTTTCTAGATTCTGGCCATTCCTTTCATGTTTCTAGATTCTGTGGTAACAGACACTCAAGTGTTTAAGACCTGGTAAATAAGCCGATGTTACACAGAGTTTTCACCCTATAGCTCCCCAACCAAAGCCAAAGGCCACGGCACTGAATCCCACGGCTGTGCAGAAGCCACATGGCCTGCAGTATTTACGTAAATGCAGGTTCAATACATGCAATTCTGTGTTATCCTTAGGGACAGTGCAGTATATAGTTTCTCTGGGAACTTGGAATAAGTTAAGTGATTCTTATACAGTGATAAATAAGCATCATGATAACTAAGTTCCTTGGTGGAAAGTTCCAGGTTTTATTTTTTCCTACACAGATCAGAGAGTCTAGTGAAATATCAGAGTCATCAAATGAAGTGTTTGCTTTGGTACTGTAAGGAGAAAAATGGCTCTACAAGAAGAAACTTGAGGAGAGGGCGGTCAGGTGGAGAGCATTACTGGGCCGATCTATCCCACACAGATGGGAGGATGACTGGGGAGCATTCTTCTCATCTTTAAGTGTCTTGTGTGACTCTGTAAATTAATGGAACCAACCCTCAGTGACTCTTGTTTGGAAGTGCAGCTGAGTGATGGCAAGAAAATATAAGACTGGCCCCTTCACTTATTTCTTAAGCCAAGCACATTTGGCATGAGAACAGGGTGGTGATGGGAATAACATATTAAGCCTCATTGGGGTAATTTATCCTGATCTACCCATAAACTATCTGGGCAGTATAATTTGTTCTCACAACAGCCTAGAATATAGCACCCGGGGGCACTGGTTGTCAAAAGCACACTTTATTCTTTCTTATGCCTGCTCTGTTGTCTTCTCCATCCTGATAGATCCAAAACCAAACTCTGTCTTCTTACCACACAAATAGCTCTTAATCTCTCTTTCTTTGGCAAACCCATCTTCTCCATCAGCCTCAAACACCTGACCGTCATCACTGTAAAATCCTTCTTGTCCTGGGGACTTGCTTGCATTTTCAGCACTGTGCATAGATAACTGCTCTTTTCCTTAATTCAGATATATTTGTGGGCCAGTATGATTAGCGACTAAACAATGACAGCAATTTCTCCAGCTGAACCTGTATTTGAGGGCAGAGACTGTGGCATTCATATTTGAAGCAACACTGAATTGAGCAATGAGCTGTTGGAAGACAATGCTTTGGTTCCTATCACTTCAGGGTAAACTGTACCCCAGAATGGGCTTCAGGCCCTAGTGGTGAGACTCTGCCTGCCGATGCAAGAGAAGTAAGAGACGTGGGTTCAATCCGGGTCAGGAAGATCCCCTGGAAGGAGGGCATGGCAACCCATTCCAGTATTCATGTCTGGAGAATCCCACGGACAGAGGAGCCTGGTGGCTTACAGTCCATGGGGTCACAAAGAGTTGGACATGACTGAAGTGACTTAGCACACACTTACTGCATGTTGGTTTAACAGTCCAATCATCCTCTCTTCCCCTAATTCCTACTGCTTCTGCTTCATTCTCTGTGTTCAAAGACTCAACACATTTGGAAAACTATAATACATGAAGTGCCAAGACATGTCTTCCTGGGGATAACTTGCTGCATTGCCAGAAGAGTGGAGGGGGCTTTCAAAACTATCAGCCGTCCTGAGATTACCTCTGAAAGGAGGTATCAACGTCAAACATGGCAGAGTGTTAGCAATCTGTAAACCTAGTTATAAGCAAGTGGAGACTGTCGTGTTTTCTGTGTTTTTGTAGGATTACTAACATTTTTACAATTGAAATAGATTAAAAATGAATAAGTGAGACTAATACATTCTTGCATTTAGCAAGTACTTGAATGCATCACTGACTCGATGGACTTGAGTCTGAGTGAACTCCGGGAGTTGGTGATGGACAGGGAGGCCTGGTGCACTGTGATTCATGGGGTCGCAAAGAGTCGGACACGACTGAGCGACTCAACTGAACTGAATGCCTTGGGTACTGCAGGCAGAGCATGAAGTTGTAGGGATATAATGTTTGTTTCACTAATTCAATGCTTCTCAGAGGGCTGGGGAAAGGCCGGCAGGAATAACAAGATTAAACTCTTGTTAACAGGTACTGCCCTGTGGGAAAATGATGAGGGGCAAGAGTGTGGGGGAGGGTGCTGGTGTTCAGCCCAAGGAAAGGTGAGAAGTGATTGCAGTCTTTACAGAGAATGTTAATTTAAAAAAACAACCCCTCAAATCTTGTCTGCATTCTACTATATTCCAAGCTTCAGCAATTCTAAATAATCTCTGATAAAACACTCCTTGCCACTGTCTGTTCTCCTCAGTACATCACTACTCTGTGTAATTCTTTTCTAGATATTCAGAAAGCCATATTCGAGGTGCCCTGTCAAGCAGCAGCATCCACCCCCGTGGGTCCTGCACACGGAGCATTCACCTCCACCACTACTTTGCACGCGTCAGTACACATGATCAACTCCTTTACTCTTCACCTCATTCCTGGACTTCTCAGGTGGCACTAAGGTAAAGAACCCACCTGCCAATGCAGGAGATGTAATTAGTCACAGGTTCCATCCCGGGTCAGGAAGATCCTCTCGAGAAAGGGATGGCCACTCACTCCAGTATCCTTGTCTGGAGAATCCCACACGCAGAGGAGCCTGGCGGGCCCCAGTCCAGAGGGTGGCAAAGAGCCGGACACGAGCGAAGCGGCCTCGTGCGCACACACATCCCTGGGGAAAGGAGACTTCTCTGCGACGATGCGGACCTGAATCACACCTAGTTGCTGGTGAGAGGTTCGGATCCCAGGTCCTGCAAATATGTCTTATAAACCACGATGCTATGATCCCCCAGAAATCAGGACTTGGACTAAAACACAGGCATGCTCAAACGGTAAACACCTGTGCCAACACGGGGTGTCACACCGAGTTGCCATCTGGTTTTATATGTTGACGGAGCAAAAATATTCAGATGGGTGCTGCCCAGTACAATAACCGCCAGCCACATGTCTCTCAGATGATAACTAAATTGCCATTTTAAAATGACCTTAAAATCCTCAGTCATACTGGTCACATTTCCCATGTTCAGCTGCCATACGTGGCCAGTGTCCTGGACAGGGCAGATGGCGGTCATTTTGTTACCATGGAAAGTTCCACTGGACTCTCCTGTTCTGGAGTCTGAGGCTTCCTCAACCATGGTTCCCTCAGCTGAGTCAAAGGATGCAGAAATCCACCTGAAAAATTACTTTCACAATTTTCTCAAAGATGGTATAAAGTCATTACCATTCTAGATTCACTGCATTCTAGATGCAATGAGCTGAGAATGTCTAGATTCTTAGGACATTGGGATTTCTTTCTTTCCAGGGTCTCCTGTTGAAAAGGACTGATTCTGAACGCCTACAAAAATGAGAGCTTGTGACTAGAAGACTGTGATTACTGGATGCTGACAGGGGGGGTCTAGGCGTGGCTGGGTCATCAGACCTGGCATCTGAACAAGTCATACAGGCTCAGTCATATAGCTTCAGTTGCCATTACATAAAATGATACAATTGGCATGTTGATTTCGAAGACCTCATTCTGTTGAAATTTTAAAAAATCTACAAACAAAGAAACCATGCTTCTCACCTCTTTCCATGCCAAATAGACTATAAGTGCTTTAAAGAAAGACTAAACATCACCACAACACATGAATAGGATTACCTAGGTATTTCCTCACACTGCCAGTTTTTAAGCTTTGTTAGCTTGTAAAGAATCCACCTGCCAAGCAGGAGACGCAAGAGACTTGTGTTTGATCCCTGGGTCAGGAAGATCCCCTGGAGGAGAGCGTGGCAACCCACTCCAGCATTCTTGCCTGGAGAATCCCATGGACAGAGGAGCCTGGTGGGCTACAGTCCATGGAGTCACAAAGAGTCAGATACGACTAGCAACTAAACCATACCACCACAGCTAGTGAACTTTAGGTCTGTTCAGTCCCTTTTGTTTTCTCAAGACTTCTCAATAACTCCATGGGATTTGGCCAGGCATTTTCAGGATTATAGTCTCCTTTAAGGTAACTCCTACACCTTACCCTAAGCAAAGGGTCTCTAAGGTTACTTCTAAGTCTACTAGGGTTTATTCTTGATACTTCTGCTCAGTATTTCAAAAAGCCTATTGTCAGAACTTAGAGTCTTAGACTCTACATGCTGCAGATTCAAAATAGAAAAAGAAAAAATGAATGCCTATATAAGGTTTTAAAATAACGATTCTATAATTATTGGTAGATCTCAATGGATTTAGTATATCACTAATTATACTGCATTACTGTCAAATGAATTCTTTTAGCATGATTAATGTTATTATGCCAAATCCCAAATTAATTCACAATGAGTATCTTAAAGTCTCAGCAATGCTTTAAAAGGAGGGGGAAAAAAAAGATGACAAATTAAACTGGGCCATTATAGTGAAATAGAGAGAGGTCTGCTATCTAAGCACTTTAAATATATCACCAGATGAACCTATATATTTATGAAGCACCCTTCTGATCTTAGTTCAGTTTTTCAGTAGATTTCCCAGCTGGGAAAATAATGTGCTAATGAACAGCTCAAATACTCAGTGTCTTGACCTTTTACCCTTGTCTGAATATTTCTATTGTTTGTGTGTCTTTTGTTGCAACCTGCCACAAGTCAACCTCTGGAAGTCAGCAGGATATAAATAAAGAACCCCAGAACAAAGAGAAAGTATAGTCTCTTTGCAGTTGAATTCTTAACGTACAATTACTCAGTTATTTCTCTGAAACATTTATCCTTGTCCAGTTGTCCCAAGATTTGGGTATCTCTAGCCAAGCTGACCCACGGAGACCCTGAGTGATTACACCCTTAGATACCCCCAACTTCTTTCAGGAGGAGATTCTCAGAGAGGCTGGAAGCAGCCAGCTGCATCACTGAGCATTTAGTCTTTCTATTCTAAAGGGGAGGCTCTGTATTTCAAATGTGATCCACCTTCTCTATATCCTTTCCCAACATCCATGGGGCAGCCTGATGTAGAGGTTAAGAGAGTAGACTGGAGTGGGCATGGGCTTCCCTGGTGGCTCAGATGGTAGAGAATCTGCCTGCAATGCAAGAGACCCAGGTTCAATCCCTGAGTCTGGAAGATGCCCTGGAGAAGGGAATGGCAACCCACTCCAGTATTCCTGCCTGGAAAATTCCATGGACAGAGGAGCCTGGTGGACTACAGTCCATAAGGTCACACAGAGTCGGCCACAACTGAGCAACTAACACTTTCACTTTTCAGAGGTAGGCAGCTTGCCTGTATGTCTCGGGTCTCCCAAGCTGAGTGTGAATGTTTCCATCAAACTCAGTATCCTCATCTGTGAAATGGGAATGATAAATATCTCCTATAAATATGTATACAACACGACTGTTGTGAAAACGGAAGGGTTTAATAATGCTTGACACAGTACTTCGAAAAGTATAAGTGCTTGATACAAGGTGGCTTTATTATTATCTGTTCCCTGCAGATGAAGCATACAGTTAGCAACAAAAACCCAATATTTTCCAACATGATCAGCACTCACTTCTCCTAAGATGAAGTACCATGTTAAGCACTTGCAACCATCATATAAACATATGGATCTTCATTTCCTAGACTTAGACCTACAGCAACAGCAGAGAAGGATTTGAACCAAGGCTGTTGAGCTCTGGAGCCTATGTTCTTAATCTGACAGAGAGGTTCTTTTAAACTATTTTCCTTTAAAGAAGGATCCCAGTATGTAGAACAAGGAATTCAGCTGCATCACCTGAGCCTAGGGACGCATACCATCTGATAATAGATCCATGAGGAAAGAAACAACGCTGAGCAGCTAACAGAGAACGGCATCCAGCCTGAAATCTGCAGGTCAGCAGAGGCATCAACTGCTGCCATACTGAGGGCACCGGAAATGCGTCATTTCTTAGAACTGTCGGACAGCCTAAGAATTGCTGCGCTGGGTCACTAATTGCAGAGCTGCTCTCCACAAATCAATTCTGTTCCTGCTATTTTTACTTCTTGGTCTAGATTCAGAAATATTTCAGTAAGTTTCAGCATCAGAAGAAGTCAAGGTTAGTTAACACCAAATTCATAAACCATAATAGCCCGCGTTTAAACTCCTTTCAAAAGAATCTGTGGTGGTGTTCTTAGTGAGGTGAGGGTGGCAGGGAGTAAGGGTGAACTGGGGGTGGGCAGTGGGGGCGTCACTGAAGAAATAAGGACTGGCGCAGTTACTTGGGGAAAGATGGTGCAATCTGCATTCGACTGCACAGAAGGTGAGTGAACTGGTGATGAGGAGGGTCAGGGATTTGAACAACAGCCGCAGGGACTTCCTTGATGATCGGGTGCTGGGAGGAAATGAGGCTGAGTTGAAGACAAAGTAGGAAACTCACTGGTAAAGACAGGCATGTGGCCAGCAGGAGCAGAGATGGCGTGCTGACGCAGGCCACCTACATGCTGCGTCATGTTCATCTAACCAAAGACAGAGTAGGCCGCCGAGTCTGGGACTGGGCTGAACTTAAGTTGGAAAGAGAGAGGGTAGGGTGGTACAGCCTTCAGGGAGCAGAAGGATGCGGAAAAATTCATTATACTGGGAAAGTCAGCATTTCCCCATTGGCTTGGCACTGATATAGAATACAAGTATGTATGGATTCAGTGCTGGACGCCCAACAGAATCTCAGTGCCTGTATTTGGAATGAAACAATGGACTTAAAGAACGGATAGGCTCATGGGCTACATTCACAAACTGCTAGGACTGTTCAGTGTTTTAGACAGTGAAAACAGTCTGCCAGCATTTACTCATCGGGAGACTTTACCTGGAAACGTGGATTTACCATCTGGCAACACTGGTAGCACTTAGCTGACGGTAAGCAATACGTGCTCCCCATAGAACACACAGGAGCCCGTTTGACTGTTTCCACCTGCTTGGGTCCGGAGGCATCTGTACTGGTAAACCTTGGCCTAGAGGTGTAGCTGCAGTCTCTGACAGAATTAAGAGACTCGAGAGGGAAGGCAGTGTCATAGAAGGCTTAAGAAAGCTTCTTGAGAGGGACTTTGCTTTGCCACACAAATCCTATCACCTAAGGAGAACCGACTGTCTCTGCTTCCTTTGGGGAGGTGCTATCAGTGCAGCCCTATTCAAAGAGGACTAGCAAAGGTGAGCGAGACTGATGGGAAATGATCAGCACAGCCACAGGCCAATAGCAGGCTGTGGAGCAGAGCTTATGGCCCATGGAGGTGAAGACAGATGGATACAGCTGTGACTGAATCAGAAGTAAGATTCAACGCAACGGACTGGAGAGAAAACGGAATCGGGGGTCAGGAAACGAAAGCTCCTGTCCCATGCAGCTGCCAACAAGCGTTGTGACAGGCCCACGGTCACATCACCCTTTCCTAGTTCTTGAATTAGTTTCGTAAGGTCATGGAAACTAACGCTGAAGCTGAAATGTGAGAGAGACCTGGAAGATCAGAGTGACAATGTGAATGAGGAAGATGGCCATTTTCAATACAGTATTTAGGCTTGTTGATTCCAAATTTTGCAATTTTAAATCTCTATCTTTCCTGAATTGGTTGAAAGACTTTCTATCATACATGTAGGAAATTCTGCTCCACACATTAACAGATTAATTTCTTTGGACTGTGATCTTCACTTAGGGTGGGGGAACTGTTTAAGGACCTCAGCACATTCTTGATTTGTATGTAAATGCTGCTGCTAACTGCCAAGTTGAAAGAAGCCCCAGCAGGACCCCTTCATGGAAACACTTGGTTAACAGCTACTTCACATGGTTAGTGTTCTTGAAAAGTAATAAAATTGCTTTTTATTTTCAAATAATCTTAAATTCAGTCTCTTCAGTTTTGATGACTGGCATCCGCCCAACTTCTGTGAACAGAAATTTAACTCTTATCTTCTCAACACCTGCTGACCTCCCAGCAGACTTGAACAATACCCTATTTTCCTTGAGAGGATTAGCTCTCAAGATGTCAACCAAAAATTACATGACGAAAAACAAGCCTATAGGTGTCTAACAAAGTCATCACCAAACGCACTGTGAAAACTGCCACATTTTATTGTGTAGGCAAAGACCTCAGGCCCTCTTTGAACTATGGTACACTTCTCGGGTCAAGGCAGACCATAGCTCATCAGCATGACAGACAGCTACAGCCGAGGAGAACCAGGAAGCTGCTAGGGATAGCACCCTGAGAACTCTGTGAGGAGAAACTAAAGGCACACAGCTAGCAGGGAGACAGGGTAAAATCAGAAGTTGGATGAGGACCTAGAAAAGCATATACCACTCAGACTCTTTCAGGAAGGTCCCTGACAAAGCCCAATACCAAATCTTGGGAGCAAATAACTTTCATTTCATTCAAGATTAAGATCTTTGAGCCAAAAGAAATAGTGAAAATATATTCCATTCCCCTATATCATCATCATGGTAATAAGAGTTAACATTTGTTAAGCTCTCAGTGTGCTAAATGCTGTGCTAACGTACTGTCTGGGCTTCCCTGGTCAATCCACCTGCCAACACAAGCGACCTGGCTTCAGTCCCCGAGTTGGGATGATCCTCCAGAGAAGGAAATAGCAGCCCACTTCAGTATTCTTGCCTGGGAAATCCCATGGACAGAGGTGCTTGGTGGGCTACAGTCCACAGGGTCATAAGAGTTGGACAAGACTTAGCATTTAAAATAACAACACAACAACAAAGCAGTTTATCTCATTTAAATTTTTTTAACCCAGGTAAGTGGCAGACATTACTGCTATTCCTGTACCATAGAGGAGTAACATAAATCATAGGTTAACTTCTGGAAGCACACAGTAAAGACAAGGGAAACCAGCTTCTGCTCTCAGAGTCACCAATCCCTACTATCATATCACTGCAAAGAGAACCCCATCTTCTGAGCTCCACTAGTCTTTATGTTTCATAACTCTGCTTAATAGATCTGAGATACTAACACACATTCCTCCAATTTAAGGGTAAAATTTAGTGATTTTTCAGTGAATTTATAGAAGTGTTCAGTCCTGTTCACAATCTAGCTTGAAATTATCTCACCCCTAAAAGAGCCCTCTTGTTCACTGGAAGCCTCTACTTGTTTCTTCCTAGGCAGTGTTTACCTAATTTCTCTAAATATAAACTTGCCTTTTCTGGACAGTTACTACAAATGAACATGTAGAGGACGAGGTCTTTTGGTAACTGGCTTCATGCACTTAGTGAAATGTTTAGGAGGTTCAACCAGGTCATAGTACATATTAGTAGTTTGTTCCTTTTTACTGCTGAATTACATTCCATTGTATGAATATACCATGTTTTGTTTAGCCCTTCACCAATCTGGACATTTGGATTCTTTCTGGTTTTTGTGACCATGAATAATGGAATCCTGAGCATTCCTTTTTAAATCTTTACAATGATACCTTGTTTTACTGTGCGTCATTTTATTGCACATTACAGGTAATGTGCTCTTTATAAATTGAGGGTTTGTGGAAACCTTGTAACCAGGAAGTCTATTGGCACCATTTTTTTCCAATTTACTCATTTTGTGTCTCTGTGTCATATTTTGTACATCTTGAATTATTACAAGCATTTCTATGATTACTATATTTGTTACGGTGATCTGTGATCTCTGAAGTTACTACTGTACTGGGTTGGCCAAAAAGAACTGATCTTCTGGGTCAGTTCAATATTGTGTTGGGGTGCTATGATCTGCACCCATGTAAAATGGCAACTTAGTTGGTAAATTTGTGTGTTCTGATTGCTCCACTGACAAGCTGTTCCCCACCTCTCTTCCCTCTCCTTGGGCATTCCTATTCTCTGAGACACAATAATATTGAAATTAGGCCTAATCTTACAATGGCCTCCAAGTGTTGGAAGTGAAAGAAAAGCCACACATCTCTCACTTTCAATCAAAAGACAGAAAAGATTAAGCTTAGTGAGGAACACATGTCAAAAGCTGAGGTAGGCTGAAACCTAAGCCTCTTGCAACAAATAGCCAAGTTGTGAATGCAAAGGAAAACTTCGAGGAAATGAAAAGTGCTACTCCAGCGAACATAAATGATAAAAAAGTGAAATAGCCTTATGGCTGAAATGGAGTAAGTTTCATTGGTCTGCAGAGAAGATTAAACCAGCTGCCCCATTCCTCTAACCCACAGCATAATACAGAGAAAGGCCCTAACTCTCCTGAATTCTATGAAGGCTGAGAAAGGTGAGGAAGCTGCAGAAGAAAAGTTTAAAGCTAGGAGAGGTTGGTTCGTGGGGCCAAAGGAAAGAAGCCATCTCCATGCATAAAAGTACAACATAAAAAACATAAAAACATACAACATAAAAACATAAAAACATACAACATAAAAGCAAGCTCTGACGTAGAACAGCAAGTGATCCAAAAGATCCAGCAAAGACAACCCATGCAGGCAGCTAAACTAAAGAACAGATTTCCAGCATAGACGAAACAGCCTTATATTGGAAGAAGATACCATCGCGGACTTCCATAGCTAGAGAGGAGAAGTCAAAGCTTCAAAGCTTCAAAGGAGAGGCTGATGCTCCTGTTCAGGACAGATGCAGCTGATGGCTAAGTTGAAGCCAGTGCTCATTTACCATTCTGAAGTCTTGTGTCCCTTAGGAATGAGGCTAAATCTAGTCTGTCTACGATCCAGAAATGGAACAACAAAGCTAGACGACAGCACATCTGTTTGCAACATGGTTTATTTTCAAGTTTATGATTTCCAGCCCACTGCTGAGGCCTACTGCTCAGGAAAAAGGATTCCTTTCAAAATATGACTGCTGATCAAGTCACCCAAGAGCTCTGAGGAAGATGTACAAGGAAATTCATGTTGTTCTAATGTCTGTTGACACAATGTCCATTCTGTAGCCCGTGGATCAAACAGTAATTTTGACTTTCAAGCCATGATGTTTAAGAAATGCATTTCATAAGGCTGTAGGTACTATGGATAGTGACTCCTCTGATGGATCTGCTGCTGCTGTTAAGTCACTTCAGTCGTGTCTGACTCTGTGCGACCCCACAGATGGCAGCCCACCAGGCTCCTCTGTCCCTGGGATTCTCCAGGCAAGAACACTGGAGTGGGCTGCCATTTCCTTCTCCAATGCATGAAAGTGAAAAGTGAAGTCAAGTTGCCCAGTCATGCCCAACTCTTGGTGACCCCATGGGCTGCCGCCCCCCAGGCTCCCCATCCCTGGGGTTTTCCAGGCGAGAAGGCTGGAGGGGGGTGCCATTGCCTTCTCCGCTGATGGATCTAGAAAACTGGAAACCTTCTGGAAAGGATCCACCATTCTAGAGGCTATTAAAAACATTTGTGATCCATGGGAAGAGGTCAAAACATCAATGTGAACAGGGGTTTGGAAGTTGATTCCAACCCTATGGATAACTTTGAAGGGTTCAAGACTACAGGGGAGGAAGTAATTGTTGATGTACTGAAAACTTCAAAACAAAACCAAAAAAACTCCAAAAACCTAAAGGTAGAAGTGGAGTCTAAAGATGGAACTGAATTGGTGCAATCTCATGAGAAAACTGTTAACAAATGAGGAGATGCTTCTTACAGAGAAGCAAAGAAAGTGGTTTCTTGATATGGAATCTACTCTTGGTGAAGATGCTATGAAGACTGTTGAAATACTAACAAACGACTTAGAATATTACATAAACTTAGTTGATAAAGCAGCAGCAGAATCTGAGAGAAATGATTTCAACTTTAAAAGAAATTCTACTCAGGGTAAAATGTATCAAACAGTATTGCATGCTACAGAGAGATCAATCTTGAAAGGAAGAACCAATCAATGAGGCAAAATTCACTGCTGTCTTATTTTAAGAAATTGCCACAGCCACTTCCGCTTTCAGCAACCACCACCCTGATCAGTTAGCAGCCACCAACATCAAGGCAAGACCCTTCACCAGCACTGTTGGTGGGTATGTAAGCTGGTGCAGCCACTCTGGAGAACAGTATGGATACTCCTTAGAAATGACTTCAACTTTAAAAGAAATTCTACTCAGGGTAAAATGCTATCAAACAGTATTGCATGCTACAGAGAGATCAATCTTGAAAGGAAGAATCAATCAATGAGGCAAAATTCACTGCTGTCTTATTTTAAGAAATTGCCACAGCCACTTCCGCTTTCAGCAACCACCACCTTGATCAGTTAGCAGCCACCAACATCAAGGCAAGACCCTTCACCAGCACTGTTGGTGGGTATGTAAGCTGGTGCAGCCACTCTGGAGAACAGTATGGATACTCCTCAAAAAACTAAAACTAGTTACCATATGATATACTTCTGCATATATATCCAAGGGAAAAAACCGTTAATTCAAAAGATACACTCATCCCAGTGTTCAGAGCGGCTTTATCTACCATAGCCAAGACGTGGAAATAGCCTAAATGTCCACTGACAGATGAACGGATAAAGAAGATGTGGTACACGTATGAAATGGAATACTGCTGAACCAGGAAAAAGAAGGAAAGAGTGCCGCTTACAGCAACACGGATGCAAATACCTACATGAAGTAAGTTAGAAAGAGAAAGACCAATGCTGTGTGATATCTACCTGTAATCTAAAACGCAGCACAAACGAGCCTAGCTGTGAAACAGAAACAGAATCATGGAGAACAGACTCCTGGTTGCCAGAGGTGAGAGGGACGGATGGGGTGGGAAGCTGGGACACAGAACGGATAAACAACAAGGTCCTATTGTCTACCGCAGGGAACTATATTCAGTTTGTTGTGATAAGCCATAATGAAAAACAATATTTAAAAAGAAGGCATGTGTATGTATAACTAAATCATTTTGCTGCAGCATAAATTAACATAGTACTGTAAATCAACTATAATTCAATCAGTTCAGTTCAGTTACTCAGTCGTGTCCGACTCTTTGCGACCCCATGAATCGCAGCACACCAGGCCTCCCTGTCCATCACCAACTCCCGGAGTTCACTCAGACTCACGTCCATTGAGTCCATAATGCCATCCAGCCATCTCATCCTCGGTCGTCCCCTTCTCCTCCTGCCCCCAATCCCTCCCAGCATCAGGGTCTTTTCCAATGAGTCAACTCTTTGCATGAGGTGGCCAAAGTACTGGAGCTTCAGTTTTAGCATCATTCCTTCCAAAGAAATCCCAGGGTTGATCTCCTTCAGAATGGACTGGTT